>JAANYP010000383.1:8754-322939 GCA_020465985.1 Centrapalus pauciflorus
TAATCAAACCTGTTGATGCATTTGAAGGATGAATTTAAGGCCTGTTATATGCCTTATTGAAACCTGAAAATGATTTGCAATATCAGTCTAAAGTTGTTCTATATGTTGCATGTGTTGCAACTAAGACAGTTTGTCCAAGCTGCTCTGTCTGCTGAACAGGCTGGACATAAACTGTCTACGCTGCTCTACACTGTTGAGCAGTTTGGGCATTTTTAAAGTGTTCTGTTCTTTGTGAACAGAACCTGTTCTTTGTGAACAGGCTAAACACTTTATGGAATTTGTTTCCAAGTCATCATGTATTGTTTTTGACTACAAGATCAGTTTACAAAGTCGAAGACAAAGTGGAAAACAGAACTGCTCCGCCTGCCCACGCTGTTCTGTAACATGAAGACAAAAGGATATTTGAAAAAGGGTGACAGACCTTTTTCTTATATCAAAATAGGCCTTTACAGGGAAGAAAGACGCAAAGTTGACATTCCTAAATTAGTTAAAGGCAATGCAACAGTAGACAAAGTAAAAAGACAAAAGTTTTGCACATGTGAAGACAAGTCTGCTTTTCAGAAAAGTGCAGAAAAGGTTATGTTGTCTTTTCAACAAGACTTTTCCTTTTCATTCTGTCCAATGAAGATGTTTCTCTGAGATCCTCTAAGTGAGTATAAAAGGAAGCTTCTAAGGTCAGAAAAAGATGTGAAGAAAGCTAAGTGCTTAAACCAAGAGTGAACGTGCAAGTGTGATCTTCATGCATGCAAGTCTTCTGTAAACCAGCATCTGTGTGTCTAAGCTGTTTTACCTAAGCTGTTCCTTAAGTCTTGTAAACACAGTGAGTGCTTCTTAGTGAGTGTATTCATTGTATACTAGTTCGAGTCTGTCTTAGACTAGTAAGCATACTGTTGTATCTGTCATCTCAGCTTGAACTATTCCGCATTCAAGCCTGTTTGTAATTAACAAATTGTTGATAATACATACAAACATTGAGAAAAGAGTGTGTAGTTTTTAAATTGTTGTATTCACCCCCCCTCTACAGCTTATAACTATATACTTTGGGAACCTCTCGGGACCTACAGAATATCAACTAGCTGATTTGTTTACCAAAGCGTTAGATGAAAAACGGTTTAATTTTTTGGTATACAAATTAGGTATGTTGAATCGTTAAGATTTAATAATTCAGTAGTTTCAATATATAATTTTAAAATTTTCATTTTTTATTGACTTTTGTCTGATGTTAAATTCATGAATCTTAAAGAGTTAATATTCCTTGGTAATTAACAAGATCTGAATTGTCATGTGCAGGGGGAGCAGAAAATAATTTTGTCTGATTTTGAGTAAATCTGATAAAAATTATCTGTTATTTTGTAGGGGGAGCAGAGCTGAGAAAATGAATACACATTTGAGGGGGAGCAGCTTTCAGAAATTAAAGGGGGAGCAATTGAGAATTTTAAAATTTTTCTTTCTTTTCTATCTTTCTCAAATTGAGTTAATTTTTGTTTGTTTGTAATTGTCTTTGTTTGTAGTTTCAATTTTTTTTTGTTTGCTTAAATCTGATTTTAAATTTATTCTATTGAATTTTTTTTTTGTTATTCTGTTAATTTTTTTTGTTTTGTTTGTTTTGATTGGGTTGAAAATTTTTTTGGACACAATAGAAGGAATGGGCTTTTCCTGGATAAATGTGAATTCGAATATGGGCCGGTGAATTTTTTTTTAAATAAAATATGGGCCGGTTCATAATCACTATAAATTTGAATTTTCAAATTCAATTTCATTTTTTCGAATATTGCCTATTCATCATCTTCCCCAAATACATTTCTTCACTCTTAAGAAACCGAAAACCCATCCATATCTTTGAAAGATTCAAGAGAAAATTTCAATCCATTGTGAGTAAAACCATGTGTTTCTTTCATTTTTATATTCTGTCATTCGAAATAAAAACATGTATCTGTGAATATTCATGTTGTTCGTAGTTTGAGTTTTTTCTATGTTCATGGTGTTTCTCTGTAAGGGTTCATAAATATGAAATTAAATGTGTGGTCTGATTTGGTTTATCAATGTGAACATGAATATGAAATTTCATGATTCAAAACAAACCACACGAACAAGAAATTTGATTTTCAGTGTCAAACATTATCGTGTTCTTCCTGTTACTGAAAAGTGGATTTTTAACAACTTAAATGTTGTTTTTGTTCAAAGTTCAGTAAATCAAATGTGTTTAAAATGTATGTTCGAGGGGGATACAAGTTTTCAATCACTGAAAAACAACAAGGAATATATTTTTGATTTATCAGTGTATAGAAGCCTTGAAATAAATACATACAAAATTTCTCGAATAAAGGCTTTAGTCGAGAAAGCCTAAGACCCATTCGAGTTGAATCAAACGTTATTCGAGAAAGTCCAAGAGACATTCGAGTTGGTGTCAATACGACTCGAGAAAACCCTAGAGTTAATCGAGTTGATTGAAATGATAATCGAGAAAGTCTCTGTGTCACTCGAGTTGAGTAAGGGTTTATTCGAGAAACTTATGTGTGTCATGCGACTTGACTGAATATAGGACTTAGAAAATTTTCAGAACTTAAATCTCGATTGATTCATTGTCCAAGAACACTTACAGTTTATTTGAGTTGGGCCAATGTAGTTATCGAGAAAATGTCTTCTTCATTCGAGTTGAGTGTTAGACATAACAGAGAGTCCACATACTCTCATGTTCCATTCGAGTTTAATACTTGTTTCATTCGAGTTTAACAAGTATTTCATTCGAGTTGGTCATATGTTGATTCGAGAAAATGCCTTATTTATTCGAGTTGAATACTAGAACATTCGAGAACACTTAAGGCTTAATTCGAGAATTTTCATGTTTTATTCGAGATTCATACTTGTATCACCGAGATTAATCAAGACTCATTCGAGAAAGTTGTAGTTTCATTCGAGTTTTAAATGGAGATTTTTCCTAAGTGTTGAATGTTTAATGTTTTAAGAAAAATGTCACATTTTTTTAAGAAATTGTTATAAATTTGTGTTTTTCTAACATTGGTCTCTAAACGATTGACTCTGGAGTCCTTTCAATAATAGTCTATTATTGTCTGGAATCCCGATGCCTTAAACAGAAAATCACAACTTTTTACAATTTCTAATAAAATGTTACAATTTTTCTACATTTTAAGGATTGTCATTTGTGTACATGGTCTGACTAATATGTTTTTTTATTTGGTTTACAGGTGTTCAAATGGCATCTCCAGTGCAGTCTCAGAATTCCAATTCATCTGACTCCCATTCATCATCCAATCATACTCTTGTTTCCACACCTGTTCGTTCTACTTCAGTTGCCCGTCCCTCACAATCAAATATTATCCCAGATAACCAATTAGTTAAACCTAAACATTGCCTACCTTCTAGAGATAATAACCATCACCTGGATACCAAGGTTATTAAAGTTAGTCATCCTATCATCGTTGACATTCTCAAAGGCCATCCGTTAGGTTATCTGCTTCAATATAAACCTTCTATCCCACAAGTATACCTACAACAATTTTGGCACACAGTCAAATTTGTTCCTGCTGACGGCAATCACCGTTTCAAAGTTACAATAGACCAATTCAAAACTAAAATCACTCTCGCCAGACTTCGTCACAATTTATTTCTTCCAAGACGTATAGACACAGTCAACTTTCCTGAATTGGCTTATTTTGAAGACTTTGTGTCGGATGAGGAGCTGGTTCATGATCTGATCTGCTTGGGCTACTCAAAGCCACTACCAAAGAGCTTCAAATTCCATAGGAATGGCTTGAATGGGGAATGGTACACACTATTTGGAATCATCAATAGGTGTATGACGTCAAAGCACACAGGCATCGACAGATGCAGCATTCATTGCCTAAGGATTTTTCATGGAATAGCGTTTAACAAGCATTATGATTATGCTCAGTGCATATGGGAGGACTTAAAGGAGATTGTTCTAGCAAAAACTACAAATAGAGCAAGAAAATTTGTTCCGCTTCAGAGATTTATACAAATTCTTATCCGAGGAATTCTTCGCGCAAATGAAAATATTCCGAAGCGAGCCAATTCACAGCGATGTCCAGATTATGTGATGATGAGCTTACACGAAGTGCCGGATTCTCCAAATGCAAATATTATGCCAATCCCGGAGTCATTGTTAAAATATGCGGATCAAGAGAGTGAGCATGTGAGATTGTATAGGATAGATCATGCTCCAATAGAGACCCAGGAGCCGGGATCTCTTACCCAAGGAGCCTTAGGACTAGAGGAACCTCAGCAAGGGGCTGAACTTCAGGGTGCCCAACCTGTGAGTGAGGGAGATGTTGTTATAAGGGGAGGTGAGGAAGAGGCTGAGAGATCAGATTCTGAGAGAACTTTGTCGGATATCCAAGAAGAAGAAGGTGAAGGAGATGATAATGATGATGATGATGATGGTGCTGATGGAGGTGATCATCATGAGGGAGGTAGTATGATGATAGATATTGTAAGCATTGCTGAAGAGAGTGTGCGGGATACCATAAACCTAGAAAGCCGGGATATAACCACATCTGCTGTTAGCTCTCCAATGAGAGTTAGCATTGAAGAAGTCAGTATCCCACTGACGATTGCACACCCAACCATCCACTCAGTCTCCTCTCAATAGGAGATTGTTTCAATTGAGCACAGGGATGAACCTTATAGTCTATCTGAGAGTCATTTGGACTTGATGGATATTGAAACAAGTACACAGCTGCTCGAGTGTACGACTTCAATTCAATCACTGAGTCTAGATCCTATACAGCCTAGGACACTCGAGTCAACTTCATCCGTTGAAGTTAGTGTGGTTGAACTTCGTGTTCCCACTGGAACATCCTCAGTAACGGAAGCATTTTTTGCTCCGTCACTTGAAGAGGGTGGAAGTCCAGTCAGAGCAACAAGTTTACCAACTCTGAGTACTGGCCACACAGACGTACTTTTTACAAGTTCGACTGTTGTGACAACTGGAAGTCTACGTGACCCAGTGGTGACTTTATCCCCATTCGTAACTGAATCAACATTAAATCAAGCATTGAATGAAGTTGTTGCTAGGGTGAACATGCATGTATCTGCTCAATTGGCTGAGGTAATGGCACAGATGTCAAACATCCACAAGTTCTTAAAGGGTAAGTCTGTTGCCGAGGAATCAATGAAGAAATCTGAATCTAATCAAGCTATCAATGAGTTGAAAGAAGAGTTAAAAGATTTTGTGTTCGAACAGTTTGATGAAATGAGAGAACGTATGATCAGTTTAGAAAGCACAGTGATAACTGCATTGGGCAATTTATCAGAAAGGGTTGCAGCAGTTGAAGAGACCTGTAAGGCTCAAGCTTCCTCATCCAAGAGGAAACATGATGAGCATGATGAGGACTCCGATGATGCTCCTCATGAGGGGGAGAAGAGGAGAAAGCTTGATGAATCTACACCTGGGGTATTGATGATTACATACCCAGAAAAAGAAACTGAAGTTCAAGAGAGAGAGGCTGGGGGCTCAAAAGAATCGGCTGGTGAACAAAGAGAGCTGGGATTGATTCTTCATGAAGATGTTCCAGTTCCTTTGAACATTCAGTCTGATATTTACCATTTTGTAGAATATATTGATTCTGATGAAGATATTCAAGATAAGAGTCATGAGTTGAGTATTCAAGGAATAGGAGAAGAGAGGGAGGAATACATTGAAGTGTCTGAAGATGATGATGTAATTGCCTTGACTGATATTGATTTCAGAGCTGAAAGGATTGAAGAGGAGGAAGGTTTAGTTCAGGAAATTTTGAAAGATACTGAATCGACACCAACGGTTGAAAAGCTTGAGGTGGTTATTCAAGTTAAGGAGGAAATTGAAGAGTTTCCAGTCGAAAACTTGGTTGCACAAGAAAAGGTTGAACTGAATGTGGTTGAGGTGATGGAAAGGTTCTTCAATGAATACGTACTTGCTGATGAGTCTCAAAAACAACATAGACTCAGATTTGAAGCACAACAGGTTGTTCAGAGGGAAATTCAAGACATGCTGACACTTTTGAACAAAGATGAGATCAGCAAAAAGAAAGTGAAGAAACTTGAGCTTCCAGAGAATAGATCGGCAGAGTTTATTAGAAAAAGGAACAAGATGCCATACATTGAAGATATTCTTGAAAAACGAATATTTTGCAAGAAACAAGCACCCTGTTCTTTTCTCAAGCTATTTAGGGTTTTAGAGCCGAATATGCCGAATCTGGTCAACTATGCCAGCTTTCTGAGAAATAAAACACAGGAAGTTGAGAAGGTCAAGAGTGAGTTCAGAATAGTCGATCTGGTGAAAATAGAAAAGGAAAGATTTGTTAAGATTTTCTATCCGAAGTTCACTATCACTAGATCAGATGGAAACACCTATATGTTCATAGAAGCTGATATGTTCAATATGCACCTGGTCGACATTGAAGATCTTTTTGATGAGTTGTGTAGAAACAAACGAAATGAACACTGCAGATTTGCACTTAAGCCACTGTTTCACTTCATGCATACCCAATTGGTATTGATGTCAGTGCAAGATCTACAGATAGGTGTTGAACGAGGTATGAGGAAGATCAACATGACAGCTCCTCACAGAGATATCAAGTTTGCTGGAGAGTTGAAAGAATTCCAAGTGATCATGGTAAAGCATCCAGCAGTCATGTACAAAGATAGAAATAAGAAGTTAAGAGCTATGAGAAGTGTAGAGCTGAGCAAATTTTCAGATGGGACTCTGAATAAAGTGTTGAGTGGTTTAAAAGGAAAGCTTGCAGCAGATAAGAAAAGAAAGACGAAGAAAGGAGCTCTATCGGTAAACGACCGAAGACTCATGGTTGAGTTTATTTCAAAGATTGAATGGAGGCTCTCAGATCGTAAAAGTGTTAGAAGATTTGAACAAAAGCTGGGCTTATCGATTTAAAGACTTTGGTCTTTCCATCAAAGGGGGAGAATGTTAGGTTATGTTTTAATTGATGGAAACAAAGTCTAGGGGTTATTTTGTATTTCTTTGATAGTTGTCAAATATGTATATATAGTATCTTTGACTTTCAGTAATGATAGATCTGACAGTTCACTTTTTGTACGGAAGATAGCAGTTACTAATTCAGGAATTATTCTCTCAAGCTTTTGTAATCGACATTCTCTGATAATCAATCATTCGGTTAGTGTTTTGATTAATGTATTGTTATTGTTCTTAAATTGTTGTATGATTGATATGAGACTGTAATTCACAAATCTGCTGATCCCACAACTGAAACCTGTTTTATCTCAAGAAGCAATGCAGATCTAACTTGGTTATGGAATAAAAGGCTATCACACCTGACCTTCAAGAATATCAACAAACTCTGTAAGAAAGAGTTGGTAACCAGTGTGCCTTCTATAACCTTTGTTAAAGACAAACTCTGCACAGCTTGTGAGAGAGGCAAGCAGAGAAAAGCATCTTTTAAATCCAAGCATAATTTTTCTATTGATACTCCTCTCTTCTTAATCCACATGGACTTGTTTGGACATGTCAGTGTCCCAAGTCTAGGAGGTAGAAGATACACTCTAGTAATGGTTGATGAGTTCTCCTGGTTTACATGTGTGATCTTTCTGAAGACCAAAGGAGAGGCTGCTAGAGAAATTATTGGATTTATCAAAAAGATGGAAATGTTGAACTCTGCTCAAGTTAAGCACCTTACAAGTGATCATGGTATTGAATTCAGAAACAGTACTCTTGAGGACTTCTGTGAAGAAAGATGGATCTCACAAAACTTTTCAGATTTAAGAAATCCACAACAAAATGGAGTTGCTGAAAGGAGAAACAGAACTCTCATTGAAGCTGCTAAAACCATGCTGTGTGCATCAGGTTTGCCATCATCATTTTGGGCTGAAGCTGTCAACATTGCCTGCTTCACTCAAAACAAATCCTTAGTGGTGAAGAGGTTCAACAAGACTCCCTATGAGTTAATCAAAGGGAGGAGGCCAAATATTAGTTATTTCCATGTGTTTGGATGTCTCTGCTTCATTCTGAATCAGAGGGACCAACTGGCAAAATTTGAACCCAAAGCTGATGAAGGTGTGTTTGTTGGATATTCTGCTATCTCTAAAGCCTACAGAGTATATAACCACAAAAGAAAGGTGATAGATGAATCTATCAATGTCACCTTTGAGGAGTCTAGGAGTGCCCCCACCGAAGCTTTTCCTGAATCAGTTTCAGGAGAATTCAGCTTTGATGATCTCGTGCATTCCATCAATGAAGAAAAGGACTCAAAAGCTTCCACATCACCTAGAGTGGAACCTATTAATCACAATCGACATGATGATGACTATATTGATACACCCTGTGTGAACAAGTGTACTGACATAATTAATAAATCATGTGCAGAACCAATCACTGCTGATGTGTTCAACAATAGAGATTCATGTTCAACAGGTGAACAGGCTCAAAATAACAGTTTGTCTGAAAATCTTGAAAGCTTTTCTGCAAGACCTGATGAAGATGAAAATGATATAGGAGAATTTTCATTGAGACACGATCCAAAGTGGATCAGGTGTCACCCCAAAGATAAGATAATTGGTGACATCAACAAAGGGGTACAAACAAGATGGGACAACTTAGGAAACTTTTGTATGTTTTCTTGCTTTGTGTCCCTGATGGAGCAAAAGAAAGTGGATGATGCTTTAAAAGATGACAATTGTATCATTGTCATGCAAGAAGAGCTAAATCAGTTTGAGAGAAATAAAGTATGGAAGCTGGTCCCTGTTCCTAAATGTAAAACCATAATTGGCACCAAGTGGGTTTTCAGGAATAAGATGGATGAGCAAGGTCATGTCATTAGAAATAAGGCAAGACTGGTTGCTCAGGGCTATAGACAAGAAGAAGGGATAGACAATGATGAAACATTTGCTCCAGTGGCCAGGTTAGAAGCAATTCGTTTGTTTCTAGCCTACGCTGCCCACAAAAGCATGAAGGTATTTCAAATGGATGTGAATAGTGCATTTTTTTTAATGGTAAGCTGCAGGAGGAAGTATATGTCAAGCAGCCTCCAGGTTTTGAAAATGAAAAACACCCAGGTTTTGTCTATAAGTTGGACAAAGCTCTCAATGGTCCGAAGCAAACCCCTAGAGCCTGATATGACACTCTTACTGATTTTCTTATGAGCAATGGCTACTTCAGAGGTAAATTGGATAACACATTGTTCATAAAGAAGGTGAAGTCTGATATTACGCTTGTTCAAATTTATGTGGATGACATAATATTTGGATATACTAATGAGCAGCTGTGTAAGAATTTTTCACTACTCATGAAATCAAAATATGAAATGAGTATGATGGGTGAACTTACTTTCTTTCTAGGATTATAGGTTAAACAAACCTCAAATGGAATTTTTATTAATCAAAGAAAGTATATTTTAGATCTTTTGAAAAAGTTTAAATTTGATCAAAGTTCTCCCATCAAAACCCCAATGGCAACCAATGTAAAATTGGATGCGGATGCTAGTAGACCAGATATTATGTTTGCTACCTGTTTATGTGCTAGGTTTCAAGCTGGTCCTAAGGAATCACATCTAGCCTGCATCCTACAAAATCAATTGCTGAATATCCAATTAGTTCAAGGCTGGAGTCTTTGGGATACCAAAGACCCAAACCTGGTGTACCCTTTAGGATGCAGGCTAGACAGAAAAAGCGCAAAAGGTGGATGTCAACTCCTTGGTGGAAAGTTGATCAGTTGGTGTAGCAAGAAGCAGAACTCAGTGTCTACTTCTACTGCTGAAGCTGAGTACATTGTTGCTGGAAGCTGCTGTGGGCAAATTCTATGGATGCAACATCAGCTTGAGGATTATGGACTTGTATATAGGAAAACTCCTATTTTGTGTGATAATACAAGTGCCATTCCCATATCCAATAATCCGTCTTTCATTCCAGAACAAAGCATATAGAAGTCAGACATCACTTTCTCAGAGATCACATTCAGAAAGGTAAATGTGGAGGTAAGTTTTATTTCCATAGATGAACAGCTTGAAGACATTTTCACCAAGCCTCTTGATGAAAACAGGTTTAATTACCTTGTAAGCAAGCTGGGCATGTTAAATAAAAGTGACTAAGTGTAATTGATGCTCTAAGAGATTGCATGTTCAAACTATTCAGATTTCTCAGAACAGCTTGGACAGAACAGGCTCTACTTGTTCTGTACTTATTCAATTTCTGAAAACTTGGACAGCTTGGACGTATAACAGGCTTGACAAAATATGTTTAACCTCAAACCTGTTTAGTTGTACAAACCTCTAATATGCTCACTCTCTCAACCTGTCACACAAGACATTGTCTTCTAAACTGATCAGCTATTGAACAGAAACCTATTCTCATCTAGTTGCACAGGTTGAATGAACAACTTGGGTATGATCAGTTTATGATGAAACCTACTTATCACAAGTTTGAACAACAGCTTGGAACATCAGTCTTAATTACCTTTCTTCATAATTAAGTTACTTAATTTCTGTATTTATTTAACTTAATTACCTGCGGATAATGTTGGTTAACGTGTGTTAGTAGTTAAAAAGGTTCAAGTGGTCTGACAACCGTTCTGACATGGCAAACCATTCCATTTTCCGTTAAAGAACATTTCAAATCAACCGCCCAAACCTTTCTATCTCCTACTCACTCACATTCAAATCCTATAAATACTTCTTTCACTGTTTCTTCTTCTTCTTCTCTACTGCTTCCATAACTACTTGAAAAACCCTAAATTGACTAAGTGTCAAGCTTCACTCCTCTTACTACTTTCCAAATGGCTCACCAAAATAACCCCCTGCTTCCAATTTTTGTTGGTGATGATGTCGAAAAACATCCCTCAGATACCACGATGCTCACCCTGAAACCCACTAACTATATAGCCAACCTAACCATTCCCAAAAACTACGTGGGAAAGGGTTACGAAAAAATGGTGGAGTTTCTGCAAGTTCACCTCCTGCATTATGCTATGACTGCCTCTCCTGGTGTTCTGTACCAGGAAATGGTTTATGAGTTTTGGTACACCTGTGCTTATGATCCTTCAACCAAAACCATCAGGGGAACCATCCTCAATGGGTCTCAAACCATTGAGATAACCACTGCTCTTCTCAGGGAAGTTCTTCATCTTCCTGTTGCTGAAACTTATGATAAACCACAGCCTGAGAATGATCAGATGGCAATCTGCTGCGCTTCTGTGGCGTAACAGAACCCAAAGTTGGAGCTACATTGTTCAGAAGGGACTTATCACCCACTTACATTTTCTTATTTGCCTCAGTGGTGATGTCTTTTGCCTGCAAAGTTGGTTCCTTTGACCAGCTTAGCAGGGATGAAATTCCCATAAACCTGCAGTTTGTGGATGGGACTACACTGAACATGGCCAGATGGGTTTTCGTGAATATGTGGAACTTGGTGCAGCAAGAACATCGCCCTACTGCTGTAAGATACCTAAGGTTTCTAAGCCTCATCTTCATACATGTCTATGGTGAGCATCTCTACACCTCTCAACCCTTGTTAACTACTCCTACATTCCCTGTCATTGGAAATAGAGTCTTTTATACTCCAGTACTCGACAATGAGCCTCCTCTATCTACTCAAATGAGGAGGTTACTTGATTTCGTGGAAGGACCCTCTACTGTGAGGGTGGATCCAGTGGCTACTACCAAGAGAAAATCCAAATCCAGGCCAAAGGTGATAAAAAGAGGCATGAAATCGACTAAAGTTGAGCTTGTCCGCAAGAAGGCTAGAACAGTTAAGTCTAAGTCTGCCCCATCAGCCTCAGTGGCTGAGGGGGAGCAGACTTCTCACCCTGGTTCATTTATTGAACCTGAAGCCTTTGTGGTTGGTGCCTCTGTGGCACCTGAGACCATGGAACAGGTTAACCCCCCTGTTTCTGACCCAGTCTCACCACCAGTCCAAACACAAAATCCTGCTACTTCTCCTTAATCCCCCACCATGTCTCAATACTCAAGGAGAAAATCTCTAGCTAGGAATAAACTATCATCCCATACTAGCCCCTCTGACCCCTCTCAACAGGAGTCAGTTGACAAAGAAGCAACCCCTGCTGCTTCTCCTATTTTAGGAGACAGTTCAGCACATTTGGAGCAGGTTCACTCCAACAAGAGTCAACCCAGAGTCAGCCTAGACCCTTTGGTTCCTCCCAACAGGAACCAGTTGTACAAAAGGAGACTACCACATCCACTTTCCCAGCCTCCCAACAGGCTGAGGGTATTGAAAGACAGGAGTCCACTCCACTCCATACTGAGTCCACATAGTCTCCACTTCATACTTCTCTTACACCATCTGAGTTTGCAGAAGGTGCCAAAGCTGCTGGAATAGACCATCCAGCATATCAGCCTCCAACTTCTGCTCCTGACGATGCATCTGTTGTACACCCAACAGCTGTTGAAGGACCCTCATCCCAAGCTGATGAACCTGAGGGATTGGACCATCCCTCTGGTGAGGCTGCTCCTCATAAGCAAATTCCATCATCAGGTTTCACCACTGATGATGTTGAAATGCACATCCCCTCTCCCCATGAAGAGGTGCCTGTAAACCAAGATGCTACTGAGGGAACGACCCCAGGTCTTAATGAAGGTGCTACAACACAAGCAGCATCTAAAAGGCTCCCAACTCTTACCACTTCACCTCATGATGCAGATATAGCCACTGCTGAAGGTTCCTTTGACCCTTCCAAGCTGGGTCTAACTTATGCCCAGGCTATGGAATAAAACGTCTCCCTTCTTTCCCCCACTAATCCACAAACTCCTACATCTTCCCCATCACCATCACATTCACATTCTTCACCATCTACCCAATCCAAACAATCCACACATACTCCTCCATCTCCCAAAGATCTTCCTTTGAAGGATCAGCTATCTTTGCTGACCAACAAACTTGGTTCTGTGGAAACCTCAGTGACCTCCCTATCTTCTATCATATCAGACTCTGTGTCTGCTCAGCTTAAGGGGTTCCTTGATTCGTTCAGGACTTCTTTTCTAATCCCTGCTCCCCAAGCTGATCAATCCTCTCAGCTGCTTGCACTCACAGCACAGCTGCAAACACTCTCCTCTACCCTCTCAACAATTCTTTCTACCCAACAGGACTCTGTGTCCTCCATGGCAGTTGTTTCCCAACAGAAGCCCGCTCTCCTTGACACCTGCACAAACACTGTCCCTTCCAGTTTGGCCAGCTTGAACACCTTAGTGGTCTCTCTGTCCAATTCTGTGTCATCAAACCTTGATGATATGCAAGATTCTCTCGAACTAAATCTTGCACAGCTTCAAAGTTTGCTGTTCACCGCTTCTGACAGAGAATCTATTGCTCAGCTGTCATCTCTTGCTACTTCCCAATCTGCCTCTCTTCAAACCTGTGTTACCCAACTTGCAGAGGTTAACGATAACTTGGCTTTCTTAGTGCATAGCCTGGTTGGTTCTAAACCTGCTGCCAAAACTGCTGCTCAGCCTACTGAATTCGTTTCTTCAGGGAGACCCATTGTTGAAGGCTCTGTGCCATCTCCTTCAAAGGTGGAGAACATATCTGCCTCAAAGACCAAGTCTAAAGGGGAGAAATCTTCATCTCCCTCTAAGGATAAATCAGCATCAGTGGGACAAGCAGTAGGTGTTTCCCAAACAGGTCCTACTACAGATGTCTCCAAAAAAAACTGAAGCTGCTCAGCCTACTCAGGCTGGATCTCCAAACCCTGCACCATCTAAGGGGGAGGAATCCATTCCTGGGACAGGCCAAGCAGAAGGAGACATCTGATCTTGGAGCAAACTGATGAAGAAGAGGAAGAGGAACCTGAAGCTGTCATAACCACAACAGCTAAAGGAAAGAAGAAAGCCTCAGTGGACCCTGACTACCTCAAAGCTGCTCAACTAAAATTTGATAAGGCTCGGGCCAAAGAAATGGGTCTTCCTATGGAGACTTATTATGAATTCACAGAAGAACAGCTTCGATACATTGAAAGGCTAAAGAGAGAAGAAGCCTCTGCTAAAGCTGCAAAGGCCTTTGCATACAAGGAGGCAAGAAAAGCTAAAATGCCTTCCTTGGATGTTCAAAGGAAATTGCTAGAGGCTGCCAATGAGTCAGTGGCTGAGAAAGAAGGAGAGAAAGAAAAGGGTGCTCAGGTCTTTGTGATCAAATCAAAGTCAACATCCTCCTAGAACAGAGATCCCAAAGCCTCATGTGCATTACGAAATTTAGTACCACTGAAAAGGGTTATAAGCTTAGTACGAAATTCAGACTCCATGCACATTTGGACGAGTTTAACTTTTTGAGGATTGGGAGTGTTGTGCACCTGGAAGTATAGATCAGCCTTGGTAATCCAACCACGAGGATCAATCCCATCAAACAATGGAAGCTTCACTTTAGGCAGAGAAAAGAGGGAGTCGTCAAAGTGATCGTCACGCAAAAACCCATCAAGGCCTTTAGCGCCAGAAGCAGAGCCTTCATTGAACACAGAACCATCATCAAAAAACCCAGGTGGGGGATGTTTACCTTGCTTCTTAAAAAAACCAGACATCATCTTCTCAATTGAATCAGGCAATCCATTGAGAACCTCCTTCAATGAGGAGACAGAGATTTTGAGATCCTTCACATCAGTAGAAAGGTTTTGTATCTTCTCATCCTGAGCATCAACACGAGCTTGCAACCTTGTAGTCATTGATGGTGCCTCTGGTTGGACCATTTTGTTTGCCGGCAACGGAACCAATTAATAAGAACGATGAAATGAAAATGAATGAATAATGGCTGAATGATTGGAATTTGATTGAAATGATAAAATCAGAGAAGCTCCATATGAGACTTCCTGCCCAAGCTCTCAAGAGCCGATTACAATTCTGGTAAATTAACAAGATAAAACCCCGTGCATGACTATCCCCCCTATTAATATCTTTATTTAGATTCCCCCTTAACAAAATAACTAACTGCATTCATCACTGCCCTACACGTAGCCTCCTTTTGTAAACAATCCATTTGCTGGGTTTGTTGGGCTGCTCATCTAAGGAATTGGGCTCGGTAATAAGATCCTTATCAGTTTTGAAGATGTTCAAGGATTGCATTGCAGCACTGATGATGATGACTATGTCATCATAAGTTGAAGCTTGAAGCATTGAAGGATTAAAAGGTTTTTAAACTTAGGGAGGTGAATGTTGGAAATACTTTTAAGTATTAAAAACCTTAAGTTAATTATGTTATATATAGGTGTGTAATTATTGTGTAATTATCTCGGTTAAGTATAAAACCGGATATTTAATGGTAGTTAAGATATGGACAGTTATGTCCTAAATGAATCGGTGCAAACAATCCATATATATATATATAAAAGTTGAGTCCCATGAAATAAATAAGGGTATTAACTATGTGATTCAATTTTAATTTTTCTAAACTAAAAGATGATTGTAATCATTCATTAGTAATAAATGAATATAATTAAAAAAAATGATGTCTTAACTATTCCATAAACATAATAGTTATAATAAACTCTTACATTATTTAACCAACTAATCAATTTGAAGATTTTTTTGTTTTTAATTTGGTGATTAAATTTATTTTCTAAATACGATTTAAGTAATTATATTGAAATACAAGTTAAAATTAATGTATAATAGTTGACTCCATGAAACAAATACATATTTATGTAAATTGAGTTAGTTTATATATGATCATACTAATAATAAATTTTGCATTAAAATTATTAATATAATTGGCTACACTAAGGATCATTTTTTAAACTCTAAATTATAGTATTTTTCTTTTAGTATGGTAAATAAAGTTTTTTCTAAAGAAGATTTGAGTGTTTACATTTATCGGTTAAAATATGATTTAAAATTTTATATTAGCATTCATAAATTGTGTAACTAATATGTACATTATTATACTAGGTTAAATACTCATGTATTACATGTGTTGGTTTATAAAAAAATAAATGTTAATTAAGATATATAATAATTTTAGAATATTATAGTTAATTAGATTTTAGTTAATTGTTTATTAGATTAGTTAAGTTAGAATAGGTGAGAATTTTGATTTTATTTGAATTGATTTATTTAAATTTGAAATAAATATTAGTGAATGACATGTGGCAAAAGAAGTTATCGATATGTGACAAACTCAATATACTTAGTGGGATTAGAGTATGTGAGAATAGATTTTATTTTATTTTAATTGATTTAAATTTAAATTATATATTAGTGAATGACATGTGGCAAAAGAATTTTTTTATTTGATTAATTTTTCAATGTTTGTTTTAATAAAAAAAATAGAGGAAATATCAATAGATAGTGTTTGTGAAGGAGTTATGACTTTTACTCATTTGAAACCAATTCATTAATAGTTGTCTAATCAATGATCGGTTACTTAACAATGAAATCAATTTATTCTTTATTGATCATTAATTATCTAATCAAATTTTCATTTAATTAAAAAATCAGTTACATTAGAATATTGATAAAATCACTCGATTCAATTATCAACCATCAATAGTTTGTCTATTTTTTTTCTTTTGGTTTCTACCAAATTATCTTATCATGCTAAATTTTTCATTATTACATTCTTTTGGTTTTTCAGAGATGATGAATGATTAAAGGTGGAGAATGGAAAATTGGATAAACTCAAAAATATGTGTGAAAAATGTAGCAAGTTGAAACGTACAAGATCTAATCACTTGAAGGAAAAATCCATGTAAGGTTTGGATTAAATATTTTTCTTGATCTACTATGTTTACATGCATTATTTTTGACTCGATACAATGAATAAAGTCTATGGTATCAAATGGTGACAGATTATGGTTTTTGAATCGGTAGCTACACAATCATGGATTTTAAAACTGAAATGAAAAAACAAGAAAACTTATGGTTTCAAACATGTAACTGCAAAGTCATTCGATCCTAATTTTATGGATCATTTTAAGAGGGAAGATGATGGAATTCATGTGTGCCATTGAAATTCAGGTATCTTATTATTTCTATATGTAATTATGTATTAACAAATATTGATATAATATTTCTATTCAAAATTGTTACTTTTATATGTATTCATATATTTAAAATATATCCATGATTTAAGTGTCTTATGTATATGATGAAGGATTAAAGAAGTAGGAGAATGAGAAATTGGATACAACTCGAGAATATGTGTGAAAAATGTAGCAAATTGAAACATTTACAAGATCTAATCAGTTGAAGAAAAAATTCATCTAAGGTTTGGATTAAATATTTTTCTTACTATGTTCACATGCAGTACTTTTGACTCGATACACCGAATTTTGTTCCATAAACTTCTATTTTCAAATTAACTTAGCATAATAAAATACATTAAACCGATTTTTGGTTCCATAAACAATTTTGACATATATTTATGACATCAATGGAAATTTTAAAATATATTAAAAATAATTAAGAAATATTAAGGTTAGTAGACATGAAAGGTTTCTACCACTATTAACATGGAAAAAATATTATAAGACTGGGAGATGTGAAATACATTTTTACTATTAACAAAAAAGTAATCAATATTAAAGATATAATTAGTTTAATGTAAAAAAACATGTAAAATAATATTTAGTTCCTTCATATTTTATTGTTTAATTAAAATTTTGAATCCTATGTAATAAATGATTGATTAATCTATTAATTTGTGAACTCTAATAACATTTTAAAATTTTAATATTGATTATATTTATTTTACTTTAAATTGGTTATTAAGGTTTTTAGGCTATTTTACATAGATTGATTGTCAGTTATAATCTACCTATAAAATTCAAGTCTTCATGTAATAAATTGTAATATCCATTCGTATATTTATTTCATTTTTATCTATATAAAATTATAAAGCATGTTAGTCTATTAAAAATAAATATTCTTCATTTTTTTCATTTTCATCTTTTAATAAATTCTAAAATAAAAGTTGGCAATGCATGATTTACAACATAATATTAATGGAGTCCTTTGGAGGCTTCAAAATAATTATAAATTGAGCTTAATTGAAACTTATGCTTGGTCTTTTAAGTCTACTAAATAATTATGTGAAAGCATTAACTATAACATAATATTGATGCATGAATCTTCAAAATAATTATATGAAATTAAACTTAAATGAAACTTTTCATCACTCTTAAGTCATAACCAATTAAAATATTTATTATTTAATACTCAACATTCATTTAAAGTATTTATAATTTATAAAACTTTTAAACTTTTTCACCATCAAAATCAATGCAATAGTTAATTCAAAAAATAACTTACATGACCATTGAATTCAATTTATTTTTTAATTCATTAAGCTTTCAATTGACATTTATTTTTTAATTTGGTTATTAAGAAATCAATTATATATTTATATCTCATTCAATGTAGGCAAATATATTATCAGAAAATAAAGAGTCTCAAACATATTGAAAAATGTAAATATAAATAGATCATTATATAGGATTAGTATTCAATTGGTGTTTGAGTATTGTAGGATAAAAAAGACAACCAGCAAATATGAATACGAACTTATGACGAACATATATTCGCTTCTTATGTTCATGCATTTTTTTTCGTGTAATTTACGGTAATTCTACTACACTTCAAACTCAATATTCGTTGATACATTTTATTTATCTCATAATATTTTATTTATTTTGTCTTTATTTTTACATATATAAATGTTAAATATCATAATCGTGAGTATATTTTTGTATAAACCACAATTGACACATGTGAAAAAAGAGTAGTAACAAAATTAATTCGAGGATTGTATGGAAATAAAAATAAAAAATTATTGAGATTACAAGTACAAACCCGATGTGTAATATGAATATGTGTAGCATTTCTTATTATGTAATTTACAACACTCCTACACACAAGATCTTAAATACTTATCTGTTATTCACCATTTAGGATATATGTTTTATCTTATAGATGTCAATGTTATTTATCTCACAAATATATAGTGTTCTAAAATTTCATATTGAAAAGTACATAAATCATAAAGCTCACAATCAAAATTTTAGTTTTGCATAAATCCATGTAACGATCTTCATGAATTATTAATATTATTTCATTTGTAATTATGTAAGAATTTGTAACATTGTTTGTGAATTTGTTATTATTCTCATTAAAAAAAATTTATGAGCTTACATCTTTGGCCATATAAACGAAAATCAAATTCTTTTTACTAATTGTTCCATTAAAGTTATAAATTTATGAAATCTAAAATGGTTTATGAAAGTTGTTATAGTTTCTTGGCATATGATTTTGATTTTGTTAGTCACAACTAAAAAGCTAATATAATATCAATTAATTAGCCAATAAATAAATTTAATATGCACATAATTCTAATGATTAAGGTATGGCAACTAATTAGATAATATTTCTTAAGACAATAATTAACATGTATCATAACTAAGTTAATAAATTCATATATTAACTTATGTTATAAAAGATTATTGGTTTCTAACTATAAAATACATGATGTATATGTAATTTTAAAATTTAAATTCCAGTTGTCATTAGAAAGTTAATGTTAGGCACAAAAAGACCTCAGTCAAATCTAATCTGCATCTGAGGGGGAGATTATTAATCAAACCTGATGATGTCTTTGAAGGTTGAATTTAAGGCCTGTTATATGTCGTATTGAAACCTGAAAATGATTTGCAATATCAGCCTAAAGCTGTTCTATGTGTTGCATGTGTTGCAACAAAGGCAGTTTTGCCCAAGCTGTTCAGTCTGCTGAACAGGCTGGACACAAACTGTCTACGCTGCTCTACTCTGATGAGCAGCTTGGGCAGTTTACAAGTGTTCTGTTCTTTGTGAACAGAACCTGTTCTTTGTGAACAGGCTAAACACTTTATGGAATGTGTTTCCAAGTCCTCATGTATTGTTTTTTACTACAAGATCAGTTTACAAAGTCGAAGACAAAGTGGAAGTCAGAACTGCTCAGCCTGCCCAAGCTGTTCTGTTACATGAAGACAAAAGGTTATTTGAAAAAGGGTGATAGACCTTTTTCTTATATCAAAATAGGCCTTTACAAGGAAGAAAAACACAAAGTTGACATTCCTTATTTGGTTAAAGGCAATGCAACAGTAGACAAAGTGAAAAGACAAAAGTTCTGCACATGTGAAGACAAGTCTGCTTTTCAGAAAGGTGCAGAAAAGGTTATGTTGTCTTTTCAACAAGACTTCTCCTTTTTCTTTCCGTCCAATGAAGAAGCTTCACTTAGATCCTCTGAGTGAGTATGAAAAGAAACTTCCAAGGATTGATCGATTAAGCCAAAAAGCTAAGTGCTGAAAACAAGAGTGAACGTGCATTCAAAGTGTGTCTTTCATGCATGCAAGTCTGCTTGAATAAAACAGTGCTCAGTGTCTAAGCTGTTCCTCAGAGTCTTGTAAACACAGTGAGTGATTCTTAGTGAGTGTATTCATTGTAATTAGTTTAAGTCAGTCTTAGACTAGTTAGATATACTGTTGTATCTGTCATCTCAGCTTGAAGCTTTCCGCATTCAAGCTTGTTTGTAATTAACATTTGTTAATAATACATACAAACATTGAGAAAATTGTGTGTAGTTTTTAAAGTGCTGTATTCACCCCCCCTCTACAGCTTAAAGCTATATACTTGGGATATCTTTTGGGACCTACAACTGGTATCAGAGCAGTTTAGAGTGTGTGTCATTCTAGATCTCTCATTCTCCCAAAGTTTCCATGGACAACAGTGCTGCAAGTTCCTCATACTATGACAATGGCTCAATGGGCAAACCTCCAAAGTTCAATCATCAGAACTTTTCTGGTTGGAAGTGCAGAATGATGCTCTACTTAGAGAATCTGGATGTACAACTACCAGAGATTGTAATGGAGGGTCCCTATGTGCCAACCTCTGTTACAACAATAACTCCTGCTGTTGAAGGAGCTGCTCCTGAAATCAGAACATTTGAGAAAGCAAAAGCTCAATGGTCTGATGAAGACAAAAGACTGGTGGCTCTTGATGCAAAGGCCAGAAACAATCTGGTCATCTCTCTACCTGATGATGTGTTCAAACAGGTTGAGAAGATGAAGACTGCCAAGGAGATGTGGGATACTTTGTGTACCGTCTATGATGGACCCACAATCACACTTGACAACAGGATTAACAATCTTGTTAGACAGTATGAACTCTTCTTTGCAAAACCAAAGGAGACTCTCACTGACACCTACACCAGGTTTACTGCTCTTGTAAATGATCTCAAAGCTGTTGGGATCACCAAGGACAGCCTGACCTTGGTAAACAAGTTCTTAGATGTCCTGCCTGAGGAATGGAATTATTTTTCTACAATTTTAAGGAATTCAAGTACCATCAGAAGTATGGATCTTGTTAACTTATATGGATCCTTACTGAATGATGAGCAATCAAGGCAACAGAAGAGAAATGCCTTGGAAATATCTAAGAAAGGTGCAGCCTTTGTGGCTAGTGTGAGACAACCTGTAAATCAAGTGAGTGATGTGTTCACTCAACCTGATCAACAGGCTGATGATAAGGAGGAAATGTCTGATGAGGAAGACAATGCAGATAGTGCTGAACTGGATGATGAGCAGATGATAGCCATGCTTGTCAAAAGGTTCAACAGGAAAAGGTTTGGAAGAAACATGCTACAGGGAAGCTCAAATGCTGTCAAAAAGAAAGCATTTGACAAGACCAAAGCTGAGTGCTTCAAATGTGGCAAAACTGGCCATATAGCTGCTGACTGTGTGTCAAAAGCTGTTGGTCAGACATCCAAACCACACAAGACAAACAGGGATGATGGCTATAGGGTTAAGTACCTTATGGCCATGGCTAAGCTGAGGAAGTTAGAAAACTCAGTGGTTTCTAACAGGCAAAAGGGACTAATGGCTGAAACTTGTGACTGGGAGGAGTCTGATTCATCATCTGATGAAGAAGACAACAACTGTCTGATGGCCAACACTGATGTCCCATCAACAAGCAACTTCAAACAGGATCTGGCTGAAGCTGAAGCTTTCAGAAGCTTGGAGAACTGGAACCCTACAATGATGTATAAGGTACAAAATTTTATGGATTACAGTTCTGAAGAAAAAGTTAAAATGTTTGAATATATGCTTGTTGATCTAAAAGCTGCTGTTGAGAAGCATGCTGTTTTATTATCTGAAATCTCTAAGCTTAAAACTGATATTGAAACAAAATCCAGTAAACTGGACAGCTTCCATAAGTTGGAAGCTGAGCTTGATGAATTAAAACACATCAATTCCATTTTACTGGAAGAAAAGAGAGAAACAGATATAAAACATGCTAAGCTTCAAAAGATAGTTGACTCTTGGTGCCAATCTGCACAAAAAGGCAGCCACTTCATAAGTCAGCAGATTCCTGCACAAATCCAAGCCTATCTTGGAGGGGATCTTGACACAGCAGCTTCTATTGTTGAGGTTAGTAATTTAAAAGAAGACTTGTCCACTCTTGGTGAGCTTCCAAACACTTTTATTCAAAGAGTGAATGGTAAATTAATCTTGACAAACAGGTTTGTCAGGCCTCAAAACACTGACAGCTCGTGTGAACCTAGCTCAAAACCTGTTGATGAAATGAGTTTTTCATCAAATAAGTTTGCTAAGTGTTCTGCTGATTCACACAAGCAAAAGAAAGGAAAGCATGTCCAAACTGCAGCTGTGGACACCAAACCTGTTGACAAAACAGACCTTGGGTCTAAAGCTGGTGTAAAAAGGCATACTAATCCTTTTAATGCTGAACATTTTGAAAATAAGTTTTCAAAGTGTAAGCAGTCTGCCTTTAACAAGAGTAAGTCTCAGGTTGAAGGCAAACCTGCTGTGATTTCAAATAAGTTTTCTAATCATAGTGGTAAACTGGTTTTAAAGAGAATAAGTATTTAAAAACTAGGAATAATGATTAGGTTGATAGGCAACATCAATCACATCTCAGGAAGAGCAAAGGCAAAGCCATTGCTCAGCCTGAGAAATCTGGGAATAAGTTTCCTAAACCTGTGGAAAGTCAAAAGCCAATCAAGCTTCCTATCTTTGATATCTGCCCTCCTAAAAGAGGAAAGAAGGGACAGGCAAAGCTGTGGCTATTGAACCTTCCACTCAAGCTGTTGATCATCAAAAAGTAATAAGTTTGCTAAACCTGCTGATGGAATCAATAGAAATAACCCAGAATGTGTTTCTGAAAAGTCTTCTTCCAAAAATGCTAAAAGAAGAAAGTGTTATAAATGTGGAATGAAGACACATTTGGCCAAAGACTGTCCTGAAACTGTGGACATGAGGTCTGTTGACTCTGATGCTTCCCTCACTACCAACATAAACAGTGTTGGAAACATCTCAGTCAATGAAAGTGGTATTCAAACTGATACCATTCAAATAGGGAATATTAGTGTTGACATCACAAGTCCATCAACAAATGTTGATGAAGTAGGAGAACTCATCTCTGTGATGAGTTCCCCTAAAAGTATCTAATATTCTTCTTATCACTCTGCAGGAAAAACAACCATCACAGGTTTGGTACTTGGACAGTGGCTGCTCAGGGCACATGACAGGTTGTAAGGACCTGCTGAGTGATCTCAGGCCTGAAAAAGGGCCAAAAGTCACATTTGGTGACAATGTACAGGGATCTACTGAGGGATATAGAACTCTTAAAGCTGGTGCTGCAGTGTTCAAAAGAGTAGCCTATGTGGTTGGGCTATAACATAACCTTGTCAGCATAAGCCAACTGTGTGATGTTGGCTATAAGGTTAACTTTGATGAGCACCTGGGTTACATATTGGATCCCCAAGGCAAAGTTGTGTTGTGTGCTCAACGAAAGAAAGGTGTATATGTTGTGGACATGCAATCTGCTGATCCCACAACTGAAACCTGCTTTCTCACAAGAACAAATGCAGACTTAAACTGGTTATGGCACAAAAGGCTGTCTCACCTGAACTTCAAGAACATCAACAAACTCAGTAAGAAAGAGTTGGTGACATGTTTGCCTTCTATGACCTTTGTTAAAGATAAACTCTGCACAGCTTATGAGAAAGGCAAGCAGAGAAAATCATCATTTAAATCCAAACATAACTTCTCTATTGATACTCCTCTCTTCTTAATCCATATGGACTTGTTTGGACCTGTTAATGTCACAAGTCTAGGAGGAAGAAGATACACTTTAGTAATGGTTGATGAGTTCTCCAGGTACACATGGGTTTTCTTCTTGAAGAGCAAAGGAGAGGCTGCTAGAGAAATTATTGGATTTGTGAAAAAGATGGAAATGCTGAACTCTGCCCAGGTAAAGCAGCTTAGAAGTGATCATGGTACTGAATTCAGAAACAGTACTCTTGAGGACTTCTGTGAAGAGAAAGGAATCACTCAAAACTTCTCAGATGTAAGAACTCCACAACAAAATGAAGTTGCTGAAAGGAGAAACAGAACTCTCATTGAAGCTGCTAGAACCATGCTGTGTGCATCTGGTGTACCTTCATCATTCTGGGTTGAAGCTGTTAACACTGCCTGCTTCACCCAAAATAGATCCTTAGTGGTGAAAAGGTTCAACAAGACCTCCTATGAGCTTCTCAAAGGGAGGAAACCAAATGTCAGTTACTTCCATGTGTTTAGCTGTCCATGCTTCATTTTGAATCAAAGGGATCAATTGGCAAAGTTTGAACCAAAAGCTGATGAAGGTGTGTTTGTTGGCTACTCTGCTATCTCTAAAGCCTACAGAGTGTACAACAACAAAAGAAAGGTGATAGATGAATCTATCAATGTCACCTTTGAAGAGTCCAAGAATGCTTCCATCAAAGCTGTTCCTGAATCAGTTTCAGGAGAATTAAACTTTGATGATCTGATGCATTCAAACAGTGAAGAGAACTCAAAAGCTTCCACAACACCCAGTGTGGAACCTGTTAATCATGATGGGCATGATGATGATTATGTCAATACACCCTGTGTTAATAAGTGTACTGACCTAATTACAAATGCATGTCCTGAACCTACCAATGCTGATTTTCCTGGTTCCTCTGTTGATATGTTCAACAGTGGTCAGTCATGTTCAACAAGTGAGCAGGCTCAAGACAACAGTGTGTCTGAAAATCTTGAGAGCTGTTCAACAATCCTGCTGAAGCTGCTGATAACTCAGGAGAATCATCATTGAAGAATGATCCTAAGTGGATCAGATGTCACCCCAATGATCAAATAATTAGTGACATCAACAAAGGGGTACAAACAAGGTGGGACAGCTTAGGGAACTTCTGTATGTTCTCTAGTTTTGTTTCACTAATGGAGCCAAAGAAAGTGGATGAAGCACTAAAAGATGCCAATTGGATCACTGCCATGCAAGAAGAACTCAATCAGTTTGAGAGAAACAAGGTATGGAAGCTGGTCCCTGTACCTAAAGGCAAAACTATAATTGGCACTAAATGGGTTTTCAGAAATAAGATGGATGAGCAAGGTCATGTCATAAGAAATAAGGCAAGACTAGTTGCTCAAGGTTATAGACAGGAGGAAGGAATTGACTATGATGAGACATTTGCTCCTGTGGCCAGGCTAGAAGCAATTCGTTTGTATCTAGCCTACGCTGCTCATAAGAGCATTAAGGTATTTCAAATGGATGTGAAGAATGCATTTTTAAATGGAAAGCTGCAAGAAGAAGTTTATGTCAAGCAGCCTCCAGGTTTTGAAAATGAACATCATCCAGGTTTTGTCTATAAGTCGGACAAAGCTCTCTATGGACTTAAACAAGCCCCTAGAGCCTGGTATGACACTCTTACTGAGTTCCTTATGAGCAATGGGTATTCCAGAGGTAAAGTGGATACTACACTATTCATAAAGAAGGTGAACTCAGATATTATGATTGTTCAAATTTATGTGGATGATATAATATTTGGTTCTACCAATGAGCAGTTATGCAAGAATTTTTCATTACTCATGAAATCTAAATATGAAATGAGTATGATGGGAGAACTTACTTTCTTTTCAGGATTACAGGTTAAACAAACCTCAACTGGAATTTTCATAAATCAAAGAAAGTATACCTTAGATCTCTTGAAAAAGTTTAAATTTGATCAAAGTTCTCCTATTAAAACCCTAATGGCAACCAATGTAAAATTGGATGCTGATACTAGTGGTAAAGCTGTTTCAGTAACAGCTTACAGAGGTATGATTGGGAGCTTGCTATACTTAACTGCTAGTAGACCTGATATTATGTTTGCCACCTGTCTGTGTGCTAGGTTCCAAGCTGATCCAAAGGAATCTCATATAGCTGCTGTTAAGAGAATCTTGAGATACCTGAAGGGTACACCTGGTTTGGGTCTTTGGTATCCCAAAGACTCCAGCCTTGAACTAACAGGTTATTCAGATTCTGATTTTGCAGGCTGCAGGCTAGATAGGAAAAGCACAATAGGTGGATGTCAACTCCTTGGTGGTAAGTTGATAAGTTGGTGCAGCAAGAAGCAGAACTCAGTGTCTACTTCTACTGCTGAAGCTGAGTACATCGCTGCTGGAAGCTGCTGTGGGCAGATTCTGTGGATGCAGCATCAGCTTGAAGATTATGGGCTTGTGTATAAGAAAATTCCTATTCTGTGTGATAACACAAGTGCCATAGCCATTTCCAACAATCCAGTTTTTCATTCAAAAACAAAGCATATTGAAGTCAGACATCACTTCATCAGGGATCACATTCAGAAAGGTAATGTGGAGGTAAGTTTTATTTCCACAAATGAACAGCTTGCAGACATTTTCACCAAACCTCTGGATGAAACAAGGTTTAATTACCTTGTCAGCAAGCTGGGCATGTTAAACAAAAGTGACTAAGTGTCCTCAAAGGTCTAAAACTTTGTATGTCTCACACTGATCAAGTTTCTCAGAACAGCTTAGACAGAACAGGCTCTGCGTGTTATGTACTTAGCCATTTTTCTGAAATCCTTGATCAGCTTGAACATACAACAGGCTGAACACAAACAGTTTACTCGTCCAGCCTGATCTGATGGTCCATTCTTCACTCTGCTCATTCCCTCACACTGACTTACAAGACATTATCTTGTAACCTGCTCAGCTATTGGACACAACCTGTTCCTACATAGTTGAACAGGCTGAGGGAACAGCTTGAAGAATGAACAGCTTGTGATGACCCTGCTCATCACAGGTTTGACCAACAGCTTAGACCAACAGTTTTAATTACCTTTCTTCAAACTTAAGTTACTTAATTTATGTTTGTATTTAACTTAATTACTGCGGATAATGTGGGTTACGTGTGTTAGTGATTAAAAAGGGCTCAAGTGGTCTGACAAACGGTCTGACATGGACAACCGTTCCGTTTTCCGTTAATGACCTTTTCAAATCAACCGCCCAAATATTTCTCTCTCATACACACTCACATTCAAATCCTATAAATACCTCATACTGTTACATCTTCGTCTTCCTCACTACTATCACCTGCCTTCTAAGAACCCTAAATATTCGACTAAGTGTCTTGTGCTTCTGCTACTTTCCCTACTCCCAAAATGGCTCACAGAAACAACCCCTTCCTACCAGTGTTTGTTGGTGATGATGTGCAGAAGCATCCATCAGTCACCACAATGTTAACCCTCAAACCCACAAACTACATTGCCAACCTCACAATACCCAAAAACTACGTGGGGAAAGGTTATGATCAAATGGTGGAGTTTTTGCAAGGTCATCCGTTGAACTATGCTATGACTGCAACTCCTGGTGTCCTGTACCAGGAGATGGTATACGAGTTCTGGTACACTTGTGCCTACAACCCCAACACCAAAGTTATCAAGGGGACTATTCTCAATGGGACTCAGACCATTGAGATTACTGCTGATCTTCTCAGGGAGATTCTTCATTTGCCCATTGCTGATTCATATGATATGCCTCAGCCTGAAAATGAGCAAATGGGAAATTTGCTACGCTTCTGTGGTGTAGCAGAACCAAAAATTGGAGCAACGCTGTACAGGAAGGATTTGTCTCCTACCTACAGCTTTCTATTTGCTTCTGTGATGATGAGCTTCAGTAGCAAAGTTGGTTCATTTGACCAACTGAGCCGTGATGAAGTCCCAATAGTCCTGCAGCTGGTGGATGGGACTACAATTGATATGGCTAAGTGGATATTTCTGAACTTGAGGAACCTGGTGCAGCAAGAGCCAAGACCAGCTGCTGTTCGATACCCCAGGTTTCTGAGCCTCATATTCAGACACATTTGTGGTGAGCATCTGTACAACTCTCAGCCTTTACTTCATACTGCTGCATTCCCTGTAATAGGGAATAGAGTTTTCTACACTGCTGTACTTCCAAATGAGCCTCCTCTGTCCACACCAATGAGGAGGTTGTTAGGATTGGTGGAAGGACCCTCTGTTGTGAGGGTGGATCCAGAAGCTGCTGCTCCCAAGAGAAAATCCAAAGCCATGTCCAAACTTGTTAAGAGGACCCTGGCAACCACTGAAGCTGGGCCTGTGCAAAAGAAGGCCAAAACAGCTCCGTCTGAGTCTGCACTCTTAGCCTCTGTGGCTGAGGGGGAGCAGGCTCCTCACCCTGAAGCCTCTGTGGCTGGTGCCTTTGTGGCACCTGAGACTATGGAACAGGCCAACCCACCTGTTTTTGACCCAGTCTCAAAACCTGTCCAGTCTGAACCCCTCATCACCTCTCCACAATCACCCACTTCATCCATCCACTACCAACGAAAATCACTCTCCAAAAAGAAACCAGCCCAAACAATCACCTCCTCTGTTCCCTCCCAACAGGGTTCAGTTGTAAGAGAAGCCACCCCTGCTGCCTCTCCTATATTGGGAGCAGGTTCAGCACAATTGGAGCATGCTTCACTCCAACCTGAGTCCACCCAGAGTCAGCCTAGACCCTCTGGTTCCTCCCAACAGGAACTAGTTGTACAAAAGGAGATAACCACCTCAACTATTCCAGCCTCCCAACAGGCTGAGAATATTGAAAGACAGGAGCCCTCTCCTCTCCATACTGAGTCCACACTGTCCCCCACTCAAATCTCTTTACACCCTGAGTCTGCACGAGGTGCCCACGCTGCTGGTATAGACCAATCAGCAGCTCAGCCTCAATCTTCTGCTCCCCATGATACAGCTGTTCTACACCAAACAGCTGCTGAGGGACCAACAACCCAAGCTGATGAACCTCAGGGATCATACCATCCCTTTGGTGAGGCTGCTCCCTCTATGCAAACTCCATCAGCAGGTTTCACCACTGCTGATGTTGAAATGCATATCCCATCTCCCCATGATGAGGTGCTTTTACACCAAGGCACTGCAGAGGGAACACCCACTGGCCTTCATGAGGATGTTGCAACCCAAGCAGCATCTGAACGGCCCCCAACATCAACCCCTTCTCCTGATGAAGCAGCTACAGCCACTGCTGAGGGACCCTTTGACCCCTCCAAGCTGGGTCACATCACTTTTGCCCAGGCTATGGAGCTTCTCTCAAATGTTCCTCCTCCCTCTCCCTCACATCCTCATACCCCAGCCTCCTCATCATCTTCTCCATCCACCCAATCAAAACAGTCAACCCATACACCTCCCTCTCCTAAAGACCTGCCTTTGAAGGATCAGCTTTCTCTGCTGACCAACAAAGTTGGTTCTTTAGAAACTGCTATGACCTCTCTACCCTCTATTATTTCAGACTCTGTGTCTGAACAGCTTAAGGGGTTCTTTGATTTGTTCAAGGACTCCTTCCCTGCCACTCCACAAACAGATAATTCTCCACAGCTGCTAGCACTCACTGCACAGCTGCAAAATGTGTCCACCTCCCTCTCCTCTATTCTTTCACTGCAACAGGAATCTGTGTCCTCAATGACAGCTATTTCTCAACAGCTGTCATCTCTCCTCACTTCTTGCAACACTACTCTTCCTACTACTCTGGCCAGCTTGAACACCCTCATTGTCTCTCTATCCAATTCTGTGTCATCAAACCTTGCTGATGTGCAAGATTCTCTCGAATTACATCTTGCACAGCTTCAAAGTTTGCTGTTCACAGCTTCTGATAGGAAAAATATTGTTAAGCTGACCTCCCTTGCTGATACCCAATCCTCTTCTCTTCAATCCTGTCTTACCCATCTTGCAGAGGTGAAGGACAACTTGGCATTCTTAGTGAATAGCCTTGTTGGCCCCAGGCCTGCTGCCAAAACTGCTGGCAAGCCTGATGACTTTGTGTCTTCAGGCAGACCGGGTGTTGAAGGTGCTGGTACATCTCCTTCAAAGGGGGAGAAGTCGTCTGCCTCTAAGACTAAGTCTAAGGGGGAGAAAACTTCTTCTCCTAAGGAGAAATCAGTGCCTGCAGCACTCACTGGTCAACCAGCAGGAGCTTCAACAGCTACACTGGAAGGTGCCTCCCATGCTGCTCAGCCTACTCAGGTTGAATCTCCAATCTCTGCTCAATCTAAGGGGGAGGAAACTATTCCTGAGGGCAGGCCAAGCAGCAGAAGGAGGCATCTGGTCTTAGAAGAAGAAGAAGAGGAGGAGGAAAGTCCTGAAGCTGCTGTCACTACAGCAGCTAACGGTAAAGAAATAACAGCAACTGATCCTCAACAGCAGAAAGCAGCAGAAATCCAATTTCACAAAGCCAGGGCCAAAGAAATGGGTCTTCCTATGCACAAGTATTTTGAGTTTAGAGATGAACAGCTTCAAGCCCTGGAAGCTTTAAGAAAAGAAGAAGAGTCTGCAAAAGCTGCTAAGTCTTTTGCACTTCAAGAGGCAAGGAAAGTTAAGATATCCTCTCTTGTTGTGGAAAAGAAAATTTTGGAAGCTGCTAAGGGATCAGTAGAGGAGAAGGAAGCTGAAAAAGAAAAAGGTGCTCTGGTCTCAGTGGCCAAAACTTCAGTGCCTTCTGCAAGAGCTCAATTTCACTTTGACAACCTGGCAAGAAGAAAATTTCAAGATGTTGCTGATAGAAGGCTTGCTAAGGAGGCAATTGTCAAAGCTGTACCAATTTCAAGAAAAGGCAGTCAGTGGAAGTTGAAAATAACCAGAATGGGTGCAGCAGGCCCAGAATTAGAAACATATGACTTCACTGATGTTGCACAAATGGGGTACAGAGAATGGATTGAGCTGGCAGTTGCTCTGAGTGAGTCTAAGTCTGAAACTGCCAAGACTATCAGAGCATATGTGTAGAAGCTGATGGAGAGAGTGAAGAATCTTGGCCTGATCTCCAAAGAGGTAAGTGAAGGTGTCTATGTGACACAACCAAAAATAAAGGCCAGGAGGACAAGGAAGGATACTGAGATGGAACAACTCCTCATCCTGATAGAACAAGGTGACTATGCCATTGAGATGAAAGGAGTTGATCACAGCCTGCCTAGTGGAATTGAGTTTGAAGATGACAAGATCATTGAAGAGCCTGAGCTGGGGGCATTTTTTGTAGATCCCTTAACTCAGAAGAAGTGCTTTCAGAGAGCATCAGATCTATACAAAGGTGGATCTGAGACAGCTTGTAGCCTTCAGACTTGCAGTTTCATTTAGGCAGTCAAGCAGGTGGAGAGCAGTTATCTGGGATCAGCTCATAGGTTGTTATGAAAGAGGTGAACTTGAGGATCCCAAGTTTATGATAATAAGAAGTGAGATTCAAGAACTTGAGGATACCAGAGAGCAACCTGAAAAGTTGTTTGAGGGTCCCCCTCCTTTGTGATGAAGTCCATCTGCCATCTGGGCAGGTGAAGAATGGAAGCTGTCCATCAGTTGGACAGCCTTACCATTTTCTGCTCCCAACAAAAACAGTCCAATGTACATTAGTTGTACTTTATTTACATATGTTGTAATTTTCTTTTTCATTAGTTGTAATATACATCAGTACATCAGTTGTACTTTTGTAAGAACATGTGTTGTTCTAATGTAATAAAAAATCAGTGTATATATAAACTGATCTTTTACTTTATGTTGATGTTGTAATTTTATTTCAACAAATGTACTGTAAAAATATATAGTGACTTTTGATAAGGCCAGCTTAGACTGGTTATTGCAAATAGGGGGAGATTGTTAGGCACAAAAAGGCCTCAGTCAAACCTGTTCTGCATCTGAGGGGGAGATTATTAATCAAACCTGATGATGTCTTTGAAGGTTGAATTTAAGGCCTGTTATATGTCGTATTGAAACCTGAAAATGATTTGCAATATCAGCCTAAAGCTGTTCTATGTGTTGCATGTGTTGCAACAAAGGCAGTTTTGCCCAAGCTGTTCAGTATGCTGAACAGGCTGGACACAAACTGTCTACGCTGCTCTACTCTGATGAGCAGCTTGGGCAGTTTACAAGTGTTCTGTTCTTTGTGAACAGAACCTGTTCTTTGTGAACAGGCTAAACACTTTATGGAATGTGTTTCCAAGTCCTTATGTATTGTTTTTGACTACATGATCAGTTTACAAAGTCGAAGACAAAGTGGAAGTCAGAACTGCTCAGCCTGCTTAAGCTGTTCTGTTACATGAAGACAAAAGGTTATTTGAAAAAGGGTGACAGACCTTTTTCTTATATCAAAATAGGCCTTTACAAGGAAGAAAAACACAAAGTTGACATTCCTTATTTGGTTAAAGGCAATGCAACAGTAGACAAAGTGAAAAGACAAAAGTTCTGCACATATGATCACAAGTCTGCTTTTCAGAAAGGTGCAGAAAAGGTTATGTTGTCTTTTCAACAAGACTTCTCCTTTTTCTTTCCGTCCAATGAAGAAGCTTCACTTAGATCCTCTGAGTGAGCATAAAAAGAAACTTCCAAGGATTGATCGATTAAGCCAAAAAGCTAAGTGCTGAAAACAAGAGTGAACGTGCATTCAAAGTGTGTCTTTCATGCATGCAAGTCTGCTTGAATAAAACAGTGCTCAGTGTATAAGCTGTTCTTGTTCAAGCTGTTCCTCAGAGTCTTGTAAACACAGTGAGTGATTCTTAGTGAGTGTATTCATTGTAATTAGTTTAAGTCAGTCTTAGACTAGTTAGATATACTGTTGTATCTGTCATCTCAGCATGAATCTTTCCGCATTCAAGCTTGTTTGTAATTAACATTTGTTAATAATACATACAAACATTGAGAAAATTGTGTGTAGTTTTTAAAGTGCTGTATTCACCCCCCTCTACAGCTTAAAGCTATATACTTGGGATATCTTTTGGGACCTACAGTTAAGCATTATAAGTTATGGTGTTCGATTACTTAATTATTTTTATTTTACTAAAATTGAGTCTTTATATAATTATCATATTCAATTAAAATAAATCATCATACTAGATCTTTAACAAAATTATCATCTAGCATAATTACCCAATAAAAACATAAATATGAAATAAATTACTAATAATAATTTATTTAAGATTACTTAAATATTTAACAATAAATTACATTGGTCTTATATTTAATTAATATATGATTATTTAAGACACTTAACTGATTAATTTTTAATATTTATTAAATTAATAATTAAAGTTTTAGATGGTATAACCTCATTTAACTAATATTTCAATCATCAAATAGTCAAATAAAGATAAAGTCTAATTTATGACGGTTTTAAATAACATTTTAGCTATTAATTTAAGTAAATATTAAACCTCAGCTGCTAAAAATAATAACAATTTTTTACATTTTTATCATTTATGGCAACAATATTTATTTTTTTATCATTAATAACATCAACTTTTGTAGTTTCATAATTAATGACATCAACTTTTGTATTTTGTATCACTATGGAATAATAACAAAAAAAGATAATAAAAATTAAATATTTATTATAATTTGCACATAATTTTCATTGCATATTTTGTAAAAGAATGAATCATAACGCGATAATTATTTGTTTATGTATATATGAATTCTTAACTCTAAATTGTTTTTATACAAAGACTTCAAAATACATGATAAATTACACGTAACAAATGTCTAAAACATCAAAGCAAAATGAAATCTCAAATACAAAAAATACCACGATGTACAAAATCATATTGTAACATAAATATTGGAAAAAAAAACATGTATGTATTGTATTTTTAAATTTATTGACATAAAAGTTGAGTTATATGCGATAGATAATAAAAGTATTAGTTACTTGAATTAATAATAACGTATTAACTAACAATAGTAGTAATCATTTGATTAACTTTCGTTAAATATGTAAATATACTAACATAGTGAAGCATTACATACAAAATACAGTCTATAAAATGACTTTTAATATGTATATCTATCTGTGGTACTCTCATACCAATAATCTATGAAGAATTTTCATTGAACTTATAATTTAATATTTTAACTTCTTATCTGTAAGATTATTAATTTAGTATATTGGTTTCATATTATCATAATACCGAGATAGCAAGTTGTAAGTTAAATGACCTAGCCTAAAAAACTTTTTTTTTTTTTAATTTTTTACAAGTGTTATTTTCAGACATCTTTCACATTCATTAATCTAAGTTTTCTAATGTCATTTAACAATTTTCTTTCATTACTATCATGACACAATTTGTATGGTCTTAATGTAGTTGATTATGCACATAAATTTGTTTGACGATACAATTTGATATGATATTTGTCAATCTAGAGTTTATATAATGGCCTTAACAAACATACATTTTTGATAATTACATAATATTTTAAATAAAAATCAATTAGCCTGGTGCATCGCACGGGCCGTCATGACTAGGGTCTAATAGTTGTGATGTTTCAGTAACAGTTATGTCAGTTACATAGCACCGATTACATTATGTATAAATAGGATAAATGATGTTGTAATTATTAAGTGTGTTTGAATAATAAAAGTTTGTTTCTATAACTTCCTTTCTTCTTCTCTGCATCATCGACACACTGCACACACATAAAACTTTTTGCAGAAACTATGTCTGCATATAGTATAATGGTGATCAACAAAGGAAATGTTCATGGCAGATCCAATATGTAGCTTCGATTTTAGATGATCTACATGGCTTAAGTGATCCAAGATTCACCTGACGCAAAAACCCACCGACACCAGGTCCTTTTGGGAGCAATGTAGGATCCTTGATCCATACAGGCTGTTGAAGTGAACCCATGATAGCTCCAGTGCAGGTATGCATGCTGCTTAACACAACATCACAAAAGAGGGACAACGATATTAAAACAGTTTACTTGATTCAATGAACCTTGATCTTATGAAGCAAAAATACAGAAGTGTAAGGGAGTTTTCAGATGTGCAGTTATTATGATTTTCCAGTTTTGAGTGTTTGGGTAAAAGTGACTATGATTATGATTTTCTAATTAATTAGGGATAAATAATCTTAATTAGACTATTAGAGAGGCAAGAAAGATGTTGATATAAGAATGATTATAGCCATAAATCATAAATGTATATTTATCTGCATGTCCCTAACCTTAATAAACAATCAGATTCTGGTTCTTTCATATGATATTCACTTTCAAAACTCCGCATCCAAACATGAAACACCCCATAAACCATGATCTAGATGTGTATATGATTGCAAATCCTAATATCCTACCTTTGTTGACTTCTTCATACATCACACATCCTGATTATTGATTAACAACATTTCTTATGCGTCCCCTATCTAATTTTACTTTAACCACCCCATTTCTACAAAATAATACTAAGAAACCAAAATTAAGCAGCTATAAGTCTCAAATAAGAAAGGTAAAAAATACACAATTTAGTAAACAGTAAACATAATTAAGCCTCCAAATCCAATACTAGCATCTAGTTCCCCACAATAACAAAAAGCGCATAATCATGTTTACAAAGAGAGAACTACAAGAATGATCTCAGTATAATCGTACCAAACAAAGTCATAATCATGCTACACAATAATATTAGTACATACCAAATAGACAGAGAAAACAAACACTTATACAGAAATTACAGCCACTAAGGCACAAAAAGCACATATATGTGCGCTACATGTGCATCTATATTGACAAAGAAAAATCGAACGGCAACAAAAACAGAGTCGCCATTCATGAATAGCATATATGCAAGTACCAAATGAGTAAAGAAGAACAGATTGAGTGAAAGGCTATCTGTGCGTGTAAATTTATATTTCATGGATACGATCTGGTTCAATTTCAACCAGACGCACACCTCTAAAACGCATTTGATACAGTATTCTCAAATAAAAGTTCATCCTTGTTCATATGACCAGCAAGGATCGATAGACACTCGTATACAATACCTACTTGAGGGATAGATTTATCTTCCACGAAAAACGCTTCAATCTTTTTATCGATTTCAATCCAGGCACACCCAGGATTCTTTCTCAAGCCAAGCTCTTTCATTTTCAACCTCACTCTTCTTGCCTCGTCCCATTTCTTGATCGAAGCATACATGTTCGCCAATACAATGTACGTAGAAGGATCATCAGGATCCTTGTCGATAAGCAAACCCGCTATTTCCTCACCCAATTCTAAATCCCCGTGTATATGGCACGCTGAAAACAACGTGCTCAATAGCTCGACATCCTCTCTGATACTTGCAGTTCTGCGCAGAATATCATAAGCATCATGTAATCTTCCAGCACGACCAAGTAAATCCACCAAGCACGAGTACTCTGCTACATTGGGTTGAATCTTGTAATAATTAATCATTTGATTGAAATAGTAACACCCCTCGTTGACCAATCCCGCATGGCTGCAAGTTGATATCACTGCAAGAAACGCTACTCGGTCTGGTTTTATATTCAGTTCCTGCATTTCTTGAAAGAGTTTCAGTGCTTCAGAAGCTTGCCCGTGTGCCCCGTAAGCTGTTATCATGGTAGTCCAAGAAATGAGATCTCTCTCAGGTAACTGACTAAAAACCTGACGAGCTTCATCCACTGCACCACATTTAGTGTACATGTCAAGAAGAGCCCCCATGACTATCTCATATGATTCAAACTTCCCTGCAACGATACGCTTGTGAATCTCCTTACCCCGTTCTAGTGCTCCAAGTTGCGAACACGCTGCCAAGGTGCTCGTAAATGTGATGGCATCAGGTTCTACATGTGCTACATTGATGTCATTGTAGACGCTAAGAGCTTCAAGATACAAGCCTGCTCCTACATACCCAGAAATCATTAAATTCCATTCAACAATGTTCTTTTTAAGCATATTCTTGAAGACATGTTCTGCTGATGGAATGTTTCCGCATTTGAAATAAAGGTCTATCAGTGACGTGTAAATAAAGGTATCGGGCTTTATGTTGTTCCGTATTAAGTACCCATGGATGAATTTTCCATGTTTCAAGTTTGCTGATTTAGAACAAGCGATTAATGAACTGCTTAAACTTGTGGAATTCGGTTTAACTTGTTCTATGTCCATCCTTAGTAAAAGTCGAATACAAGATTTGCTATCACCTTTTAAACTGTATCCCGCAATCATGGAGTTCCAAGACACCAAACCTTTGAAGATAATTTGCTCGAAAACTTGTACGGCCATCTCTAAACAGTCACATTTACTATACATATCAACCAGAGCAGCTTGAACATATCCATCTGATGCAAAACCATTTCTCACCGCTTCGGTATGAAGCTCCATTCCTCTTTTGAGATTCATTAGTTTAGCGCAAGTTGATATAGCCATTGTGAAGGATACATGATCGGGTTCATACCCATGATCCTTCATTTTCCCAAACAAATCCAATGCTTTCCCGTACTGGCCTTCTTGATGATAACAAGAAATCACAGTATTCCAACAAGCCACGTCTCTCTCTGACATTTCATCAAACACCTGGACTGCCAACTTAAACAAACCACATTTTGCATACATCCCAAGCAAAGAACTTGTAACTACAACATCCGAGACAAACCCATTTTTCACCAACTGCGTATGGACCATCCTACCAAAGTTAGCAAAGCCTAACCCACTACAAGCCTTTAAAACACTTGGGTATGTGTAACTATCTGGTTTCAAGAAAGGGAAATGCATCAGCTTTTCGAAGACTTGAAGAGCCTCATTGTACAAAAAATTCTTCGTATAATTTGAAATTAAACTGTTCCACAAAGTGATATCTGAGGGGTTTTCAATGGACTGAAAAAGTAGCCTTGCAGATTGGAACAAGTGGCAAGAAAAGAATAGAGCGACGAGGTTTTTGCATATTGCAATGTTATTTTCTAGGCCAGAGGTGATTACTTTTTGGTGAACAAGTTTGACGTGTTTGATCGATTTTGATCCAACGAAGCACCTGATGAGAGGTATTAGCTTTGTGGAATCCATTCTACAAATCAGGAGCAAATCATGGCTAGCTGTTGGGGCACAATTAAGCGTACATGATGCACCTAAATTGGGTGCACAATCCTCTCTCTGGGTTCTACTTGAGAATCCGGCTGCTGGCTGCTCACTTTGTTTTTGAAACGTATAGTTGCAAAGCACAGTTGCTTTTCTGATGCAGGCCCGAGTGTTGCTTTTCTGAGCCGGAGCGTGACTGGAGGCCAAAACAGAATGCCCAGCAAAAGGTGACGGAAAGGGCGGTCACTTTTGAGTCGGTTTTCGTTTGGGTCCTGTCAGGTGTGGTTCGTTGGCGGAAGGGGTTTGCCCAACCGTTTTACCCAATTTCGACTCGGAATGAAAGTTAATGGATTTTTAGTGGATTTTTATGGTTTTTTGGGTTTTTGTTTTGGTTCTGTGGACCCATTGAGTTTTTTTACCTGTTTTTAATTTCTCATATCTATTTAAACTATGTTGAAACATTGCAAGTGATCAGATTATCAATTAATAAAAAACTTTTCATTTCCTAAATTTTGAGTTCTATCAGTTTTTAAAGACTAATTTGTTTGGTATTATGAGGAATCAACAAACTTTTAGTAGAGTTTAATCTGGGAATTTTTATAATAAACAGATTAATCTGTGTATCATTTGTTACGCTGCATCATTTTCAATGCCTGATTCGAATTATTTCACATTGTAATCTTCTTTTAGGTTGAAATCATTCGAATTCTGAATCACACACAATCGATTTTCTCGAATTTGGGACTTTAACTGTGACCAGTGACCACAGTAGCCGTCTCATTGATTTTGGAAGCCGAAAGAGGCCCTTTATATACTGTTTACAAAATATATATGCATTAATACGATAAAGAGAGATCTTGTCAAAAACTTAATTGATCTTTTGTACCGTTAACTTAACTTTGTGTTCCATAACCATGGAAATGAAAGGAATCACACGAGAAAGAAAAGAAATAAGTGTTCTTTTGATGTTTTTACAGGGAAAAAAAAAGGGAAGTGAGGGAACACAACGTTAAGTTTCCTCTATAAAAAAACATCACAATTTTGAAAAGAACACTTATTTCCATAACCCTCAATTTCAATCATCACACTTTTCAAAAGATTGAAGAAATTAAACTGGAAAGCTTCCAACCGTATCCTTCAATCCTCAAACACTCTTCTTTTTTTCTCTTCTTCTCCCTTCCTTTCTCTTTCATAGTTTCCATTCTTCTCCTTTAATGACTTTTTTTGTGGAACACAGCACAAAAGATTTGTGTCCTAACTATTAAAACCTAGATAGAGAAAATCGTATTATATTACTAATCTTTGTAATGCCAACTTGTTGTTTATTTTTTATAAGTGCTTCAAGTATATTTTTTTTTTCTAACATTAAGCAAACTACATACTTTTTCTAATCTGAAAACTGAACTTTAAGGCAATATAGTGGGATGAAACACAATAGCTAAAAGAGAATTTGCTTTGTAGAGAACTATAATCAAGTTTCTCTATTTTTCTAAGTTTGTGACATAACTAATCAAATTGTAGCTCTCACAAGTCATCTTGATTTTTTTCTCTACTATTTGATCTTTTGTAAAATCAGATGATCAAACACTCAAGTATCATATGAAAAAAAAAATGACTTGAAACACTTCAAATAACAATCTTTCAACTAATTAACAAAACGAATATATATACAGATCTTAATATAGATGCATATATACCCAAAAGAAACATTTCATATATATATATATATATATATATATATATATATATATATATATATATATATATATATATATATATATATATATATATATATATATATATATATATATATATATATATATATATATATATAGAATTGGGTTCAAATGAGTACCACTAGGTTTGCGGAGTACCGGAGGTACCTCGCTTAAAACCATTTTTTTTGAAAAATTTTTTCATAATCATGTTTAAATTAATAATATAAGACTACTTGCAAAAAATCACACCCAAACACACACTATAACTATGTGAAACGTGCAAGTTCACATGAACTGCACTGTTGTGAATGTATGTTCACAGCTAAGCATGTTCACATGAATTTTTTCACGTTCACATGACTTTTAAGAGACTAGAAAGTGTGAATGTGTGTAATTCTTCTACGAATAGGCTTATATTATTTGTATCTAAATTAATATGAAAAAAAAATTTTTTTCGGAGCATGTTCACATCTAAAACCCGTGTGTTCACAGGTACTCACGGTACTCTGCATTTTTTAGGTACTCACACGAACCATATTCTATATATATATATATATATATATATATATATATATATATATATATATATATATATATTAATAAAACAAAACAATTATTGGCACGTGTCACTTTCTCAGCTCTCTTAATTTTTGTTTCCCTGCTTATTTTGCCTAAAATAACTTTTTCAATTAATTTACATAATTACTCTTAAAGAAATTAATTGATTTTAAATAAACTAAAAGATTACTAATATAATTAAGGGTAAATTACAAATTTCGTCCCTGTGATTCATTATAAATTATGGATTGGGTCCTTTAACTTTGAAAATTACACTGACGGTCCTTGTGGTTGAAGTTTTGTTACGGATATGGTCTTTTGGCCATTTAAAATGACCATTTTACCCTTATAAGTTTAATAATTAATATTAATGTTGTTGTTATTATTATTATTATTATTTCTATTACTAAAAAATAATAAAATAATTCAAAATAATTTTAAAAATCAGTAAAATTAATTTAGTGTTTAACACATGAAAATAAATAATAATACATTTTTAAAGACATACGAATAATAATTATTAATAATTAAAACTAAAAAATAACGTTTTGAGTTTAGATTTTTTAAAACAAAATGTAAACCTTTTGTAAATCATAAAATAAATTATTATTATTATTATGTATTCATTTTTATCGTTTTTACGTTAAATGACTTTTAATAAGGATTAAAAAATCTATAAAAACATATAAATTGTAATTTCATCATTTTGATAACTACAAACTAAAACTAAATAGTCTTTTAACATTAGGTTTCCTTATTGATTTTTTTTGGAAAAATTAAAAGTTTTCATGAAGTAAGAAAACAAAAAAATCAAACATTTTGACGAACAACAAATAAATTTGAAGTTTTTGATAATTTTCTATAACTTTTTAAAAAACATTAAAAAAATGATTTTTTAAAATTTTAAACTTTTCAAAACAATTAAAGTTTTTCAAAATGTTTTAAGTTTTTAAACATTTTTTTTTCAAAATGTTTAAACTATAAAAATGTTTTTAAACGTATATTAAAAGTGAAAAATTGTTTATGTAAAAATTTTAAAAATATCAAACATATTTTTAATACTTTTTGACTATTTTTACATTTATTTTTTTATTTAAAAAATGTTTACTTTTTTCTAAAGTAAAAAAAAAATATAAACTCAAAAAAATGTTATTTTTTTAGTTTTTAATTAATAATAATTATCATGAATTTGTCTTCATTAATATTTCATTATTCAAAATTTTGTCTTTTATATTAAATTAATTTTACTGGTATTTATAATTTTTTAGATTAGTCTATTATTTAATAATAATAGAAATATCAATAAAAAACACTAATAATAATTATTAAACAAGTAAGGGCAATTTGGTCATTTTAAATGGCCAAAAGACCATATTCGTAACAAAACTTCAACCATGAGGACTGTCAGCGTAATTTTTAAAGTCAAAGGATTCAATCCATAATTTTAGTAAACCACAGGGGTGAAATTTGTAATTTACCCTATAATTAATGATTTATATGCTTCCTAATTTAACATCTAGAGTAAATGACATTTTTGGTCCTTGTGGTTTGATAGTTTACCCGGATTCAGTCCTTTAACCATAATAAGATCAAATTTCATCCCTATTTTGCTAATTTTGTGCCCTTTTAGTCCTCGTCCGTTAAACTTAACGACACAACCGTTAGATTTGTAAGAATGACATTTTTACGCTTTTTATTGAGACGTTTTTAGTCCCTATGGTTTTATTATTTACCTATTTATAGTCCAACATTTATTTTATTTTATTTTATCTTTATAATACTCTTATATTATTTATAGATATACTTAATTCATTATAAAACACACTTATTTTATTTATAAATATACTTATGTTTTAATATTTTATTTACATTTACTAAACACACTTATTTTATTTATAAATATAGTTGGTGTTTTAATATTTTATTTACATTTACTATTGTTCGTATTTTATTTAAAATTTAACTTTTATTTTAATTTAAATATATATTTCTTTACTAATTTATTTAAAGTTCATCTTCTTTATTATTTTTAATTTTTATAATATCATTGTTGACATTTATATATGTAATTTTGTTAGGTGTGTTTAAGTAAATATAATATCGTCGATATTTTTCCTCTCCAAAGTCACTATTCTTCAAGTATCTTCCAACCTAATCAATTATCAACACATAAATTATATTATATGTGTTGGATATATATATATATATATATATATATATATATATATATATATATATATATATAATCCGTAAGACCTCTAAGTGCATGAAATCACGCAAATTCGAACACTCTAAGTGTATGAAATCACGCACCACATATATGCAAAATTATGTAAGTGTGCGTTCACATCATTTTTTAGGAGCTAGAAGATGTGAATGTATGTGAAGTTTACATATAATCTTCATAATGTTAATTAAACATGTTTATGAAATAAAAAATTAAAAAAAAAGTTTTTTAAAGGTGGTAGCTTCTGGTGCGCTGTATGAGTAGTGGTACTCCCTCGAACCATATTCTATATATATATATATATATATATATATATATATATATATATATATATATATATATATATATATATATATATATATATATATGTGTGTGTGTGTGTGTGTGTGTGTGTGTGTAAAATATTTTCAAATATCTTCCAATGTCATTATTTCTTCAAGTATATTCACATATGTATATAATTTATGTGTCGATAATTGATTAGGTTGGAAGATATTTGAAGAAATAGTGACTTTGGAGAGGAAAAATATCGACGATATTATATCTACTTAAACACAACTAACAAAATTACATATATAAATTAATTATAAAATATTAATAAAGAATATAAACTTTAAATAAATTAGTAAAGAAAATATATAATTTTAATTAAAATAAAAGTTAAATTTTAAATAAAATACGAACAATAATAATGTAAATAAAATATTAAAATATAAGTATATTTATAAATAACATAAGTATGTTTATAATAAATTAAGTATATCTATAAATAATATAATTATAAAGATAAAATAAAATAAAATAAATATTGGACTATAAATGGGTATATAATAAAACCATAGGGACTAAAAGCGTCTCAATGAAAAGGGTAAAAATGTCATTCTTACAAATTTAACGGTTGTGTCGTTAAGTTTAACGGACGAGGGACTAAAAGGGCACAAAATTAGCAAAATAGGGATGAAATTTGACATTATTATGGTTAAGGGACTGAATCCAGGTAAACCATCAAACCACAAGAACCAAAATGTCCTTTTACTCTAACATCTAATTTACCTAAAATGTTTTTATCAAGAATTATATAATTGATTTATAAAACAATATTTCCCTAGAAATGACATGTGTTCTAATTTCCCTAGGAATGACATGTGTTCTAGTGAATTTTTTAAATTTTTTTTTTATTTTCAAACTTTAAATTAAATGTTACATGTTTTAATCCTGATTATAATATTTAATTATATATAATAATAAGGGTTTATTATGAAAAAAACCAACATGTTTTCATGTTTTTTGCGTTTTCGTCACTCCATGTTATTTTTTTTTTTTACATAAAAGTCCTCAAGTTAATTTTTTTCTTTTTGGTTTAGTGAATTTTGGACATTAAAACCAGGTTTTTCAGTTTTTAAAAACTCGGTTTATAAATTATAACCGGGGTCTAATGTCCAAATTTCACTCAACCAAAAAGGAAAATTAACTTGGGTTTTTTATGGAAAAAACTAACATGGAGGAACTAAAACACAAAAAACGTAAATACATGTTGATTTGTTGTCATAATAAACCCTAATAATAAATGAATAACTTTACTTATTTCTCGTGATATCATGTGTCATTACCTGCAACTTACACGTGACATATCATATTCTAGAATAACAAATAATATATGAATCATATCTTTGAAAATCTATATCTAATATAAAAAGATTTAAAATCAATTCAAACAAAATATTCATATTTAAATATTTGATAAGTACAACATAATAGAATGTTTAAAGATGATAAAAAAACATATTATTATTCATATATATTTAGATTTCTAAAAAAGTTATAGTTTATGTCAAATAATAATATAATTTTTATATTTTTATGTTTTAATTTTTAGCTTGTAGCATGTATTTAATATAAACAACTATATATATATATATTAAAACATCCGCGTAATACGCGGGTAATAAACTAGTATACATATATACTAGCAGTATACCCGCGCAAAGCAACGGCGACAACAAACATTTTTTGTTCAATGACATGTTATTTGAATGACAAAAAAATGTGGTTTTCAACAATGAATAGTTTGTTTCAAGTCTTTCTTTGCAAAACCAAAAACCACAAACAAACACACACACGTAGGAATAAACATGAATATGGATACATAAAATCAAAATATATAATACTTTATGTATTATTTCACAAACAAGATTTAGACATCAAACCATTTTATCATTCAAAATAATAATAATAATCATCATCATCATAATATTCAAATTGAGATTTAACCTCATATGAAGTTTAGACATTGAAAGTTAAAACATTCAATATAAACTTAAATGAAGAAGTGTAAAGAATGAAGAATATTTACAAATTTTAATATTATAAAATCTCGGTTCAGTTTGGTTTTTTTTAGTTTTTTTTTCTCCAAACCGAAGTTTTTGGTTTTTGAAAATTTAAAGTCCAAACCAATCCAAATTCCAAACGATTTAGTGTCTTGGTTCTGGTTTTTTGATTTTTTTCGGTTTCGGTTTCGGTTTTGTTTTTGGTTTTTTTTTTTTTTGCACACCCCTACAAGATGGAATCTTGGTGTCTATGACTCAACTGCACACACACATTACTTCTATACATGATGCTACATATCACACCATACCTACGACTCAATTGCACACACACATTACTTATATACATGATGCTACACTTGCACATAAATATTACATTTTATATTTATATAAGGGTTGAGCAGGAACCAAACCAAAAACCCGAATAACCAATTTTTTAAATCAATATTTACTTTTGAAGGTTTATCTCAAATTTTTATTATTTGATGTTTTTGTTGGAACTTATTTTGTTGATGAAATAAATAAGTCTAGGGTATAAATGTAAATAGAACAATGTTGTATTTAGCATATAAATAGTAATTTTTGTTGGGAAATAGTTTAAGTATGTTCAAGCTGTTAGTTAGACTTCTCAGACTGTTAGTAGATTTTAAATGTAAATTCAAAGTTCATGCTGCTAGTTGAAGAAACTCGAGCTGCCAGTGTAAAAGTTCAAGCTGCCAGAGCAAATCAACTCAAGCTGCTCTGCTCATGCTGTCAAGAGATTCAAGCTGCTCAACAGTTTCATAAACAGAAAGTGCTGATTTTCAGGAAAAGATATCTACATGAAGATTCCAGCATATCTACTATCAGAGAAGTCATTATTCGTCAAGGAAACATATCAAGAAGCAATATAAATACATAGAATAGGTCTTTCTATTGTATAGGAGTTTTCTGCATATTTTTGAGTCTGTAATTGCTTTGTTGATTAAGTTTTCATAAGCCTCTAAGGTTGTAAAACCCTAAGAACAGTCTATGTTCTTCGTCTAATCAAACAGATTAGAGGTGATTGTAATCGTTGAATTCAGCAATACAAACAGTCTTGATTAATTATTGTGTGTTTATTCATTATTGATTCTGAAAGTTTTTGATAAAATAATTAAGTGTTATTCCGCAAACTTCTTGATTAAACTTTGATTCAAAGCAAGATTATTGATTTATACTCTGATAAATTCAAATCAGTTAGTCTTGGTAATTCAGATTTAGATCCTGACAAGTGGTATCAGAGCCAGGTTTGTCAAACCAGGTTGTTCAAACCAGGTTTTTCAAACCAGGTTATTCTTTGAATTTTTCAAAGTCAAAAAACTTTCTTTTAAAATATTAGTTGTTTTGCAATGGAATTTGAAAATAGCAGCAGTGGATCTGGGCAAGGACTCAAAGTGCCTATGCTCAAGCCCACTGAGTTTGAGATGTGGAAACTCAGGATTCAACAGCATATTCAATTCATTGATTATGCCATATGGGAAGCTGTTGAATTTCCTCCTGTAGTTGATCCAGAACTTGATGATGAGGGAAAACCAGTCAAAACTCCTTCAAAAACTGAACTTGAAAGGAAGGCTAGAATGAATGAAGTGAAAGCACTTACACTGTTACAAATAGCCATTCCTAATGCTTATCAACATCAGTTCAAAAAATTTTATACTGCTCATTCTCTTTAGAATGCCTTAGAGAAGAGGTTTGCTGGTAATGCCAGTACCAAGAGAAATCAAAAGGACCTCTTGAAACAGCAGTATGAAAACTTTTCTGGTGGCAAGAATGAAAATCTTACTCAAATTTTTGACAGGTTCAACAAACTGATAAGTGAACTGGAAAGTGCAAAAGTCAATCTGGATCAAGATGAAGTCAACAGAAAGTTTCTCAGATCTCTTGGAGAAGAATGGACAGTCTATGCTGCACAATGGAGAACAAAAGACACTCTTGATGAGATAGAATTGGATGATCTGTATAACAGTCTAAGAGTGTTTGAGACTGAGATTGATGCTAAAAAGAAATCCTTTTCTTATAATCACAATACTGCTCTTCTGTCTTCTGAAAAATCTAATAACTGTGATTCTTTTTCAGGTGGTGATGGCAGCTCTGCTGAAACTCACTATGAGGCTTTTCTTGCCAATGATGGATTATTTGCTCTAAATGTTGAAGACTTGGAACAAATTCATCCAGATGATCTTGAAGAGATGGATTTAAAGTGGCAACATGCAATGCTGACCATGAGGGCCAAAAGATTTCTTAAAAGAACTGGAAGGACCAACTTTCAAGCCAAAACAGAAGGCAAACCAGCTTTTGATAAATCAAAAGTGGAATGCTATAAATGTCATAAGCTTGGTCACTATAACACCTTGCCTTTTATTTGCATTTTTATTTTTAAGTATTTTGAGCAATTTGCGTAAAATGATGTAATTTCGAGATTTAGTATAAATAGGAGTTGGGTGCTCCATTTTCTCACTTTTGCAAAAACCTTCTAGCAAATTCCAGAGCTTCTCTCTCTAACCCGAAACTTCTCTCTAGCTTTTCTCCCAAACCGACCGGCCAAATCTCGTGTTCTATACGTCATCGGAAAGATCTCGAAGAGTAGAACACGAATCTGCTATTGCATGTGAGATTTCGTACGGATTTGAGGTAAGAATCGATCAATTTCGTTTTCTGCATTTATTATTATTCCTGGGATAAGCAAGCATGTTTTAAAGCAAGGATGTGACAGGATGGTATCAGAGCATTAGTTTGAGGGATTCAAGTGTTAGCAATAACACTTGGACTCAAACTTTTAAGCAAAGATATTAGCTTCGAATATCTAGGCTTTAACTTGACCTGAGATAGGCTTTGACTTTGCTTTAGGAATTGGGAAATGGGGTAGAATAGGAGTTATGCCTATTCTTATGCAAGTATTATTTATATAATTTCAGAACATGTCTGGATCTGGTGAAGGAGCTGGAGGTGGACTCACTCCTGAACAGATCATGCAAATAATGCAAACAATGCTTAACGAGAACAATGAGCGTCAAGCTAAGTTCTTGCAAGAACAGTTTCGTGCTCGTGATGAAGCCGAAACTAAGCGTAGGGAAGAACGCCAGAAGAAGCAACATGAAGACACTGGACGCCGAAATGATGACACCGACGAGGAGGAAGCCCCTGTAGTCCCTCCGAAGGGCTGCAATTTCCGTTACTTCAAAGCTTGCGGAGCTCAACCCTTCAAGGGTGCTGCAAGCTCGATTGAAGCGCTCGAGTGGATCACTGGCATTGAGCGAATATTTCTCATCAGCGACTGTGCTGAAGCATCCAAGGTCAGCTTTGCTACTACATTGTTCGAGGGAGGCGCTGTCATGTGGTGGAGGTCTCAGGAAAACATGCACGGAGCCAACTGGATTAAGTCCCTATCTTGGGATGAATTTAAAGTTATTTTCTTTCGTCAGTACTGCCCGGCTGATGAAAAGAAACGTCTGGAAGAGAGACTGATGTCTCTTACTCAGGGAACCAAATCAGTGACTGAGTATGAGATTGAATTCACCCGACTAAGCTTGCTGTCTGACTATCAAGTCGCTACTGAAGAGCGAAAGATCGATCGTTTTCTTATGGGTCTACATCACGAGTATCAGAAGTTCTTGAAGCACCGGGGATATACCAACTATGCTGACTGTGTTGAAGCTGCTCGAATTCTCGAGCAGGATTTTATTCGAGCTGGAGGAGTTCCTACTTCCTCTATTAACCCGACATGTCCATCACCGCCCAAGAAATCGCGCACCGGAAGCTATTCTGGATCTTCATCCAGATATTCTCAGCCACAGCAGTTTCAGTACCGACAGTTCAGCTCGCCTACGGCACAGCAAACTCGATCTTATGCGGTACATTCTGAGCCGAGGCAGTGTCGCCGCTGCCAGAAGTCACACATTGGGCGTTGTAACCCCAATGATGTGAGGTGCTATGTGTGCAACGAAATAGGACATAGCAGTGAAGAATGTCCTAACAGAGTTAAAGTTTGCAACAATTGTTTACGCCCTGGACATAATGAGCATGCATGTACGCATCCGTTCAGCATGATTTACCCGAGTGCAGAGCATCATCCGCGATTGCAGCAGCAGCAATACCGACCTCAGCAACAACATCAACAACAACAGCAAAGACAAAATCAACCAGCCCGGCATAGCACATCGCGAGGAGGTTCTAGTCGCCGTAACGAGCCAACTAGGAGTCAGAATCGCGCATTCCAAATAACAGCCGAGCAAGCGAAGGAAATACCAGATGTGGTATCTGGTACGTTTCTTGTTAACTCTATCCCTGCTAGAGTTATTTTTGATTCAGGAGCCAATCGCTCTTTTATATCAAGTGCATTTGCATCTAAGCTTGGAATTACTCCGACAACTCTACCTGTTATCTTTGATATTGAAACGGCTAGTAATGTAAGTGTGTCTACCGATAAAATTTACCGTGACTGCATTATTTTGCTCGACAACTGCACATTCCAACTGGACCTTATCCCGATGGATTTTCATGAATTCGACGTCATCGTCGGTATGGATTGGCTTGATCATCATGACGCCAACATTGTCTGCAAGAAGAAGTTGATAAAGCTCACTACACCGGATGGCCGCAGTATCTGCATCTATGGTGACAGAAAGAAAGGTGACTTATGTTTAATTTCTGTAGTCAAAGCTAGGAAACATATAGCTAAGGGTTGCGTGTCATACTTAGCATATGCAATAGATGCTAAGTCTGAAAAGAAAACTTTAGCCGAGGTACAGATAGCCTCCGAGTTTCCCGATGTCTTTCCCGAAGACATCTCTGGACTCCCACCAGACCGTCAGGTGGAGTTTAGAATTGATTTAGTGCCCGGCGCGGCACCAATTGCTCGAGCCCCTTATAGACTTGCACCTGCAGAGATGCAAGAAATGATGAAGCAATTGCAAGAATTGCTATATAAGGGACTCATACGACCAAGTTCATCTCCCTGGGGAGCTCCTGTTTTATTCGTTAAGAAGAAAGATGGGACTCTCCGGATGTGCATTGATTATAGGGAGTTGAACAAGGTAACAATAAAGAACAAATATCCATTGCCCAGAATAGACGATCTTTTCGACCAGCTTCAGGGAGCCAGTTACTTCTCAAAGATCGATCTTAGATCTGGGTATCATCAGCTCAAAGTTCATGAAGAAGACGTCCCTAAAACGGCTTTCCGTACCAGATATGGGCATTACGAGTTTCTTGTTATGCCCTTTGGCCTTACAAACGCTCCTGCCGGCGTTCATGGATCTGATGAACCGCGTTTGTAGACCAATGCTCGATAAGTCTGTTATCGTCTTTATAGACGATATTCTCATCTACTCGAAAACTGAAGCTGAGCATGCTGTGCATCTTAGAGAGCTGCTAGAGTTGCTGCGCAAGGAGCGACTTTACGCCAAGTTCTCTAAATGCGAATTTTGGTTGCGACAGGTGCTTGCAGTCTCGATTTATTTATTTTTAAGCTTATCTTTTCTTAAATTTCATGCTCAGCGTTAACTTGCAAATCTTGTATCTTATCAGATACAATTCCTTGGTCATGTGATATCTGGTGAAGGAATCTCTATGGATCCTTCTAAGATAGAAGCCATTCAAAATTGGGAAGCTCCCAAATCAGCTACTGAGATCCGAAGTTTCTTGGGATTGGCAGGTTACTACCGTCGATTCATTAAGGACTTCTCAAAACTAGCCATGCCTCTTACATCTCTTACTCGCAAGAATGTTCCCTTTATTTGGGAAGAAGCTCAAGAGAATGCATTTCGAACTTTAAAACAGAAACTCACCGAAGCGCCTATTCTGGTCTTACCCGAAGGCAATGAAGATTTTGTGGTCTTCAGTGATGCCTCCTATCAAGGACTCGGGTGTGTTTTAATGCAAAGAGGCAGAGTCATAGCATATGCTTCTCGCCAGCTTAAGGATCATGAAAAGAGTCATCCGACTCATGACCTTGAACTTGCTGCTGTGACTTTTGCATTGAAAACATGGCGGCATTATCTCTACGGCACCAAATGTCAGCTGTATACGGACCACAAGAGCCTTAAGTATATATTCAGCCAGAAGGAGCTCAACATGCGCCAGCGACGCTCCATGGAACTCATCAAAGACTATGACTGTGATATTCTTTATCACCCTGGCAAAGCGAATGTGGTGGCCGACGCATTGAGTCGTAAACCCTACTCTGCTAAATGTCTCTATACCTTGACTCATACTTTGTTTTCATCTACTCTGATTGATGAAATTCTCGTTTCTCAAACCGAAGCCCTAAAAGAAGAAAACCTCAACTCTGAGGACATGAAAGGGCAACTTCAGTTTTTAACCGATAGCCCTCGTGGCTTGAAGCTTTTCAAAAATCGTGTCTGGGTTCCGAAATTTGGTAATGTTCGACAGAAAATTCTTTCGGAAGCCCACTGTTCTAACTTCTCGGTACATCCTGGCAGCACCAAGATGTACAACGATCTAAAAGCCGAATATTGGTGGCCCGGTATGAAAAGAGACGTAGGTCAATATGTCGATAATTGTGTTACATGCCGGTTAGTCAAAGCGGAGCATCAGCAGCCTTACGGCAGTCTTCAGCCCTTACCGATCCCCGAGTGGAAGTTCGATCACATAACGATGGACTTTGTGACGAAGTTGCCGACTACACGAAGACAGCACGACGCAATATGGGTTATCGTGGATCGCCTAACCAAAGTCGCACATTTCATTCCGATTCGCGAAAACTATTCACTTGAGAAACTAGCCAAGTTGTACATAGACGAGATCGTTACACGACACGGTGTGCCTTTGTCAATTGTTTCCGACCGCGACAGCCGATTCACTTCGAGGTTCTGGAGTGCATTACAAGATGGATTAGGCACTAAAATCAGAATGAGCACAGCGTATCATCCGCAGCCTGATGGCCAAAGTGAACGTACGATCCTTACACTCGAAGACATGCTGCGGGCTTGTGTTTTAGAGTTTAGCGGTAATTGGGACGATCACTTGCCGTTAGCAGAGTTTTCTTATAACAATAGTTACCACTCATCCATCAAAGCCGCACCTTTCGAAGCCTTATACGGACGCAAGTGCCGAACTCCTACGTGTTGGCATGAAGCCGGTGAAGCACCAATCGCCGGTCCCGAGCTACTTCAGCAGACAAATGAAAAGATCCGAATTATACGTCAACGATTGGAAACTGCTCAATCTCGACAGAAATCGTATCACGACCGACGCCATAAACCTTTAGAATTCCAGAAGGACGACTATGTTGTATTAAAAGTCTCGCCGATGAAAGGTGTGTTCAGATTCGGCAAGCGTGGCAAGTTAGCACCACGATTCGTTGGTCCTTTCAAGATCACCGAGCGTGTTGGAACTCAATCTTATCTGTTGGACTTGCCGAGCGAACTGTCCAACATACACCCTGTATTTCACGTGTCGCAGCTTAGGAAGTGCAAAGAAGATGACAGAGAAAAGTGGGCCGATCATCTAACTTACAAGATTAACGAGAAACTGCAATGTGACGAGCCTGAGGTTATTCTAGAGACAAAGATGAAGAAGCTGAGAAATAGAGAAGTAGCAATGGTGTTGGTGCAGTGGAGGACTTCTCACGGAATTTCTCAGACCTGGGAATCTGAGGAAGACATGAGAGTTCGATATCCGCATCTGTTTGAGCCTTAGGTACTTCGAGGACGAAGTGCAAGCGTGGTGGGCTCATACTATAACACCTTGCCTTTTATTTGCATTTTTTATTTTTAAGTATTTTGAGCAATTTGCGTAAAATGATGTAATTTCGAGATTTAGTATAAATAGGAGTTGGGTGCTCCATTTTCTCACTTTTGCAAAAACCTTCTAGCAAATTCCAGAGCTTCTCTCTCTAACCCGAAACTTCTCTCTAGCTTTTCTCCCAAACCGACCGGCCAAATCTCGTGTTCTATACGTCATCGGAAAGATCTCGAAGAGTAGAACACGAATCTGCTATTGCATGTGAGATTTCGTACGGATTTGAGGTAAGAATCGATCAATTTCGTTTTCTGCATTTATTATTATTCCTGGGATAAGCAAGCATGTTTTAAAGCAAGGATGTGACACTTGGTGAATCTGCAGTAGTCTGAAACTTTGTGCCAACAGCTTGAGAAGATGTATTGGCAGCATGAGAAATTGTGTTAGCAGCTTCAACCCTGTATGCATCAGCTTCTGCAGTATACTCAACAAAGCTCAGAGAATTTGTTAGTGAATCTAAATCAAACAACCAATCAGGACCAGTGCCTTTGATATTAGCAGTATTTTCATTAAATTCAACATTGGCACTTTCTTCAATGGTTTTAGACACACTGTTATATACTCTATAGGCTTTGCTTTGGATTGAGTATCCTACAAAGAATCCTTCTTCAGCTTTACTTTCAAACTTCCCTAAGTGAGTCTTAGTGTGAAGGATAGTACATGGGCATCCAAAAGGCTTGAAGAAAGCTATTAGGGGACTTCTGTTATGGAATAACTCATAGGGAGTTTTCCCTTGTGATTGGACAACCTGAACCCTATTCAGAACATAACAGGCTGTATTAACAGCTTCTGCCCAGAAAGTCATTGGCAGATTTGAATCAGCTAACATTGTTATAGCAGCCTCAATTAATGTTCTGTTCTTTCTTTCAGCTACACCATTTTGCTGTGGTGTTCTTGGTGCACTATATTGTCTAGCAATGCCTTTGGACTCACAGAAACTGTTTAGAATGTGATTTTTGAATTCAGTTCCATTGTCTGATCTAATCACCTTAACTTTGGAGTTGGATTGGTTTTCTATCTTAAGAATAAAAGACTTAACTAGCTCAGCAGTCTCATCTTTGGTTCTAAGAAAGCAAACCCAAGTAAATCTGGTGAAATCATCAACAATAACTAAACAGTAAGCCCTTTTATTCAAATTCAAAACAGATGTTGGACCAAATAGATCCATATGAAGCAGCTGAAGAACAGATGAGATTGAATTTATTTCTTTGGCCTTATGAGAAGTTTTGTGTTGCTTACCTTTAAGGCATGCTACACAATGATCATCACAAATGAACTCCTTTTGTGGTAAGCCTCTTACCAGATTCTTTTTAACTAAAGCATTCATGGACTTGAAGTTCATGTGACACATCCTTCTATGCCAAAGATCAGACTCATTGGATGATGCTTTGGATATCAAACAGCTTAAAGTATTTTATTTAGTCAAAAGATCTGTGTCCAGACAGTAGACATTGTCCTTTCTTGGTGTTCTTAGTAAAACAAGATTTTCAGGAACTTTGAAATCCTTTGAAAGAACAATGCACTCAGAGTCTGTGAACAAAACAATGTTTTGTTTGTCACAGATTTGAGAGACACTTAATAGATTATACTTAAGCTGTTCAACATACAGAACATCATGGAATGTCATGTTGCCTGCATTAACAGTACCTTTACCTGTAACCTTACCTCCTTTTGAGTTGCCTCCAAATGCAACAAAACCTCCATCAAAACCTTTGAAATTTGACAGGCATTCAGAATTGCCTGTCATGTGCCTAGAGCATCCACTGTCCAAATGTCATCTTGTTCTCTGAGGAGACCTGTGGTTGCCCTGCACAAATAACAGCTTAGTCAGTAGTGGAGTAAACCCAAACCAAATTGGTTTTGGGTTGGCCTTGTACATTGACATAACTAAATACTGTTTTTGACTTCTTATATTTAGTGAGATCTACTGATGGAGTCTTTGGAGAGTATTTGGTGATAATATGAGGTATCCAACTATTTTGATCATCTTTTCTTCTGACAGTCTTAGATGATTCACTAGCAGTTCCAGATTGATGCTCAGCAGCTTGAGCTGTGTTTGTAGTGCTAACAGCTTTAGTTTTTGCACTAACAGCATCAGATTTTGACTTAGCAGTCTGATCTTTTGCATTAGCAGTTTGAGCATCAGATTTGTCCTTGACACACCATATTTGTTTAAAACTTGATTTAGGCGTTGCCAAAACTTGTTTTTGATGTGTGGACTGTTTTTTATTAACTTTTGAAAATCTGTGATCAACTGTTTTCTTTGGAACTGATGTGGAAGGTTTCACTTTTGAGTGCTTTGCCTGAATAGGATTTGATTTTGTGTGATGCACAGTCTGTTTTGCAACAGCTGGTTTATAAAAACAATCCTTGGCTAAGTGATTCTTCCTTCCACAGTGAAAACATCTTTTGACAGTTTGAATTGGAGAACCAGACTTTTCTGCCAATTTCTGGTTCTTGTTTCTCTGATTTCCTCTTACCTGCTGTTGTTTAGGAAACTTTTGAACACCATGCTTTTGGCATGTGCAGACAGAAACAGTTTTACCTCTTTTATTTCCTTTTGATGAAGATGCAATGTTACAGTTAGAATGTACAGGAACTTGTGGAGTAGCATTGCATACACTCATCTTCTCTTTTCCTTTCTTACTAGGAGCTTGGATCTCTATGGGTGCACTCATTGTGTCACAGTCTTTATTTTGAATCTTATCTTCCTTTGATTTAAGACTGTCATCAAGGATAGGATCTACAATGGTCATAGACTCATCTAGTGGTTCATTGACAAGTCTATCAGCAACCTCACTCATTGGGTGAATGTACTTGTTGTTGTATGGAGGTGGAGTAGCTCTGTATCCTATTCCTTCTTTGGGATTAACCTGAGATTTTACTCTATATTTAAATTGGACTTCCATTAGGTGTTCCAGCTTTTGATTTGCTATGTTAAAGTTTCCTAGATCTATGTTAACAGATTCTAGTTTCTTATTAGCCTCTAACACCTTTTGTTCAGTCTCTTCTACCTTTTTATTCAGAGATTCTATTTTCTTATTTAGTTCCTTTTTCTCCCACTCATGATAGGTTCTATCATAGCCCATTTGAATCTCATTATCCTTATAATCATTGATCTGTTTTTCCAGATCTTCTATGGCTTGCATGTATTCATATCTCCTTTCTTCCATCTTAGCTAAAGTTTTGCACATGCTCTCATTATGATTGAGACAAGTGCTGTTGATGATGATGTTTGAATGGTCTGTGAAGTCCTTGATGGCTGTTGACCTTGAGATCTACATTCTCTGGCAAAGTGACTGTCACATCCTTGCTTTAAAACATGCTTGCTTATCCCAGGAATAATAATAAATGCAGAAAACGAAATTGATCGATTCTTACCTCAAATCCGTACGAAATCTCACATGCAATAGCAGATTCGTGTTCTACTCTTCGAGATCTTTCCGATGACGTATAGAACACGAGATTTGGCCGGTCGGTTTGGGAGAAAAGCTAGAGAGAAGTTTCGGGTTAGAGAGAGAAGCTCTGGAATTTGCTAGAAGGTTTTTGCAAAAGTGAGAAAATGGAGCACCCAACTCCTATTTATACTAAATCTCGAAATTACATCATTTTACGCAAATTGCTCAAAATACTTAAAAATAAAAATGCAAATAAAAGGCAAGGTGTTATACCAAGTTGGGATGATTACACCACTCTACCACTTCTGTCTTGTGATCCTCCAGGGGTCCTGAATGCTCCACTTAATGCAAATCCAGACACTGAAGTGCCATCCCCAAGTCCTGAAAGCACAGCTCCAACACAAAGAAAAACAGTCCCAGATTCAAGTCAAGCTGTTCAAGAAACTGAACCATTCACTGGTTCTGATGGAGATGATACAAATCTTGGAACTTCTTTTCAAACAGAGAGAGAGCCCACACTAAGAGTTCACAAGTATCACCATCTCAATCAAATACTGGGTGATCCAAGCACTCCTGTTCAAACAAGGAAAATGGTTCACAATGAGACTGCTGCTGCTGAACAAGCAGTACCTGAATTCAGTCTAGCTGCTTTTGAACATGCCTGTTTCATGTCTCAACTGGAACCTAAAAAGGCATCAGAAGCATTAAAAGATTCATCTTGGATTGAGGCAATGCAAGAAGAGCTTCTACAGTTCAAGATCCAGAATGTATGGACTCTGGTGGATCTTCCTAAAGGTAAGAGAGCAATAGGTACAAGATGGGTGTTCAGAAATAAGAAAGATGAGAGAGGGATAGTCATCAAGAACAAAGCAAGGCTAGTAGCACAAGGGTACACTCAAGAAGAAGGCATAGATTATGATAATGTATTTGCTCCAGTAGCAAGAATTGAAGCCATCAGACTATTTCTGGCCTATGCAAGCTTCAAAGGATTTAAAGTGTATCAAATGGATGTCAAGTCTGCTTTTCTGTATGGGACAATTGAAGAGGAGGTATATGTGTGTCAACCTCCTGGATTTGAAGACTACAAGTCTCCAGACAAGGTGTACAAGCTAGATAAGGCTCTCTATGGTCTCCATCAAGCCCCCAGAGCATGGTATGACACTCTATCATCATACCTTTTACAGAATGGATTCAAGAGAGGCACTCTGGACAAAACACTTTTCACTAAGTCCATCAAAGCTGAGATTCTACTTGTCCAAATCTATGTTGATGACATCATCTTTGGCTCAACAAATGATTGTCTATGCAAAGAATTTGAGACCCTAATGCACAAAAAGTTTCAAATGAGTTCAATGGGAGAACTCACATTCTTTCTAGGGCTGCAGGTTAAACAGAAGCCTACTGGTCTATTCATAAGTCAATCAAAGTATGTCTGAAAAAGTTTGGCTATCAAGACACAAAGGTTGCAAGCACTCCAATGGATCCTCATAAACAGCTCCATACAGACAAAGATGGCATAGATGTGGACATTCATCTATACAGATCCCTTATAGGATCTCTCATGTATCTAACATCTTCTAGACCTGATATAATGTTTGCTGTCTGTGTGTGTGCTAGGTTTCAATGCTCTCCAAAGGATTCTCACTTGGTTGCTGTTAAGAGAATCTTTAGATACCTTAAAGGCCAACCACATTTAGGCCTATGGTATCCTAAAGACTCTCCTTTTGAACTAACTGCTTATTCTGACAGTGACTACGCTGGTTGCAACATTGACAGAAAATCCACAACTGGTGGATGTCAATACTTAGGAGCAAGATTGGTCTCTTGGCAATGCAAAAAGCAAACAACTGTGTCAACATCATCCACTGAAGCAGAATATGTAGCAGCTGCAAGCTGCTGCTCCCAGGTAATGTGGATTCAAAATCAACTAAGAGACTATGGTATGAATTTCTTATCCACTCCTATTTATATTGACAACTCAAGTGCAATCAGCATTGTGCAAAACCCAGTGAAATTCCCAAAAACCAAGCATATAGAAATCAGATTTCACTTCATCAGAGATTGTAATGAAAAGAAGTTAATCCAAGTTACCAAAATACATACAGATGATCAGTTAGCTGATCTATTTACAAAACCTTTTGATGTAGGAAGGTTCACTTTCCTAGTATCAAATATTGGCATGGTAAACATGGATTAATTGGTTTTCATTATTATCTACTCAGTATGCTTATTTAAGGGGGAGACACTGTTTCATTGAAAAGATGCATAAGTTTTAAACTAACAGCATGAGTATTTTCTTATGCTGCTAGTTCATTTTCTCGGACTGTTAGTTGTTTTCACTTGATCTGTCAAAGTGTGCAGGGTATTTGGGTAATTTCTCAAATGTGTGCGCGGGACCCAACCTTTTCGAAACCTTTAAAGGTCCCGGTTTCGTTCAGTTGTAACTACGAGTTACATATTCTTCTTCCACGGCCTCTTGCTTTCTCTCTGAACGAATCACACATTCTTCTTTCAAACCCTAAACCGTCGTTTCTTCATCAATGGAGTTTGTAAAATAACACAACTGCCTCCCATACACCCTAAAACACTCTGAACTTCAACCGTTTCATGCAATGATGGATTTCCTCAGGCACTCCCATATCCATTATGCCCTATCCATTAACCCTACTATATACATCTCCCATATTGAACAGTTTTGGAATCATGCATCTGTTCAAACCATCAATGGAGTGCCTACCCTCATATCCAAGATTGATGGAACTATCATCAATATCACTGAGGAATCCATCAGACATCACTTGCATCTTCAAGATGCCTCAGGTATAACCGACCTATCCCTTCAAGCTTTACATTTTGGTCTCCAAAATATTGGTTATAGGGGTCCTGCTGATTCTTTTACTTTTCTTAAGACACACTTTTCTCCTAAATGGAAATACCTTGTGCATATTATTCAGCAATGTTTAAGCCCCAAAAGAACTGGTTGGTCTGAGTTTTCTTCAAATATTGCCAATGCCTTAGTGTGCTTTTCTACTGGCCAACAGTTCAATTTTTCTAACATGATTTTTCAGGGGATGTTAAGGCATCATTCCCTAAAGACTGGGAAATTTTTGATGTATCCTAGGTTTTTGGCAGAAATTATTGCACACACCTGCACAACTCCACATTTACATAAACGGATAAATGTTTCCCATAGGCACTCATTGTCTTCAATCAAAAGGCTGTTAAAGCCGAGAGCCAATTTTGTAAGTATAGATGTTCCATTGCCCTCTGCAATGATGAACATCATTCCAGGAAACAGAGGAGAGGGTCCTAAGTAGACACAGCCCAACATTCCTGCTTCACCCCCAGGACCCCAACCCACTCCTCATTATACAAATATTCTATCTGATCCTTTTGTACAGCCAAAACGCCCACTAAGATACTTATATAAAAGGAAAAGGGGACCAGGAGCTCCTTCCTCCTCCTCCCCTAGACAAGAGCCATATATCCCTGTGCAGGAGGATACTTCTGCACAGCATATCCAAAGGGAACCAGTTGAGGAAACTCCCATCCTCTCTCAGGAGGTGAACATCTCTTCAGAGATGGTTCATATGGGTTCTGTGGCTGGCACTACTGATGTCTCTGCACAAGAGGCACAGGACAGGGCCAACATAGCTAAGACCACGCCCATGGCAACAGCAAGTGTGCAAACACAAGCTGGAAGTCCCCAGAACCAAGAAAAGAGGGGCCCAGAAGTTTCTACCTCTGGTCTAAATGTCAGTGATAGATCACAAGCACCTCAGGTGTTTTCGGATCTTGAGACAAGTCTGCAACTCATGCTCTTGACGGATCCCAAGCTGAAACCTGTTGTAGCTATGTTGGAATATCAAATGTCCATCATTGCTGCACAGGGGGCTCAAATTTTTGCACTCAAACAGGCAGAGGCTGCTCAGAACAAGCGAATGGATTATCTTCACAAAGGGTTCACCCTCTGTGGAAATAAAATCATAAAATTAGAGCAGATGATTCAAACCCAAGGGGCAAAGGTTGTAGGTCCTTCTGACCAAACCAATGCTTCCAAAAAGGGGGAGAATCAGGAGGTTCCCAAATCAGTTCAAGCAGCTCCAACAACAACAGTCCAAGCAGCATCAACAGTTCCAGTTTCTAGGCTAGCAGTCCCAACAGCTTCTCAAGCTGTTAGCCTAGAAACTCAAGCTGCTCCTTCAAAAGCTACTGGAGTTGTGATCAGGGAAGGCATTCAAGCTCCATCAAGTACAGTCCAAACTACATCATCTGCTGCAAAAGACAAGGGCAAGGGCATTCTCATTGAGTCTCCAAAGCATAAATTTTCCTCCAAAGAAGCCCAAATTGCCTTTGATGCTGAAGTTGCCAAAAGAATAGCAGAAGAACAGGACAAAGAATTGGATCAGCAAGCCCAAATCCCAATGGATGATGATGGGACCTTAGGTGACTACCTAAGGGGGTTTGTGGTTAAACAAGGAGCAATGAAGAGAAAAATGCCAACAGGGCACTCCAAGGCTGAGCACAGAAGATTTCTAATCAATTTTGCCTTTGCAGCAGGTATTCCAAAGAAAATGGCTCAATCCATGCCAATTGAAAGGCTGCAAGAGATTCATGACAAGGAGATGGACAAAAGAAAGAGAACAAAAGTCTCTCCAGAAGCTCAACCATCCCAAGAAGTCCAACCATCAACTCAATCAGTCCAAACTGAAGCTGCTGCCAGTGCACCTACTCCCACTGATCAAGCAGTTGTTTCTATTCCTTCATCTGTTAAGAGAGTGCTCTTTGAGCAGCAATTGCAAAAGGCAATGGAAATAGAGAAGCTGATTGATCAGCATGACTTTACAAAGCCTGTGATTAATTACTGGTATGCCAAATCACTGGATGAAAGAGATTTAAGGGTCAAGTTTGTAATAAGAAGAGAGTCTGGACCAGAAGAAGCGTTTGATACGTTCTGGCAAATGGTTCAGAAGCTGACCAGGGATGAACTGATAAAGATGTACAACATAGGGTCTGTTACACAAGTTAGATCTGCTCTACCACAAGTGAAGCAACTCATCAGAGATCTAAGTACAGTTGTTGATCCTGAATTTGCAAGAAAGGAAATAGAAGATGCTGAGAAGAAAGGGAAAAAGATCAAGCAAATTGATCTATTTGTCAAGTCAAGGACATACAGAATCAAATTCACAGATGGGTCTGGTATTTTCTTCAATCTTGAGTTTTACAATTTTTCAAAAGATATGCTGCTCCAAATAAAATCAGTGAGGATATCTTGTGATAAAGAAGAGATGAAGAGAGAATTTTTGAAGGCTATAGATCATAAACTTGCACAGTTGTAAGTTTTTGAAAGCCTTGGTTTGTAAATAACAGTTTACTTATTCATTTCCATTTTTTGTATAGAACTTAAAGTCTTGTGTAAAGAATTTAAGTTAGGGGGAGATTGTTGGGAAATAGTTTAAGTATGTTCAAGCTGTTAGTTAGACTTCTCAGACTGTTAGTAGATTTTAAATGTAAATTCAAAGTTCATGCTGCTAGTTGAAGAAACTCGAGCTGCCAGTGTAAAAGTTCAAGCTGCCAGAGCAAATCAACTCAAGCTGCTCTGCTCATGCTGTCAAGAGATTCAAGCTGCTCAACAGTTTCATAAACAGAAAGTGCTGATTTTCAGGAAAAGATATCTACATGAAGATTCCAGCATATCTACTATCAGAGAAGTCATTATTCGTCAAGGAAACATATCAAGAAGCAATATAAATACATAGAATAGGTCTTTCTATTGTATAGGAGTTTTCTGCATATTTTTGAGTCTGTAATTTCTTTGTTGATTAAGTTTTCATAAGCCTCTAAGGTTGTAAAACCCTAAGAACAGTCTGTGTTCTTCGTCTAATCAAACAGATTAGAGGTGATTGTAATCGTTGAATTCAGCAATACAAACAGTCTTGATTAATTCTTGTGTGTTTATTCATTATTGATTCTGAAAGTTTTTGATAAAATAATTAAGTGTTATTCCGCAAACTTCTTGATTAAACTTTGATTCAAAGCAAGATTATTGATTTATACTCTGATAAATTCAAATCAGTTAGTCTTGGTAATTCAGATTTAGATCCTGACAGTTTTGACTTTGTAAAGGATAGAGATCTGACATTTTGTAATCACTTTTTGCACGGAAATCTTGGAAAGCATTTAGGGCTACAGTGACATATTCTCTCATTTTTCATCTCTGTAATCGTATGTTCTTAATCAAATCATTCAGTTAGTCTTTCTAATCTTGTTCTTAATTGTTTACTAGTGACTGTTGATTGATATTTTAGGAATTATAATTGGTATCAGAGCTTTAGGATGATTTTTTTATTGAAAATAGTCAAAACTGTAACTATTTTATCAATTTTTTTTTTCAGAAAATTGAAAAATCAACTAGGGTTTTAAATCTGTTGATTGTTGTTTGTGATTCTTGGATCGAAGGAAGGTGATCGGTAATCGATTGCATTGATCATAAACTTGTTCTAAATTTCCAAACACAAAAAAAGATCCTCTGTTTTTTTCAGAACATTAGAAAAAACTCGTGTTCTTCACTAGTCTATTGAAAAAACAAGGGTTTAATCTGTATTTGATCCATGTGACTTCAGAAAAAGTGTTTGAAATTAAAAACCTCACATTCGATATCAAATTGGGATCAATTAAGGCATTTTTACAAAATTAATTGAATTCCAGACTTGAAATTCTTGAAAAACTCAGAAAGTCGATTATAACATTGTTCTAGCGTCAATCGAGTTGACAACACTTGTTACTCGAGTTGACAGTACTTGTCATTCGAGTTGAACGACGAGATAATCGAGTTGAATATTAGATTCAATCGAGTTGAACGTTAAGTTCACTCGAACTGATCACTGACTTAGTCGACTTGAAAACAAGTTTCAGTCGAGTTGACTTAGATTTTCATTCGAGTTGACTTGAGGTGTATTCGAGTTAACTTGAAACTTCTTCGAGTTGATTTCAATTTCATTCGAGTTGACTTGAGGTGTATTAGAGTTAACTTGAAACTTCTTCGAGTTGATTTCAATTTCAGTCGAGTTGACAAGAACTCCATTCGAGTTGTAGAAAACGAAGTGTTAAATTTTCAATCTTAATTCGAGTTTATTGATATATCATTCGAGTTTCTTGATAGATTGATTCGAGTTGATTTCCATTTTATTTGATTTGACCATTATGTTAATCGAGTTGAATCCCATTTGATTCGAGTTGTACAGAAAACCAATTCGAGTTGCATTATTCTTCTAACTGAGTTGATTTTTCTAGATTCGAGTTGAGTACTTCTTTGTTCGAGTTTTGCACATTCATTGTTCGAGTTGATCACTTCGATATTTAAGTTTTCATCTTCTTTAATCGAGTTTTAATACATACTCTTTCAAGTTTGATCAACTTTCATTCAGTTGATCAACTTTTCCAATTCAATCAAATTATCATTCGATCTTGGAAGATTCCTATCAGTCAATCATCATGTCTAAAGACGCACTTGCAATGGGGTCAGAAACAAAACCTCCAATTCTCTACCGGGTAGAATATGTGGAGTTCATCAGTTTCCACGACCTCTCAGAAGAAATGTTAAAGTCACTAACTGACGGACCATCGGTGTTCCTGGAAACAATTCCTGCTGTACCCAATGGCAACCCTCCAATACCGGAAAGAACTGTTGAGGTAACTAACCTAACAGAAGCACAGAAGTGGAGAAAATTGGGGGACAAAACAGCAAGAAAGTTGTTACTAATATCCATCCCCAATGACATCTACACCTGTCTGACAAACACTAAAACAGCCAAATCCATCTGGGATGAGGTGAGTAAGCTGATGAGGGATCAGACAAGACAGATACAAACAGAGCAAGGAACAGCTTAATGACATTCGAGAATTTAAGAGCAAGAGAGGGGGAATTGCTAGAGAACACGTACTTGAGGTTTGTTAGCTTAGTAAGTGAGATGAAGAGGAACGGTGTCACTAAGTCCAACTTAGACATCAACGTGAAATTTCTGAACGTACTTAACCTAGAATGGGAAAATACGCAATGATCATTCAACAGACAAAAAACATTGAGGACATGGATTTCCATATGGTCTTTGAAAACCTTAACAACTATCAAGAGGTTGTTTTAAGGAAAATGTCTGGAATGAAGAAAGCAGAAAAAGATACCGTTGACCCTTTAGCATTATTGGCAGATAAGAAATACAAGTATAAGCTGAAGAAGGAAAAACGGGTAGTCATAAGCAGCAGTTCTTCTGAATCAGACTCATCAGATTCATCAGCTGATTCTGAAATAAGTTTTACCGAAGCAAATGGTCTTACTCACTAAGGCATTTCAGAATAAGTTTTACAGAAAACCCACCAATAACAAGATGAGATATAAGACTGGCTCACGAAAGTTTGATAAGAAGGAGAAATATGACAAGTCAGGTGAAAGCAGTGGAAAGAAAACCGATAAATATGACAAATCTGAAAAATCAGCTAATAAGGACTCAGAGCAAAAATGCTAGAACTGTGGCAAGCCAGGACACTATGCCCGAGAGTGCAGAATGCCTGTAGTAAAAAACTCAGAATACTACACAAGAAAGGCACTTCTAGCTAAACAAAAAGTAGTTGGAAAAGCTCTAGTGGCTGAGGATTATCATTCGCTGCAACTATCAGAGGATGAAGACATCTTAGATGAAGATGCACATATCTGCTTAAAGTCAGAGGTTTTCAACGAATCTGAACTGAGTGAGTCAGCAATGGTTGCAGAAGATGAAGTATGGGTAGGGTTGACGAATGAAGAGAATGATGAAAAGGAAGAGTCTGTTGAGGAACTGACTGAAGAAATTGCAATGATGACAACAGGAGATGCTGGCTGCAGCAAAGATAGAGAGAGTGATCAATCAGATTCAGACAAATCAGAGAGTTCAGAGACACCTGAGGTACATTCTAACTCTGAATCTGAAAATGATGATTCCTGTTTGCTTGAACAAAAACTAACGCAAATGGCTTTCATGCTAAAGAAATTTGAAAATTCTTTAAAAGCCGAAAAGAAAAATGCTGATTCCTTGGAAAACAAGCTAAATCAAGAACATGCGTTAGTGTTGGATTTTTCCAAGGATAAGGCATTAGCACTACGAGCCGTATCAGATTTGCAAGATAAAACAAATGATCTTCAATGTAAAATCCAAGAATTAAATAACAATATATCTGGCTTAAAAGAAAAACTGAATTTGGCTGAATTAGAGGCTTCAAGTTATTCTGTAAAATATCATGCCATTTTTGAAGAAAGAACAAAACTTTATGAGAAAATAAAAACATTGGAAGATGAGTTTATCAAAAGAGGTCAAACAGATCAAACAATATATTTAAATCAACCTAAAGATACCAAATTTTATAATTCTAAATCTGGTATTGGTTGGAATAATCCTAAATATCTGACAAAGGTTATTTCAAATTCGCCTACTTTATATGATGTCAGATATATGAATTTAGGATTAGAAATGACATTTATGAAAGCATCAGATGAGATAGAATCTAGTGAAGATTCAAAAAGGCTAAGAACTGATAAAATGCAAAATTCTGTTGATTATAACAGAATAAATGAATCTAATAAAAATACTTGCATTAAAGAGGAGTATATTCAAACATATTCTGAGAAGGATTTATCTGAAACTGCTACTCATTCTCAAAAGTTATATTTACCAGCTTCAATTCTTGAAAATATAAACTCCGATCTTGAATTGAGAATCAAAACTTTTGGGACAGAAAATCAAAATCTTAAGGCTGAACTTAAAACTCTGGAACAAAAGTTGCAAAAACAGCCTGAGAACAAATCAAAATCAGATCGACCACCTTCAATTCCACTTGATTCTATTAATTCTGAAAAGGACTTTGATCTGTATATGAACTCTGATTTTAACTCATTGGAAGAAATGTTTGTTAAAATAGATGAGTTTGTAAAACCTTTACACAACAAACATACTGATGACCATAAAGAACCTGTTTGTTGGTACACCCTGTGTGACGATAGCAGTCTAATCGATCTAACACTTTGGTTTAAGTAATATTCAGAGTATTGAGAATTATCGAGTATTTTGATATATATGTTTATATGTGTTTGACTGTTATTGATTGTGTGTTTGAACTTGATGTAACGTATTACAAGAAGTTCAAACATAAAGAACAAAGATTAACTCAAGCATAAGTAAAAACATAAGTTTCAACACTTAGGTGTTTAAGAGTTTTGGCTAGATTCGAATCATATAAGGGTAGACATTCGAATCTGTGATAGATTCGAATGTAGCCTTAGATTCGAATGTGCCCAGATTCGAGAATGTCATTGTGGACAGACTCGAATGGGCCTTGGGCCAGATTCGAGTTTGGCCCACATCAGACTCGAATCAGGGTCTATAATTAGGGATAGACTCGAGTCATTAGCAGACTTTTAGCAGAATTCGTGAGGAATTAAGCTTAAGGCGATCTCGAGTTTATCATCAGCTTTAGGTCCGTTTCGGAGAGAATCAGTTCGTAAGATCGTTCGTCAGTCGTTCGTTCAGCCTCTGATAGTCTCCGTGTTTCGTAGTTGAGAGTTGTCCGTCTAACCGTTAACGAGGATTCCGCACTCGTTCACGGATCCGCGTCTAGATAGATCTCGTAGTGGTAGACCTTACAAGGTAGCAGAGGCAAATAGCAAGTTGGAGAAGTTTAGGAATTCGAGCCTAAATCTAGGGAAAGTCTTAGATGCCCAAAGACAGTCTAAGAAGCCCGTAGGTCTAGGTTTTCACGAAATACCTCCACCTTTCAATGCTAACTATGTGCCTCAGCCTGAGGAGAACACTGACAAATCAATAGACTTAGAGGACCTACCTACACCATCACCAGAGCCTATAGTAGAAAATACACTTAAGGTGGCTGACTCAACCGTCAAGGTCAAGAAAGTAAAATTTGTGTCTTCCTCCAGTGAAACACCTGCAGGAAAACAGAAAATTTCTTGGGCTGACCAGGTCGACGAGCCAGACACCGTAGATGTTCCAAAGGAAATAGACACTAGTGAGACACCTAGATCTAAGGGAACACACAAAAAGTCCATAGATAAGATGTCTTGCTTCAGATGTCACGAGAAGGGGCATGTTGCTTCTCACTGTCCACTTAGGAAAGCCGATGTTACCCCTAAGACAGTGAACCCAACACCTGTTAAGCCCTCAACCAGTGTGGCAAGCAGCAGTAGTTCTCAACCTACCGAGAAAACTGTGCAGGCCGCACCCAAACAAGTTGTGAAAAACACACCGGTTAAGGTTGGACCAAAGGAAGTGATTAGGACAAATTCACCGAATCGTGTCAATAATCAATCTAGGTCAGCACCACAACAAGTCTATAGGAGCACAACACCTAGCAGGTCACATACTCCAGTTAGGTCACATACTCCAGTTAGACAGTATGCACCGGTAAGAGCTCAGGGATCACAGTCCGAAATGCCATATAATAGGAATTATTCTAGAGCTCCACAACAAATGCCTACACCAAGGCAAAGAGTGAACTTAAATCACTCGGCACCACAACAGAATTCAGTTCAAAGGCCCAAGTCACCTGAAAGGCGAGATGGGTACTTGAAAGAGTTCACGTATGTGGACGAGAATGGTATTACCAAGTCAGTCATGGCTTAGGTTCCCCGTGATAACTAACCTCTTTTCTTTCATGTGCAGGAGATAACTACAGGTCCAAACTAAAAGTGGTTCGTCGACAGTGGTTGCTCCAGGCACATGACGGGGGAAAGAAGTCTACTCACAGACTTCAAGGGAGGTAATAGGGGATTCGTATCATTCGCTGGAAACAAGGGTGGAAAGTTTCTATTTTTAGTAAGTTAGTAGGTTAGCTTATTTTACTGCTTTGTCTTATGAAAAAAAAAAAGAAAAAAAAAAGAAAATTACAAAATACAAAAAAAGAGAATATCGAAAAGGAGTTAAGTCTTAGATACATAGGTTCAAAGTGACGAAAATTAGCACACTCGTTACAGACTCTAAGTGTTTAGGCTTTCACACATAATGCAACTAAATCCTAAGTGTTATACTTTATTTAGTTTGATGTGTTGGTAGACATAATACATATAGGGAATCTCAAGGCTAATACAATAATCTAGAAAAGGTCAAGCGTGTCATTAACTTAGATGTACGACCATTCGGTCTTAATTTTTATGTACAAGACATACAAACTTTGAGTCTAAATGAGGTATGCAAACTTTCTGGGGATGTATGACAACATCAAATACATCTGAAAAATGGAAAGAATAGAAATATCATATAAAACTGAGAGTCGAAAACATGCAACTCTGTTGTACGTAAGTACAGACCTGTTGTCTCTGTTTAGATTCGGGTTAGCAGATATGTCGCTTTGTTGTACGTCAGTACAGACCTGTCACCGCTGTCTTGCTAACTTTAAAAAATAAACCTTATGTCAAACTAAGACACTTTGTTGTATGAAAATACAGACCTGTGTCCGATGTTTGTCTTTTAAAGAAAGTTTGCAAATACCAACAAGTTAGAATCTTTGTCTGTGTGCCTTGATCATAAAAGTATGTCTATGTCTGAGTCACGTAAGATAATTTCCTGATAAATAAAAATGCCAAGGGATATTCCGAAATGTAGAATGTTTAACGGGGTAAAATACAAACAATCGGCTAAATAGGTATGTCACGACAAACAATCAAAGGAATCAAAATTCCTAAGTGTGAAAGTTTAGGTACTGAAAGTAAGTATCTGACATCGCTATCTGATTGAACCTTTCTTAGACTACACTCATCAAAAATTTCGTTTAATTTTTAGCTTAGGTTGTAAATTCGTTAAGTATAAGTCTAGAATAAATTTTTTGGTCAAAATTTTATTTTATTTTATTTTATTTTTACCTTAGTTTATTTTATTTTATCTTGTTTTATTTTATTTTATTTTATTTTATTTTATTTTATTTTATTTTATTTTAGTTTAATTTTTACTTAGGTAAAAGGTCAAAAAATTCTGAGGGTGCATTCAAAGTTGGATAAAATAAACATTGCGTGAAATATCTTATGCTTAGGGTAAAAGAGTTGGCATAGTTTAATAGGTTACACGATACCGTAGAAAAGGGTTGGAAAAGTTGAAGTTATTTCAAAATTTTCGAAATTTTTCTAAGTGTTTGGTGGTTTCGAATCTAGGACAGACTCGAAGTGGTAAGACCTCAAATCTGTCAGTAGATTAGAATAAGGACTTAGACTCGAAGGTTGGTAGTATAGATAGGTCAACAGTGAAGTCATTTATCTCTTACTGTTGTCGAATCTACTTCCTCGAATCTAATATCGACGATTTCGAATCTATCTTCGAGTCTATCGCTTTTCTCCTAAATGACATTTTGTCGAGTTTGAAGCTAGTGTGTTCGATTCTATTCTTGCATCTAGGTATAATCAACGTGATTGAACAAGATTCATGTGGTTTTATACACAATTTTAGGGAAAATCATCGAATTTTGAAGGTTTAAGGGTCATAATAGGGTCTTTACAAAATTACCAAATTTGGGCCGATAAACAATCAAATTAAAGGCATATTTCCGTGATTAGTAACTAGTAGGACTAATAAATGTAATTTTCTAAGTCCATAAAGTTTAAAATCAAGAGATTTGGTCCTTGAATGAATACGGCCGTTCGAATCTGTTCATGGGTTTCGAATCTGTTCTTGGGTTTCTCGAATCTGTCATTAGATTCGAGATGACCATGACCTTCGAATCTGTCTATTACACTCCAATAGGGACACTTCGAATTTGTTACTTTCGAATCTATTTGTTATTTGCACTATTTAAATTTAAATATTATTAAACTTGTAGAAATTTAATTGTGTTGGTGTAAGGTCTACCACTGCAAGATCTATCTAGACGCGGATCCGTTAACGAGTGCGGAATCCTCGTTGACGGTCAGACGGACAACTCTCAACCAACGGAAACACGGAGACTATTAGACGCTGAACGAACGACACACGAACGATCCTACGTACTAATTCTCTCCGAAACGGGACTCACCAAGCTGATAAACTCGAGATCGCCTCTTGCTTAATTCCTCACGAATTCTGCAAAAAGTCTTCTAATCATTCGAGTCTATCCCTAATTATAGACCCTGATTCGAGTTTGTTGTGGGCCAACCTCGAATCTGGCCTAAGGCCCATTCGAATCTGTCCATCTGACAGATTCGAATCTAACCTATTTTCGAATCTATGGTCTCATTCGAATCTATCTCAGATTCGAATGTATCCCCTTAAGTGATTCGAATCTAGCCTTTTACATAAACAACTAAGTGTTTGAAACTTATGATATTACCTTATGACTGATTTTATCTTTGAGCTTTATGTTTGAACTTCTTGTAATACGTTACATCAAGTTCAAACATACAAACACTGATAAAAATCAATCATACATAATATATATACCAAACATATGCTAAATCACAATGTAAGACAACTTAGACTGCTATCGTCACACGGGATGTACCAACAGACTCCCCCTTGACGATAGCTTCTAATAATTCACACATTTGATTTAAGAACATGGTTTATTATTGATTCAAAACACTACCAGCATACAGACCTTTTTCAACGCATACCTTGACCACATTTTCATACTTACTTGCTTCAGCATCCATATGTGCGTCACTGGAAATCTTACAGTTATACAAAGTCTGCAGGTCTTCTTTAGATAGGTTTACCAGGTGAAGCGGGTCATAGACTCTAAGAATAACTTTTTCTTCTAAGTCTTCCATAACTGCTTCCCCAGTTTCCGTGTCAGCATACCACCACTTTAGATTTTGCAAAACATTCTGTGGCATTTTCTTCAGAGGTACCTTCCTCAGGCATTTAACTGGTTTGTACTGAATCCTCATCCAAGGTCGGCCTGTAAGAGGATCTATACGTGACTTATCCTCGACTCTTCTTCCGACCCTTGGACTCAACCGTTCAAACTTCCTCGATCTCCCCTCCTTTCTTATTATTCTTTCAATCACATTCGCATAAGGATCATCACCAATATTTATCAGATCTTTCCATGCAAGCGCGGTGATTTCAATCTTTGGAAGGGTGTTGAATGCTTTCAAAGTTCGCCTTAAGTACTGAAGCCCGTCTTTTCTTTTAATTATAAAAAGTTGAAGATCTCTGTCAAAGAACCAACTTAATATTCGCTCAGATAGCTTCCCTGTACCAGGCACTTTCATTGATCTCCTTATTGCCAACTCCTTCTCTTCGGCTCTGAACCATAGCTTCCTTTTTTCTTCGTTACTTAGCTCTCTTGCTGGTTCTTCAGTCGATGACTTAGGATTCAAGGCAGCATTCACTATGTCAATATCAACCATTCTATCTCCATCTATCATATAAGTGTCAGTGATAGGATTCTGCTGTACAACTATTTCGTCAGCTTCATCATCCTCATCAGCTATTACTTCATCTTCCGGTTGCCAATCAACTATCTCTTCCGGAATAAACTCTCCTTCTTCAAATTCTTCTAATTCTTCAATATCATCTTCAAAATCAAATTCCATTAGCTCTTCTTCAATATCTTTCAGCGCATCTATCATGTCGCTATCTAAAGTCCTTGAAGAACCTGCTTCTCCTCCTGCTCCTCCTACTTCTCCTCCTGGACTAGGCTCCCCCTCAGATTGAGCAGTCTGAGCTGCAGAAAAATCTACTGGCTCATTCTGTCTTTTAGGGCTGGGATCATTGCCTTGGTTGTCTTCATCATCATCATCTCTCGGCCTCTGTACTTCCTGATCACGGCACGACGTCTCCCCCTGAGCCTGTAAATTTTTCATTAACTGCTCTATTAGGGAGCGCATCGTCCTTATCTCTGCTGACTGATCACAAACAAATGTTTTTAACTCCGTGTTTTCTTCCTGGACCTTTTCCACAATCTTCTTCAAATCGGCATTCTCCTTATCGATGTCTGCGTTATGCTTCTGAAGCTCACCGATTGCCTTCGTTAGCCCAAAGATTTGGATTTCCTGGAAGTCAACTCTATCTTTTAAGCGCAAAAATCTTTGATTGTCAGCGTATGATGATGAGGTTGATGGAATGGACTGTAACGGAGTTGGAAGTAATGGCGATGGAATATATGGTTCATCGCGAGGTGGTGATGGTGGAGCTGTATCTTGGGGTTGGGTCTGGGTTTGAGGCGGAGGTTGTGCATCGGACTGTGATGAAGTCCCCTGCATAAACCTGTGACGTTTGGCCCGTTGCCTTGTCACCAACTGAGGAGTCTCATCTTCTTCAAAATCTGATTCCTCCAATTCCCTGGCCTCTCGCCTCCTCGAACCACCTTCATTGATAATCAGTCGCGAACCATAAGTTCCAATTTGAACATGAGGTTCTGTAGACACTGATTCTGGAGCTTCAACTCCGATCTCCTCCATTTCTTCTGATTCTGTAGCAGATGATGACTCATCATTGCCAGTCTGCTCTGGCACATATTCGTCAACATCTCTGAAGACATCGTCTTCTCCCTCTGGAGGCTCAAGTAATTCACCCACTAATTCTGCAGCTATATCTTCATTTGCATGTGGACCTGCCTCCCAGATTTCATTTAGCGTTTGGCACAATTGATCAGCTTCATTTGGGACATTTGACGGCCCGGCTTCCTGCACTTCTGGTTGCTGACTCGTAGAAGGCCTAGACGCCTGAGTCTGACTCGCAGTAGCTCTTTGTCTTCGCCTTGGATCACGGGGACGAGCACGAGGCTGTTGTTGTAGTGGACGTTGCTGTTGTTGTTGCGGTTGTTGTTGTTGCTGTCGAGGCTGAACTTCTACTTCACCTGCCCAGTTGGCATTATCTGGTGCCACAAAGTTCCTGTCTAAAACAGCTCCAAACAACGGTCGCTCGATCGGAATAGCCAATCTTCCTCGATGTGAGGAACAATCAGCGAATATCCTTTTGTCCATAATAGCTACGTTCTGAACGTCATTTGATGGCGGCAAATTTGGCAAGAAGTGCCTGATCAACATCATGATGAACCGCAGATATAGCAGGAACTGTTGATTTTCAGGAGCGGTGATCTGGTGAACAAATTCGGAGAAAAACATTTCCGAGAAACTGTATGGTCGATTATACACTATCGCGACTATCCCAGACTGGATCTTCGCAACTATATAGTCAAACCCGGCTTTCTTTGGTGCAAAACATACCATGAAGACATGAGCAAGAAATCTCCATTTCCCGATTAAGCCGCTCTTCATATAGGACACTTTCGACACGTCTAGACTATATCCCATTCTCTGAAAGGCCGCTTGCCTTATGTTCAGAGGAAATTCGATCGGTCCAGACTCTTCTTCTTGAGTGCCCAGCTGCAACACTTGACGCAGCATATCCGCCGAAAATACCAGCGGTTGTCCAGCAATGCGAGTTCGTAGCACTGTCGGAGTGACCGAGCAGTCTACTTGAAGATGATCGTAAAATTGACGAATATAAGGTAATATGAGCTGAACATTATGGGATAATGCAAATCCTATCCTAGATTCCACAAGAAATTCAAGCATCTGCCTGTATCCTTGCGCCTCGGGGAGGTCATGATCCGGATGAAGCACCATATTGTGCTTAGGAACAAACGCTCGAATAGCCATTTCTGCGCAATAAACAAAACCATTAAATTCATTAAAAATCAATAAACTTGTTCAAATTCAAATTTGCTTTATTTTGTACTTTATCAAATACAAAATCTAGCACAATTAAATTTTCACAAGTTTAATAAAATTTAAATTAGACAAAATAAATAAAGTGCAGATTCGAAAGTAACAGATTCGAAGTGTCCCTATTCGAGTCTAATGGACAGATTCGAGGATCATGGTCATCTCGAATCTAATGACAGATTCGAGAAACCCATGAACAGACTCGAAGTCCAGGAACAGACTCGAAACCCCGTCGGCCATGGTTTCAACAAAAACCCAAAATTTTAACCATTTTGAACTTGGTAAATCACATACATTAGTTCAACTAGGTTCTAATCATTGATTTATGTCTTTAATTTGATCTTTTATAGGTCCAAACTTAGTTATTTAGCAAAAACTCTATTTTGACCAATAAAACTTCAAAAATCGACGATTTGTCCTTAAATGGTGTATAAAACTACCAAAATCTTGTACAATCCGGTTGATTATACCTAGATATGAGTGTAGAATCGAACACAGTAGCCTTAGAGTCGACAAAATGTCGTTTAGGAGCAATACGGTAGACTCGAGAACAGATTCGAGATCGTCACAGACAGATTCGAGGATATAGATTCGACAACAGTAAAGTAATAAATGACTTCACTATTGACCTATATATACTACCTACCTTCGAGTCTATGTGGATTCGAGTCTACTGACAGATTCGAAATACTTCACATTCGAGTCTGTCTTAGATTCGAAATTATCAACACTTAGAAAAATTTCGAAAATTTTGAAATAAGTTCAACTTTTCCAATTTTTTTCTACGGTATTGTGTAACCAGATAAACTATGCCAATTCTTTTACCCTAAGCAACAGATATTTCACGCAATGTTTATTTTATCCAACTTCGAATGCACCCTCAGTAACTTTTGACCTTTTACCTAAACTAAAATAAAATAAGCTAAGGTAAAAATAAAATAAAATAAAATGTTGACTAAAAAATTTTAATCTAGACTTAAGTTATAAAAACAAATTTACAAGCTAAGCTTAATACTAAACAACATATTTTTGATGAGTATAGTCGAAGAGAGGTTCAATCAGATAGCGATGTCCGATACTAACTTTCAGTACTTAAACTTTCACACTTAGGAATTTTTTGAATTCCTTTGATTGTTTGTCGTGACATACCCATTTAGCCGATTGTTGGTATTTTACCCTGTTAAACATTCTACATTTCGGAATATCCCTTGGCCTTTTTATTTATCAGGAAATTATCTTACGTGACTCAGACATAGACATACTTTTATGATCAAGGCACACAGACAAAAATTCTAACTTGTTGGTATTTGCAAACTTTCTTTAAAAGACAAACATCGGACACAGGTCTGTATTCTCATACAACAAAGTGTCTTAGTTCGACTTAAGGTTTATTTTTAAAGTTAGCAGATAGCGGTGACAGGTCTGTACTGACGTACAACAAAGCGACATGTCTGCTAACCCGAATCTAAACAGAGACAACAGGTCTGTACTTACGTACAACAGAGTTGCATGTTTTCGACTCTCAGTTTTTCATGATATTTCTATTCTTTCCATTTTCAGATGTATTTGATGTTGCCATACATCCCCAGAAAGTTTGCACACCTCATTTAGACTTAAAGTTTGTATGTCTTGTACATAAAAATTAAGACCGATTGGTCACACATCTAGGTTAGTGACACGCTTGACTTTTTCTAGAATATTTTATTAGCCTTGAGATTCCCTATATGTATTATGCCTACCAACACATCAAACTAAATAAAGTATAACACTTAGAGTTTAGTTGCATTATGTGTGAAAGCCTAAATACTTAGAGTCTGTAACGACGGTGCTAATTTTCGTCACTTTGAACCTATGTATCTAAGACCTAACTTTTTTTTTTTCTTCTGATATTCTCTTTTTTTGTATTTTTGTAATTTTCTCTCTTTTTTTCTTTTGTTTTTCATAGCAAAAAGCAGTAAACTAAGCTAACCTACTAACTTACTAAAAATAGAAACTTACTAAAAATAGAAACTTTCCTAAATTAGAGACTTACCTAAATTAGCAGACTACTGTAAAGAAAGAAATACTACTACTCTAAAAGAAAATAAACATACTACTACTAAGGTCAAATAACTCTGGGTTGCGCATTCCATTCAGTTGAATTAAATACTCAAACCGTGACTTATCAAACGCTTTGGTAAATAAATCTGCATTATTATCTTCTGTTGCCACCTTTACCAGTTTGATTAAGTTCTTTTCAGCACAATCACGAATAAAATGATGCCTTATGTCTATGTGCTTTGTTTTACTGTGTTTAACTGGATTATTAGTTATAGCAATTGTAGATTGATTGTCTATCCTAATAGGAGTTTGAGTGTAAGCCAAACCGTAATCCCGCAATTGTTGTTGTATCCACAGAACCTGTGAGCAGCAACTACCAGCAGCTACATACTCGGCCTCGCACGTTGACACGGCTACCGATGTTTGTTTCTTGCATTGCCAGGACACCAGTCTCCCTCCGAGGAATTGACAACCTCCAGTCGTTGATTTGCGCGTCAAGCTGCATCCTCCGTAGTCCGAATCTGTGAACGCCTCCAACTCTAGATCTCCCTCCGCGTGATACCAAAGTCCCAGCTTCGGTTTCGACTTGAGGTATCGTAGAATCCGCTTCACAGCTTTCATATGCATCTCCTTCGGATTCGCTTGAAACCTAGCACAAATACACACAGCAAACATTATGTCAGGTCTTGAAGCAGTTAAATACATAAGTGACTCAATCATGGCCCGATATAAAGTCGGATCCACATCGGAATCACTTTCAGTACCCGGCCCGAGATTGTGATTCACTTGAATCGGCGTGCTGAAGTGGGCAGTCAACTTAGTTCCTTCCATCCCGAAACGCTCCAATATGTCATAGACATACTTGGTCTGATGGATAAACATACCTTCCTTCTTTTGGTCAACTTGTAACCCTAAAAAGAAATTCAACTCTCCCATAGCACTCATCTCGAACTTAGACTTCATAACCTTCTCGAAATCTTTGCACATCTGTTCGTCTGATGATCCAAAAATGATATCATCGACGTACACTTGTACCAAGATAAAGTGATCTCCCTTTCTCTTAACAAACAGAGTACTATCTATCCTACCCCTCTCAAAGCCATTTTCTAACAGATGGTTGGATAGAGTCTCATACCACGCTCTAGGTGCCTGATGTAATCCATAAAGAGCCTTATCTAAGCGATATACTCTATCACGATATTTTGGATCTGTAAATCCGGGCGGTTGTTCTACATACACCAACTCCTTCACTTTCCCATACAGGAAAGCACTCTTAACATCCAGTTGATATACTTTAAAGCCTTTGAAGGAGGCAAAAGCTAAAAACAACCTAATTGCTTCTAACCTTGCTACAGGTGCAAACACTTCGTTGTAATCGATTCCCTCCTCTTGGTTGAAACCCTTTACAACTAATCTCGCCTTGTTGCGCGTGACTATACCCCGATCGTCTCTTTTGAACTTAAAAACCCATTTGGTTCCTATTGCAATCTCCCCTCGAGGTAACGGAACTAACTCCCACACTTCTAGTTTCCTAAATTGTGAAAGTTCTTCCTGCATCGCATCAACCCAGGAGTTATCCTTAAGTGCCATTTGCACATTTTTGGGCTCTACTTGCGATATGAAACATGAATATAGACATGTGTGATATGCCTCGGAGTCGTTTATCATCGACAACAACACAGTGTTGTTATTTACACTACTCCGAGTCCTCACACCCTCGTTAGGATTTCCTATGATGCTTTCTATTGGATGGTTCTTGTTAATCCTAGAGGTCTCTATTTCGTCTACCCTTAGATTATCTCCTAAGTTGGATCCTATTTCACCTAAAGGGGGAACAGGCTCAGCTTCCACATTTTCTTCCTCACGGACGCTTTCCTCAGAGGCAGAACTTGATGCTTGAGTCTGATTCTCAGTATTAGGTGCCTCTTGATCAGCAACTTCTGGAGATCCATCTACAGTCGCAGTAGGCTCGGACGTAGATTCGAACGTGGTCCTCGGAAAAATATGGCCATCGTCATTTAGGTGCAACGTCGCCATGTCTTTTTCGATTGTACCTGCAGTATCATCCAAAGGAATGTTAAATGACTCAAATAACTTATCATAGTCAAATATCCATTCCGGACCAGTTTGGGGTTCATGTGTATAACTTGTGACTTCAATATTATACACAATCTCCACAGTACCACTCTTTTTGTTAAAAACCCGTTTGTTTGGTGAGTTTGGCACATAACCTAGGAAGTATCCTTCGTCAGCCTTTTCACCAAACTTCGGTTGATGTTTTGTTCTTAAAAGTGTGCATGGTACTCCAAACGGTTCGAATCCAGTTAAGTTAGGTGGCCTTTTATTCAAAATTTCATAACATGTTTTGTTCAATGATTTGACTGTAAGGACTCTATTTAAAATATGGCACGCGGTATTCACTGCCTCCCCCCAAAACATGGTAGGAAGCTTTGAATCCGAAAGCATAGTCCTTGCAGCCTCAATCAATGTTCTGTTTTTACGTTCGGCCACCCCATTCTGTTGAGGTTCATATGGTGCACTGAATTGATGCACGATGCCCTTTGATAGGCAATATACACCAATTACAGAGTTTTTAAATTCAGTCCCATTATCACTACGAATATGTTTAACCCTTGTTCCGTAGGAGTTTTCCACTTGGTCTAAGAACCCGATGAGCTTTGTTGCCGTCTCGTCCTTCGTACCTAAAAAGAAAACCCAAGAAAAACGTGAGTAATCGTCGGTGATAACTAAGCAGTACCAACTACCTCCAATACTCCTTTTGTTGATTGGGCCGAAAAGGTCCATGTGCAACAGATCGAATGTTGAGGCTATGGAATTCTACTTCTTGGACTTGTGTGTCTTCTTATGTTGTTTGCCCTTCATGCAAGGTAGACACTTATCCTCGAACTGAAAACTTTTCATGGGCACACCCTGCACCAGTCCATGCTTCGTAATGTAATTCATCTTTCTCAGGTGCAGGTGAGCCATGCGTCTGTGCCACAGTACGGACTCCGTCTCTGAAGCTTTTGATAGTAAGCAGATCGGACCCATCGAAGTATCTGGCTTGTTCATGTCGAGCATGTACAAGTCATTCTTCCTTGGCGCCCGCATCAATATCCAATCTTCAGGTATTTTGAATCCAGGCTTTAGCACTAACGCCTCAGTGTCAGTAAATAACACTGAGTTCTTCTTATCACAGATTTGAGAGACACTAATGAGATTATGAACCAGTTTATCAACGTGATAAACTTGATCCAAAGTAATCGTCCCATTAGTGACTTCTCCAGTTCCAGTGATATTTCCACCCTTGTTACCCGCGAATGATACAAATCCCCTATTACCCCCCTTGAAGTCTGTGAGAAGACTTCGTTCCCCCGTCATGTGCCTGGAGCAACCACTGTCGACGAACCACTTGTTGTTTGGACCGGTAGTTATCTCCTGCACATGAAAGAAAATAGGTTAGTTATCACGGGGAACCCAAGCCATGACTTACTTGGTAATACCATTCTCGTCCACATACGTGAACTCTTTCAAGTACCCATCTCGCCTTTCAGGTGACTTGGGCCTTTGAACTGAATTCTGTTGTGGTGCCGAGTGATTTAGATTCACTCTTTGCCTTTGAGTAGGCATTTGTTGTGGTGCTCTAGAATAAGTCTTATTATACTGCATTTCAGACTGTGATCCCTGAGCTCTTACCGGAACATAATGTCTAACGGGAGTATGTGACCTAACTGGAGTGTGTGACCTGCTAGGTGTTGTGCTCCTATAGACTTGTTGAGGTGCTGACCTAGATTGATTAATGACACGATTCGGTGAATTTGTCCTAACCACTTCTTTTGGTCCAACCTTAACCGGTGTTTGTTTCACAAAAAGTTTTGGTGCGGCCTGCACAGTTTTCTCGGTAGGTTGAGAACTACTGCTGCTTGCCACAGTTGGTGAGGGCTTAACAGGTGTTGGGTTCACTGTCTTAGGGGTAAGTTCTGCTTTCCTATTTGGACAGTGAGAAGCAACATGCCCTTTCTCGTGACATCTAAAGCAAGACATCTTATCCATGGACTTTTTGGTTGGTCCCTTAGATCTAGGTGTCTCACTGGTGTCTACATCCTTTGGTACATCTATTGTGTCTGTCTCTTCGACCTGGTCAGCCCATGAAATTTTCTGTTTGCCTGCAGGTGTTTCACTGGAGGAAGACACAAATTTCACTTTCTTGGCCTTGACGGTTGAGTCAGCCACCTTAGGTGTATTTTCAACTATAGGCTCAGGTGTCGGTTCAGGTAGGTCCTCTAAGTCTACTGAGTTGTCAGTTTTCTCCTGAGGCTGAGGCACATAGTTAGCATTGAACGGTGGAGGAATTTCGTGAAAACCTAGACCTACAGGCTTCTTAGACTGTCTTTGGGCATCTAAGACTTTCCCTAGGTTTAGGCTCGAGTTCCTAAACTTTTCCAGCTTGCTATTTGCCTCTGCTACCTTAACTTTGGTCTCGGCTAGCTCTATGTCCTTGTCTTTCAGACTTTTGGTCAAGGCCTCTACATGCTCATACATAAGCTCTATCCTAACACACTGCTCACTCAGTTTGTCTTTTAGAACGATTACGTCTTGAGCATCAGCCTTAAGCTTTTCTTTTAAATCTTGCTTTATATCATTTAGGCTAGCATTTTCAATTTTTAAATTTTCATTTTGAGCAGCTATGGTCTTATGTGAGTCTAAAACTAGATTTAACCTATCGTTAGAACTAACACATAAAGCACATAATTCACGAAACAGAGAATAAGAAAGACTAACCTTTGAGTTGTCAGATTCCACGTTGGCCATCTGAGCAGCAAACTCCAGCACGGTCTGATCATTCGCTTTCTCTACCCACATCGGACTGCTGTCCCGTGTGGTCTGCTCGACTTCTTCACAACAATTCTCCGTAACTTCAGCCATAAAAGCTCTAGCATTGGACTCAGGATGTGAACTCCAGTCATAGGTACCATCTAGCTGTCTGTCAGAAGTGACATGGATATTAGACCCGCTAGATTGGCTTGACCAGAATTTGAACTCGGAAGGTATCTCTGTTGGGACTGATTTTGGTTTGTCCTTGATGCTGATTCTGTCCTTGGTATGATTCTACCTTCGGTCTTTGACACTCCCTGGCGAAGTGTCCCAATCCCTGACAGTTGTAGCATTTGACCTTAGACTTATCAAATCCTATCCCTTTGTTGTTCATTTGCAGATTCCTCCCAGTTCTCTTAATGAATCTTTTAACCCTCTGGGTCACCATGGCCAGTTGCCACTTAAGATCCATTTCCTCTAAGTCATCAGGGTCGACCTGATCATAATCTTCATCCCAAAGAGCCGGATCATTGATCTTCCCTTGAACACAATTTCCATAAGCTGCCACAAAGGAAGCAAGCAGATTTAAATGTTCTTCTGCGGACTTTGCGCTCATGGGCATCTTCGAATAGCTCTGACTGGTCGATGCCTGTTGGACTTGAGGTGGCGGTTCTTCCGATCTTCCTAACCCTAAGAACGCGCGATTCAGTGAGTCTTCGGACTCTGGTGGCGATGACGTTTCTCCGGTGAAAAACGCTGTAGCACTCTTCTGATCAGCTGTCACTGATGATTTAGATGTCTTTCCAAAATACATCGCCGGATTTTGGACTTGCTCGTAATCAGTCTCAGCCTTTATCATCTCGAAGTGATATGCCCTCAACGTTCCCACGATGTCATCCAGCGATTGAGCATAGTATTTGTCTTCATTAAGCTTAATCATTGCCACGTACATAGCCCATTTGGCTGGTAAGGCATCAAGAAGCTTGTTGTTCTTGTCACTGTCCGAGTACTCAATGCCATGACTTTCAAGCTCTGTTATCAGATGATAGAACCTTGTGATAATATCATCTAACTGTTCATCCTTAAGAGCCTTGAAAATCGCAAACTGTTGGGTCAACAGCTCTGTACGCTTTCTAAGTACCCGTGGATTACCCTCACACCTTTTCTGGAGAGATTCCCAAAGTTCTTTCGACGTCCTTTGAGTCCGAAATGTGTGCAAGATATCTTGAGGTAATGCCATACGGATAATGGAGAAAGCCTTGTTTTCAGCTTCAAATAGTTTCTTGTCATCCTCTTTCATCATTTGATATGACAAGACCTTTTGACGGCCTTCAACCTCAGATACTGGTGGAATGTACCCTTCATCTATGCACACCCACATGCGCATATCATTGAATCGTACAAAATCCGTAAATCTGTCCTTCCACCAGTAGTAATCCTCAACTTTCATCAGCTTAGGTGGTGCATTGGCCTTCCCAACTTCGTGATCCATCTCAAGGAATTTCTGAAGGTTTGACATCTTTTCTGAAAGAAATTGAATTTAGACTTAATTAATTTAATTCGAAACTAATGTGGATTAACTCTTTCGAACCTAGATAGATTCGAATGTAATTAGATTCCAATTTATTTGGGATTAAATTCGATTAAGTATTTTAATTCAATTAGATTCAAAATTATGTCAGAGTCGAACAATTCCTTAGATTCGAAGATATGTCAGATTCGAAGGATTCCTTAGACTCGAAGACCCTTAGAATCGAAGGCACAATAGAATCGAAATTCAGCAGAATCGAAGCACAGAATCGAAACAGTAACAAACTCGAAACAAACTCGAAACAATATAGACTCGAGATCCAATTCGAATGTAGTAACAGATTCGAAACACCACAGACTTGAAACTGACTGAAATTGACTCGAAAGGAGCGTATTTTGGTTAGACTCGAGACTAGAGTGAAACCCTAATTACCCCTATAGATTCGAGCGCCGCAAACTCGAAAAACGGCTAACACTTTGATTTTTTGACGTTTTATAGATTAAATCACTATTTTTCAAATGAAAAATAATGATTTCGACCAAAAACGTGAAAAACGACAAAGTGTTTCCCGAATATGAATTTGCTAAGCTCAAAAACACGTTTTTGAGAGAAAAACCGTCCAACTAGCGTCAAGAAACCTAGAATGTATCTGATGAACACGAAGAACACCAAGAACACTCCGCTGTCTCTGATACCACTTGTAAGGTCTACCACTGCAAGATCTATCTAGACGCGGATCCGTTAACGAGTGCGGAATCCTCGTTGACGGTCAGACGGACAACTCTCAACCAACGGAAACACGGAGACTATTAGACGCTGAACGAACGACACACGAACGATCCTACGTACTAATTCTCTCCGAAACGGGACTCACCAAGCTGATAAACTCGAGATCGCCTCTTGCTTAATTCCTCACGAATTCTGCAAAAAGTCTTCTAATCATTCGAGTCTATCCCTAATTATAGACCCTGATTCGAGTCTGTTGTGGGCCAACCTCGAATCTGGCCTAAGGCCCATTCGAATCTGTCCATCTGACAGATTCGAATCTAACCTATTTTCGAATCTATGGTCTCATTCGAATCTATCTCAGATTCGAATGTATCCCCTTAAGTGATTCGAATCTAGCCTTTTACATAAACAACTAAGTGTTTGAAACTTATGATATTACCTTATGACTGATTTTATCTTTGAGCTTTATGTTTGAACTTCTTGTAATACGTTACATCAAGTTCAAACATACAAACACTGATAAAAATCAATCATACATAATATATATACCAAACATATGCTAAATCACAATGTAAGACAACTTAGACTGCTATCGTCACACGGGATGTACCAACAGTTGGACTTTGTACTTAAACAAGTTCAAAATAAAGCAAATTTAAATTTGAACAAGTTTATCGATTTTTAATGAATCTAATGGTTTTGTTTATTGTGCAGAAATGGCTATTCGAGCGTTCGTTCCTAAGCACAATATGGTGCTTCATCCAGATCTGAATCTCCCTGAGGCGCAGGGTTTCCGTCAAGTGCTTGATTTTCTCGTTGAATCAAGGATCGGATATGCACTGTCGCATAATGTGCAGCTTGTGTTACCATACATCCGTCAGTTTTACGATCATTTGCAGGTAGACTGCTCGGTCACTCCGACAGTTCTACGCACTCGTATTGCAGGACAACCATTGGTATTCTCGGCTGATATGCTTCGTCAAGTGCTGCAGCTGGGCACTCAGGAAGAAGAAGCTGGTCCAATAGAATTTCCTTTGAGTATAAGGCTAGCGGCCTTTCAAAGAATGGGGTACAGCCTTGATGTGACAAAAGTGTCATATATGAAGAGTGGGTTGATCGGGCAGTGGAGGTTTCTAGCGCATGTGTTTATAGTGTGCTTTGCTGCGAAGAAAGCAGGGTTCGACTATATTGTGGCGAAAATTCAGTCGGGAATCGTCGCTATGGTGTATAATCGCCCATATAGTTTTTCGGAGATGTTCTTTTCGGAGTTTGTTCATCAGATAACTGCTCCCGAGAATCAACAGTTTTTGCTTTATCCAAGGTTCATTATGATGTTGATAAGGCATTTCTTGCCAAATCTGCCGCCGTCAAATGACTTTCAGAGCGTTGCTATTATGGACAAGAGGATTTTCGCTGACTGTTCCTCACACTGAGGAAGGTTAGCTGTTCCTGTTGAGCGTCCATTGTTTGGAGCAATTTTGGATAGGGAGTTTCAAGCCCCGGAAGATGCCAACTGGGCAGGGGTCGTTGAATTTCAACTGCAACAACAACCACAACAACGTCAACAACAACAGCAACCGCGAGCTCAAAGACGCCGTCAAGGACCATCAGCGAGTCAAATTCAGGCATCAAGGCCTTCCACAAGTCAGCAGCCTCAAGCACAGGAAGCAGGGCCTTCGAGTGCGGTTCCAGAATCTGAGCAAATCGCACAAACATTAGAAGAAATATGGGCATCAGGACCCCATGCAAACGAAGATGTGGCTGCAGCATTAGTTGGTGAATTGCTCAGTCCACCAGAAGGAGAAGAAGACGTTTTTAGAGATGTGGAAGAGTATGAGCCAGAGAGGGCTGATAAAGGTTTGACATCATCGGAATCAAAGTCGGATGATATGGAGGAGCTGGAGGTTGAAGCTCCTGAATCAGTGGCTACAGATCCCAATATTCAAATCGGAACCTATGGATCTAGGTTGGTAGTAAATGAAGCAGGATCGAGGAGGAGAGAGGCAAGGGAATCTGACGATTCAGATTTTGAAGAGGAGGAAGTTGCTCCCTTGGTGACTAGGCAGAGGGCCAAGCGTCACAGGTTTATGCAAGGGACATCCTCAGCGTCCGATGCACAACAACCTCAACCTCAAACTCAAGAACCACAAGCCACCGCTCCACCATCACCACCACCTCAACATGAGCCATATATTCCACCACCATTCATCCCTTCTCCTGTTCAGTCCATTCCATCTACCTCAACCGCCTACGCTGACAATCAGAGGTTTATGCAGCTCAAAGCTCGAGTGGACTTCCAACACGTTCAAATCCTAGGCCTAACACAGGCAATGGGTGAAATTCAGGCACATAATGCAAATCTTGATAATGAGAATGCTGAATTGAAGAAGACTGTAGAACAAATTCAGGAAGAGAATGTTGACCTGAAGACGTTTGTCTGCGATCAGGTAGCTGAGTTAAGGTCGATGCGCTCCCTCATTGAGCAGTTAATGAAAAATCTACAGGCTCAGGGGGAGACATCGTGCCGTGATCAGGAGATTGAGAGGCCGAGAGAAGATGATGATGAGGACAATCAAGGCAATGATCCCAGCCCAAAAAGACAGGATGAGCCAGTAGATCTTTCTGCTGCTCAGACTGCTCAATCTGAGGGGGAGCCTAGTCTAGGAGGAGAAGTAGGAGGAGCTGGAGGAGAAGCAGGTTCTTCAAGGGCTTTGGATAGTGACATGATAGATGCACTGAAAGACATTGAGGAAGAGCTTATGGAATTTGATTTTGAAGATGAAGTTGAAGAATTGGAGGAAGGTGAGTTCATTCCGGAGGAGGTCGTTGACTGGAAATCGGATGACGAAGTATTAGATGATGAGGACGATCATGTAAATGAGGTGATAATCAATTCACAACCGGTCACGGAACTATATGAGGGTCAAAATCATAATGTGATTGATATAGACTACATCAAGGTAGCCTCAGTTGAAGACAAAGAACTTGAAGAGCAGAGAAAGAGCCATCTAGAGCTGATTTGATAAATCTTTGGTTCAAGAAGGAAGAAAAGAAAGATCAGCTGAAGATGAAGATGAAGAAGAAGATGAGAGTTCCGGGTGCTGGAAGCTTCTCAGGAGGGATTATAAGCTGGTTCTTTGACAAAGAACTGCAGCTGTTTATCTTGAAAAGAAGAGATGGCCTCCAATACTTGAGGCGAACCCTGAAAGCGTTCAATACACTCCCCAAGATTGAAGTTAAAGAGTTAGCCTGGAAGGAGCTGGTTAATATTGGAAATGATAAGTATGCAGAAGTGATAGAAAGAATTATAAGGAAAGAAGGAAGATCAGGCAAGTTCGAGCGACTCAAGCCAAGGACCGGAAAGAGGGTCGAGGATCAGTCGAGAACAGATCCTCATACAGGTAGGCCATGGGCCAGGATGGTATACAAACCTGTGAGGTGTCTGAAGAAAGTGCCAATGAAATCGATGCCACAGAACATTTTGAGCAACGTGAAATGGTGGTACGTCGATAGTGACACTGCTGAAGCCGTCATGGAAGATCAATACGAGAAGGTCATTTTGAAGGTATATGATCCATTGCATTTGATAAATCTATCAAAGGACGACCTGAAGAAGCTAAATGATCAGCCAATCTTCTTTATTGAAGCATGGAGATCTGAAGCCAGGAAGTTCCAGAAGGTAGTTAAAGTTTGTATAGATGCTGGGTTATATGCAGGCAGTAGTATATATAGTTCTGGTACTTAAACTTGATGTAAATAATTAGAAGCTATCGTCAAGGGGGAGTCTGTTGGTACACCCTGTGTGACGATAGCAGTCTAATCGATCTAACACTTTGGTTTAAGTAATATTCAGAGTATTGAGAATTATCGAGTGTTTTGATATACATGTTTATATGTGTTTGACTGTTATTGATTGTGTGTTTGAACTTGATGTAACGTATTACAAGAAGTTCAAACATAAAGAACAAAGATTAACTCAAGCATAAGTAAAAACATAAGTTTCAACACTTAGGTGTTTAAGAGTTTTGGCTAGATTCGAATCATATAAGGGTAGACATTCGAATCTGTGATAGATTCGAATGTAGCCTTAGATTCGAATGTGCCCAGATTCGAGAATGTCATTGTGGACAGACTCGAATGGGCCTTGGGCCAGATTCGAGTTTGGCCCACATCAGACTCGAATCAGGGTCTATAATTAGGGATAGACTCGAGTCATTAGCAGACTTTTAGCAGAATTCGTGAGGAATTAAGCTTAAGGCGATCTCGAGTTTATCATCAGCTTTAGGTCCGTTTCGGAGAGAATCAGTTCGTAGGATCGTTCGTCAGTCGTTCGTTCAGCCTCTGATAGTCTCCGTGTTTCGTAGTTGAGAGTTGTCCGTCTAACCGTTAACGAGGATTCCGCACTCGTTCACGGATCCGCGTCTAGATAATTCTCGTAGTGGTAGACCTTACACTGTTAGAATTCTGCAAAGAATATCTACAGACTCAAAGGCATCATCAGAATATTCACCAAATTTACAACTGAAAAAGGAGAAAACAAAAGTTACTTTTGTGACTCCTACTTATGAAAAAGGTGAATCATCTTCCACAAGGGACTCTATTGCACTCAAGGTCCAAAATTCAAAAGGTAAGAGACCTTTATAGAAGAATCAAGTTTCTAAAATCACTAATTCTCGTGTTTCTTGTATGTCAGATTATATTGTGAAAGGTTCTCGGAAGCAAGAATGGAGAAAGAAGCAGAAAGAAAAGAAAAACAAGGGTATAAAACAAGAGTGGAGAGTGAAGGAAACTGTTCTTACAGATAGGAATAGACAATTTGAAAAATTTGTCTGTAATAATAAATTTACTGATAAATCTTGTACAAAATACTCTCGGACTGCTTAATTGCTTTAAATTCTGCTTCTTGTAAATCAATGCATCTTAAATCTGATAAGCTTGTATGGCTACCAAAGAAAAAGGATCCAACTTTTAAACAGAAAAAGGTTCCAAAGCACCAACTTTCAAAATCAGTTCCACATCGAACTGTACAAAAATGGATACCGAAAATAACTGTTAAAAAGTGGGTACCTAAAATATAAGACATATCTGATGAGAAAAAGAATATCAAACCACATGATTTACCAAAGTCAAAAGTACCCAACTATAAGTGGGTACCTCAGTTTTATTTCGTCTTATAGGTAAATCATGTGTGGTACCTTGACTCCGGCTGCTCAAAGCATATGACTGGACAGAGAGAAACACTCACTAACTTTGTTGATAAGTTCTCTGGGACGGTCCGATTCGGAAATGATCAATTCTGTCCGATCAAAGGATATGGGAGTCTTGCGTACGATAAGATAACAATTCAGAAAGTCTTCTACGTTGACGGTCTTGGTCACAACTTGTTCAGCATTGGACAACTCTGCGACAAAGGATTAGAGGTCAATTTCAAAGCAAATCGGTGTAGAATAAGATCTGGAGAAGGAAAGCAATCCTTGCAAGGAACAGGAGAACCAATCTATACTCAATAGACCTAGCCTCAATCAATCTGAAGAAGGATGTGTGCTTAATGTCAAAAGCAACATCTAAAGTTTCTTGGCTATGACATCGTCGTCTTTCTCATCTGAATTTTAAAGAATTAACCAACCTTGCAAAAGGTGGGTTAGTTAAAGGGCTACCAACTCCTAGGTTTCAAAAAGAGCAGTTGTGCGCAGCTTGTGAAAAAGGAAAGATGATTAGAGCTTCTCACAAGTTCAAAATAGAACACTCATCAACGAGAGCATTGGAATTGCTTCGCATGGACTTGTGTGGACCATTGAGAGTATAGAGTATAAACAAGAAATGCTATGTGTTAGTAATAGTCGATGACTACTCTAGATACACATGCGTATTCTTCCTGCGTTCCAAATCTGATGCTACCGAGATAATACTAGACTTCATCCAAAGAATTCAAGTCAGGTTGCAGCTCTCAGCTCAAACCATCAGATCAGATAACGGGACAGAATTTAAGAACAAATCTCTCGAATCGTTTCTGAATTCTGTGGGAATAACACATCAATTCTCAGCAGCTCGTACTCCACAACAAAATGGTGTCGTTCAATGAAGATATCGGACACTAGTGGAATCTGCAAGAACGATCCTGGCATATTCCAATCTTCTGTTATTCCTTTGGGTTGAAGTTGTAGCAACAGCTTGTTTCACGCAGAACAGATCAATAATCAACAAAAGATTCGGAAACACTCCGTACGAATTAATAAACAAACGTGTACCTAATGTCAAGTTTTTCCATGTCTTTGGATGCAGGTTCTTCATATTAAATGACAAAGATAATCTGGGAAAATTTAGTCAAAAAGCTGATGAAGGCATCTTCATTGGTTATTCGAAGGAATCTGTAGCTTTTCGAGTCTACAATAAGTGAACCAAGACAGTCAATGAAAGCGTGAATGTAAAATTTGATGAAGGCGTAGTATGGGCTTCTGAACATACCAGTTCAGGACCCGATCATAACAAGCCGACTTCTATGAAGTCAACAGAACAAAATGCAGATAATTCTGATTTAAATAAACTGTTCGAGAATTTCTATGAAGACTACTTTGAAAAGCCCAAAACTAATGTTTCAAATTTGGTGCCTGACAGGTTTACTGAAGATCCAGTCGTAGTCTCGGACTATTCTCATCAACCCATTTCAGAAGAAACTAGAGATGCTTCAACGACAGACGTGCACTTACCTACTGATAGTGTACAACCCATACAACCTCAAGTATCTTTTGAAACCCCCTTACCATCTGAAAACTCAGAAACCCTATCTCAGATAATATACCATCAACATCATAAGCTAACCCCTGAATTCCCTATTTAGACTTAAATCCCAATCAAGACCAAATTCAACCTTATCCACATACCTTTTAGTGGACAAGAAATCACCCAACTGAAAATATCATAGGTGATCCTTCTGCATCAGTCCAAACCAGAAGAGCAACAATAAACGAGTGTTTATTTCAAACTTTCTGAGCAAAATTGAGCCAAAGAATGTAAAGAAGCTCTTCTGGATGCTGATTGGATTGTGGCAATGCAAGAAGAGTTGAATCAGTTCGAAAGGTTGAAGGTCTGGAGATTGGTAGAGCGACCAAAAGATAAATCAATCATTGGCACGAAGTGGATTTTTAAGAAATAAGGGGGCGTTTGGTTCGCTGGAATCTGACGGAATGGAATGGAATCTGTCAAAGGAATGAAATTCTGAAAGGAATGGAATCTGTCTGAATTCAAATACTATAGTTTGTTTAGAATGAGAAGACCTTTTGTTAAAAGGATTGCTTTGAAGGAATGAAATTTAAATTCTTCAATTTTGCTAAGGAATGGTCATTCCTTCAAAAGGGGGGATTTTTTTAAAATGTGGAATGGTCATTCCATTCCTTTAAACTACCAAACAACCCATCAGAATGGAAAATCCATTCCTTTTCCGTCAGATTCCATCAGATTCCAGTGAACCAAACGCCCCATAAGAAGGATGAACATGGTGTCATCATTCGTAACAAGGCTCGCCTCGTCGCCAAAGGATACAGTCAACAAGAAGGGATCGATTTACGATGAAACTTTCGCTCCAGTTGCAAGAATAGAAGCAATTAGGATGTTTCTGGCATTTGCTGCTCATAAAAACTTTACAGTTTACCAAATGGATGTAAAAACTGCATTTTTAAACGGGGAGCTAACAGATGAAGTGTATACATATCAGCCCGAATACTGATCCTTCGAAGCCTGATCATGTATATATTTTAGATAAATCCCTGTATGGCCTTAAACAAGCACCTCGTGCTTGGTATGATGCACTTTCAACATACTTGTTGAAAATGTGGATTTAACAAAGGTGCAGTAGTTACTACCCTGTTTATAAAACGTCAGGGGCCAGATATTGTAGTAATTCAAATATATGTAGATGATATAATTTTTGGGTCTACAAATCAAGAATTTTGCAAGAAAGTCGCTTTCTTAATGTCCCAGAAATTTGAAATGAGCATGATGGGAGAAATAAATTTTTTCTTAGGTTTACAAGTTAAACAATTGACTGATGGAATTTTCATCAATCAGTCCAAATATATTCAGGTAATGTTAAAGAAATTTAACATGGTCAATAGTACTCCTATGAAAACTCCCATGGCTCCGGATTCCAAATCCAAACTCGATGAGAACATTTCAAGGAAACCTGTAGATGTAACTCATTATCGAGGAATTATTGGGTCACTAATGTATTTAACTGCAAGTAGACCTAATATTATGTTTGCTACATGTGTTTGTGTTAGATATCATGCAAATCCAAAAGAATCACATTTGGCTGCTACCAAAAGGATCTTAAGATATCTGAAGGGAACACCAAACCTTGGTTTGTGGTATCCCCGGAATCATCATTCAATTTAACTGCTTTTTCTGATGTTGATCACGTAGGTGATAAAATGGAATATAAAGTGCATCAGGAGCAGTTCAATTCTTAGGTGACAAACCCGTCTGCTGGTCATCCAAGAAACAACACTGTGTTTCACTGTCTACAGCCGAAGCAGAATATGCTACTGTATCATCGTGCTGTTCTCAAGTGTTGTGGATGAAGAGCCAACTACGAGACTACGAGTTTACACCACCGAAGATTCCAATATATTGTGATTCTCAGAGTGCAATAGCCATAACATCTAATCCAGTACAACACTCTAAAACCAAACACATTGACACCTGGTATCATTTTATTAAGGATCATGTAGAAAATGGTAATATAGAATTATACTTTCTTCCTACTGAATATCAGTTAGCTGACTTGTTTACCAAAGCATTAGATGAAAAATGTTTTAGTTTTTTGGTATACAAGTTGGGTATGTTGAATCGTTAGATTTAAACAGTCAGTAGGTTACAAATTATAATTTTAAATTTACATTTTTTAATTTGATCTTCATTTGATGTTAAATTCATGAGTTTTAAAGTTTAAATGTTTTGGAATTTAACAGATGTGGATTGTCATGTGCAGGGGGAGCAGAAAGTTATTTTTTTCTGATTTTGAGAAAATCTGATAAATTTTTATCTGATTTTTTTAGGGGGAGCAGACATTTAACATGATATATACATCAGAGGGGGAGCTGAATTGCAAACATCAAGGGGGAGCAATATGTTTTGTTTTTAAAATTTTTTTAGATAATTTTTTTTGGTGTGTTGATGATTTTTATTTTTTTGTTGTTGTTAAAATTTTTTTTGTTTGTTTTGTTTTTGTTGTTTTGTTAAATTTTTTGTTGTTGTTCAATATTTTTTTTGGTGTTATACAATTTTTTTACTTTTAGTTGTGTCTTAATACTTTTTTAGGATTTAATTTTGGAAGGTAAATTTTTTTAAGTATTGGTGAAATGAGCTTGAAATAAAACCAAATAATAAGAGAAAGTGGGCCGGGTATTTTTGAATTTTGAAAATTTCAACTATAAAGTTGAAATTCAAAATTCAATTCAACTTTTTCGAAAAATCTGCCGCTGTTCACCTTCTCTCTAAAATTCCTTTCTTCCTCATGAAGAAATCTCAAGAATATCAAAAGAATCGGTATCTTCAGTAACTAATTGTGAGTACTTTTCATAGTTTCAAGTATTATTTTTCAGTATATTTATTCTATGTTGAATTTATGTTTGTGAATAAACTGTTATAGGTGTCTGTTCATATGAACATCAATATGTGTTCATGGGTTTTTAGGATTTGTTGTTGTTAAACTGAAATTAAATGTGTGTTTGCATGCGGATTAACATCTTGAACTTGAATCTCAAATTTCAAGTTTCAATTTCAAACACAAACAGAAAATTGAAATGTTTGGTTTAAACTTTTCGAGTTCATAATACACTGAAAGTTGGATTTTTTGCAAAGAAATTGTTGTTTCTGAACAATGTTCAGTAAACAAAAGTTATTTGAAATCAATTTTCGAGTGGGACTCCAGTTTTTAGTAAGTGAAAAAGTCCCTGAATTCAAAATTTTGAAAATCAATGAAAGAGGACTTAGAAACATTTGTTCAAAAAGTTTCTCCATTAATACTGCAATCGAGAAAGTATCATGTTTCATGCGAGTTGACTTTACTATCAATCGAGAAAATTGTAGGTTAATTCGAGTCGACTACTTATCATTTCGAGAAAATCTTTTATGTTATTCGAGTTGATTCATGTTCTTGCCTTAGAAAATTTTTTTGTATAATCCTCGATAACATAAAAGATTCGAGTCCATTCAATTGTTATTCGAGTTGGAATCATATTTTAAATCGAGTCCTTTGAAACTTTATTCGAGTTGAATTCATTCAAGGCCTTAGAATATTTGTATTTCATTCGAGATCATTCTTGTATCACTCGAGTTGAACTTATAATTAGTTCGAGAAACTCAGTTTGATGATCGAGTTGGATATTGCACAGGACTTAGAAAATTTTCAAATACAAGTCTCGATAATTCATTCATTCGAGACAGGAATCTGTTTCATTCGAGTTGAGTTGTAAGTATTTCGAGAAAACATCAGACTTAATCGAGTTGGTACTTAGGTACATTCGAGAAACATCTTTCATTATTCGAGTTCTATTCTTATGTCTATCGAGTTGAGTCATTCAATATCCAAGGAGTTTTTCATTTCAATTGAGTTTTATACTCAAATTTAGTGAAAAAGTTTCTAAGTGTTGGGAGTTTACATTTTTAAGAAAGATTTCACATTTTTCAAGAAATTTTTAAAATATGTGTTTATCTAACATTGGTCTCTGAAAGATTGACTTTAGAATCCTCACAATAATATTTTAATATTATTGTCTGGAATCCCGATGCTTGAAACAGAAAAACACATATTTTTTATAAGTTCTAGCAAAATGTTTTATTTTTCTATTTGCAGGATTTCATTTGATTATCTGATTGAATCTAACATGCTTATTACTTTTCACAGGTTTCAAATGGCTTCTCAAGCTCAATCCCAACCCTCAAACTCCTCTGATTCCCATTCTTCATCAAACCACACCCTTGTATCTAAACCAGTTAGATCCACATCAGTCACCCGACCTTCACCTTCTACGCTCATTCCCGATAACCAGCTTGTTAAACCAAAATACTGCTTACCATTTCGTGATAATAACCATCGCCTTGACACCAAAGTCATTAAAGTATGCCATCCAATTATTGTAGACATTCTCAAAGGTCATCCTTTAGGACATCTTCTACAATACAAACCATCCATTCCTCAGGTTTATCTTCAAAAGTTTTTGTTCCAGCTGATGGTAACCATCATTTCAAGGTTACCATCGATCAGTTCAAAACGAAAATTACCTTAGCCAGATTGAGGCATAATCTGTTTCTGCCTCGTCGAATAGATACAGTGAAATTCCCAGAATTAGCTGACTTTGAAGACTTTGTGTCAGATGAGGAATTGGTTCATGATTTAATCTGTCTGGGATATTCAAAGCCACTGCCAAAGAGTTTGAAGTTTCATAGATACGAGCTCAATGGTGAATGGTATACTCTTTTTGGCATCATCAACCGGTGCATGACGTCAAAGCACACGGGAATTGACAGATGTAGCATACACTGTCTCAGAATATTCCATGGCATAACGTTCAACAAACATTATGACTACGCACAGTGTATCTGGGAAGATCTAAAGGAAGTGGTGCTAGCAAAGACAACAAACAGATCAAGGAAATTTGTCCCTCTTCAACGTTTCATTCAAATTCTTATCAAAGGCATTCTAAGGGGCAATGAAAATATTTCGAAACGATCCAGTTCTCAACGATGTCCCGATTATGTAATGATGAGCTTACACGAGGTACCGGATTCACAAAATGCCAATATCATGCCTATTCCAGAAGCGTTATTGAAATATGCTGATCAGGAGAGTGAAAATGTAAGGTTGTACCGAATAGATCACACTCCTATAGAGACCCAAGAACCGGGTTCTCTTAACCAGGGAGTTGTAGGAGAGGAGGAATTTCAGCATGGGGCTGAAGTTCAGGGAAGCCAAATAGTGACTGAGGGAGCAGAAGTTACTAGGTGAGGGAGAAGCTAGCAGCTCCGATTCTGAACGAACTTTGTCAACTATTAATGAGGGAGCTGCAGAAGGAGAGGATGATGATGATGATGATGATGAAGGACCAGATCATAATGAGGTAGGTGCAAGGTTAGTTGATGTATTAGAAATTGCCAGGCAGAGTGTGAGGGATGTCCAAAGCCCAAAAAGCCGAGATAGAACCATAATTGCTGTTAGCTCCCAACAGGGAGCTAGCATTGAAGAAGTCAGTATCCCACTGACACTTGCACACCCCACCGGCCACTCAGTCTCCTCTCAACAGGAGACTGTTTCATTAGTTCACCGGGATGAAGCTCAACTGCTATTCGATAATCCTTTGGATTTGATGGATAATGAAACAAGTACACATCCGCCCGAGTGTACGACTTCATTTAGTGCACATAGTCTAGAACCGATACACACTAGTTAACTTGCGTCTACTTCATGTATTGAAGTAAGTGCAGTCGAACTACGTGTCACTGCCGGAACAACCTCAGTATCGGAAGCATTTGTTGCTCCGTCACTTGAAGTGGTTGGAAGTCCAGTCAGAGCTACATCACTGCCATCTCTGAGCACTGGCCACACAGATGTTCTTTTTACAAGTTCAACTGTCGTGTCAACTGGAAGTCTAAGTGACCCAGTAGTTACTCTTTCCCCTTTTATTACCGAAACATCTTTGACTAAAGCTTTAATGCTGCCGTGGCAGAGTAAATAGTCATGTAACCACCCAACTATCCGAAGTTATGTCTCAAAGACAAATATCCACAAGTTTTTGAAGGGAAAGTCTGTAGCTGAAGAAACAGTGCAGCAAAAAGATCCACATGCAGCTATTGAAGAGCTACGGGATTTTGTATTTGAACAGTTTGATGAGATGCAAGAACGCATGATGGGGTTAGAAAGTACAGTTATTAGAGCCTTAGGAAATTTGTCTGAACGTGTATCAGCTATTGAACAAACGTGTAAGGCTCAAGCTTCAGCGTCAAAACAAAAACATGACGACCATGATGATGACTCCGATGATGCTCCTCATGAGGGGGAGAAGAGGAGGAGGCTTGATGAGCCAACAACTGGGTTATTGATGATCACGTATCCAAAGAAAGAGGCTGAAGCTCAAGAGAAAGGAGAAGCCGGAAGCTCAAAGGAACCTGCTGATGTTCAAAGTGAGCTGGGATGGATTCTTCATGAAGAATTTCCAGTTCCTTTAAGCATTCAGTCTGAACTTTACAATTTTGAGGAGTATAATGATTCGGATGATGATGTTCAAGAGGTTCAAGAGCAGACATTGTTGATTCAAGGAAAAGAGAGTGAAGTAGAAAAAGAAGTTGACATTGAATTATCAGATGATGATGACATGTTTGTCTTAACCGATATATCAATTCAAGCTGAAAGAATTGAAGAAGAGGAAGAATTGGTTCAGGAAATTTTGAAAGATTCTATACCAACACTGACGTTTGAAAAGCCTGAGGTTATGGTTCATGTCAAAGAAGAGATTGAAGAATTTCTTGTTGAGAATGTTGTTCCACAAGAGGTTGTTGAGTTGAATGAAGTTGAAGTGATGGAAAGATTTTTTAATGAATATATTCTGGCTGACGAATCACAAAAGAAACACAGACTAAGATTTGAAGCTCAACAAGTGGTTCAAAGGGAAATCAGAGATATGCTTACTTTGCTCAACAAAGATGAAATCAGTAAGAAGAAAGTTAAAGCTTTAGACTTATCTGCGAAACAATCAGCTGAGTATATTAAGAAAAGGAATAAACTGCCATATCTTGAAGATTACTTGGAGAAAAGAATATTCTGCAAGAAACAAGCTCCCTGTACGTTTCTGAAACTGTTCAGAGTTCTGGAGCCGAATATGCCGAACCTTGTGAATTATGCAAGTTTCTTGAGGAATAAAACTCAGCCTGTGGATAAAGTAAAAAGTAAATTTAGGATAGTTGATTTAATCAATATTGAAAAAGATTGTTTTGTTCAGATTTTCTATCCTACTTTTACTATTTCAAGAGCTGATGGAAATACCTATTCTTTCACTGAAGCTGACATGTTCAATATGCATCTGGTTGATATTGAAGACTTATTTGATGAGCTGTGTCGCAATAATAGGAATGAATACTGTAGATTTGCACTTAAGACAATTTTTCACTTCATGCATACCAAATTGGTATTAATGTCTGTGCAAGATCTACAGATTGGAGTCGAGAGAGGTATGAGGAAAATAAATATTACAGCTCCGAATCGAGTAATCAAGTTTGCAGGAGATCTAAAGGAATATCAAGTCATAATGGTTAAGCATTTTGCGGTTATGTATAAAGACAAAGATAAAGCTAAGAGCAATGCGGAGTGTTGAACTTAATAAGTTTTGTGATGGGACTCTACAGAAGGTGATGAATGGGTTGAAAGGAAAATTGGCGTCTGATAAGAAGAGGAAGACAAAGAAGGGACCTTTGACTGCTAATGACAGAAAACTGATGGTTGAGTTCATTTCCATATCAACTGGAGACTGTGTGACAGAAAGAGTATAAGGAGGTTTGAGATGAAGCTGGGGCTGACAAATTGAAGACTTGGTTTATTTCATCAAAGGGGGAGAACATTGGAACTTATTTTGTTGATGAAATAAATAAGTCTAGGGTATAAATGTAAATAGGACAAAGTTGTATTTAGCATATAAATAGTAATTTTGACTTTGTGAAAGATAGAGATCTGGCATTTTGTATCACTTTTTGCACGGAAAGCTTGGAAAGCATTTAGGGCTACAGTGACATATTCTCTCATTTTTCATCTCTGTAATCGTGTGTTCTTAATCAAATCATTCGGTTAGTCTTTCTAATCTTGTTCTTAATTGTTTACTAGTGATTGTTGATTGATATTTTAGGAATTACAGTTTTAAATCAAATTTAATTTTTTTGAGCAAATCAAATCGGATTTTATTAATAATATCATTAATTCATTTTTTTAATTACATAAAATATGATGGTTTAAATCATATTTCAACATATTTGATATTTTATAATATTTTTGCATGTATAGTTTGTAATAATTTATGTTAAAAATTCTTTAAGATATTGTTAATATCGTGTTAAGTTCTATATATTTCGATATAAAATGTGTGTGTGTATGTATATATTTAATGCAACCCATGTAGTGGTACATGTATATATAATCTAGTATTTAAATGAACTAGTAAAACAAAATAAAAATTAAATGAATAAAGCTCGTAAGAATATAAACTATTAATTAGAAGCTTCAGTAGTTTATATGAGATTAAAAATAAATTGTTGTTTAATCATATAAATCTAACCTAAAAATAAACGGGCAGGATGGTAACAATGACTCGTAGCAAAAAAGCAAGCTAGAATATAATTTTTTCTAAAAATAAAATTCTACAAAATAATGTATTAAACAAATTATTTTTGGAAAAAAAAAATGTTAAATATTTGTCTTTTGGTCATCAGCCTGTTCGACCCAATTGTTTGAGTGGTTAAAAACTTTGAATCAAAATTAAAAATTGAGTGGTTAAAACTTTCAATAAATATTTAAACAAATTAGTGACACAAAAGAAAAATTAAGTGGTTAAAGCTATTAAGAAATATAAACTATTAAATGTAAACTTAAATGGTTTATATGAGATTAAAAATAAGTTGTTGTTTAATCATACAAATAAACAATTTATTTTTTTATAATCTTATCATTTTGATCCCTAAATATTTATCATTTTACTTTTGATATTATACTAGTTTATAACCCACGTATTACGTGGATATTTTTAATTAAATTTATTTATATAAAATTTATATGAGTAAAAATAAAAACATACAAAAATAATAATTGTGTTTATTTTTTATTATTTACAGATTAAAAAATAGAGTATATTTATCTTTTTTAAAATTATTAAATTGTATTAATCTTTTATTTTTTGTAAGTTGTGATTATCTTTTTGGTGAATGTAAAGGTGACACGTGACATTTGATGTTTTCCTTTATTATAAATAATAATAATAATTTCCACAACTAATTCAAATTTTTACATTTGGATCTAATTATGATTATTATGGATAATAATGATAGATATTTATTTTAGGTAAACATTAATTTTAAATGTTACAAAATCTAATTTATTACTAATTAATTAATGAAAAAAATAAAGTCAAAATTTAATGCAATTAAGTTAAGATGTTAAATTTGGAAAAAGAGGTGGAAAAATAAAATTTTCTTATATTGTAGAAGTGACATATGACATGAATTGTTTTGTTTTATTATAATATATAGGTTAATCAACCAATGTATTACATGTGTTAATTTAGAAAATACATATTTTGTTTATATTTTAATAAATTATTATAAAATTTATATATAATTAAAATAAAATAAAATTGAAAGCTAGTCAAATTAAAGATAAAAAAATACTTAGTTGTTTGATATTAAATAAAAAAAATATTATTATATTGTATTATTACAAATAGATAATATGTGTTTGCAAAAAATGTTTCTTTTAATTTTTATTAACTTCAAATACGAAATATCAATGTAAGAAACAAAAAACTTCAATTATGTGAATGTGTATATATTTTGAAAAGAATGTTAGACATTTTATTTCGATCATAGAAAGTTGTTTTGTGATAATTATTTTGTTGTTGTTTAGTCTTGTATTTATTTCCTTTGTATTTTATGTCTATGTAAAAGTCAAGGGGCCAAAGGTGTCAATGTGTGATACCTAATTAAAGGAGCCTAGAAATAGGCTCCTAGGGTTTGTAATGAAATACACAGTTGAATCAATTGAATTTACTGCAGCCGCCACTTGCTTTATTCTCGCAATATTCTTCTTGTTCTTTCATCATTGCACAATTATTGAGTTGACATTCTTCTTGTGAGTGATAAAGAATCATTAAAGGTGCTGATAGTTTACGGGAATACAGATTTACAATTGGTATCAGAGCCCAAAAGGTGGATTTCAACTGAGATTTACGGATTCTACAGGGTTTTTAAGGTGTTCTTCGTGTTCTTCATCATTCCATCCGGTTAGATCTTTTTATTCTCTGTTTTTTTGCGTTTCTTGTGTTATTATAGTCTTATAATCACCACAATATCATCCTCTACTGATTTCAAGCTCATTCAGTTCCATATTTCCATTAAAATCATCAAGAATCGGATATTTCATCAAGTTTTACAAATATGGGTTTTTAGTGGGTTTTAGCTTGTTCTTTGCTGCTTTTTAAGTGTTTTGGTTTATTTTAAATCACCAAAAGTGTTTAAAATAGTTTATCAATCATTTAGAAATGTTTTTTAGGCTTTAAAACTGATAAAATCGAATTCTGCTCAGTTCTGCCTTAGAAAACTGATAAAACCTGCTGTATTTCGGACCCATTACTGTAGCAATTCGGACCTCTTAGGATCCTAATTCGGACCTAATACCATCCTAGTTCGGACCTTACTTCGGCCTAATTCGGACAAACTTTAGGTGAATTTCGGACCTCCATCAGCCTATTTTGGACCCCACTTAGGTCCCATCCGAACTTCGGACCATCCGAAGTTCAGATCAGGCATTTCCATATTTTTCCATTTTGAACTTGTGCTTTAATTTGAAAATTCACTTCGGACCAACTCCATTTCGGACCAACCGAACTCGGATCATCCGAATTCGGCCCCTACCTGGACACTTTCCTAAAACCTTGTCCACTGTTCACCCGAATTCGGCCCATCCGAATTCGGTTCCCACACTTCATCCGAAATACCATCCGAATTGCTGTCCATCCGAAGTAGGTTCTCATCCGAATTACATCATCCATCCGAATTCACTTTTCATCCGAATTAGGCTTTACCATCCGAAACACTGTTCATCCGAAATCACTTCATCCGAACTACCATTGCATCCGAAATAGAACTTCATCCGAATTAGGTCCACATCCGAATTCGTACTTCATCCGAACCATAGACCCATCCGAATTACTGTTCACCCGAACCCATTCCATCCGAAATACCCCTTCCATCCGAAATCAGTACTATTCGTCCTAAGTCCAGCCCATCCGTGTCCAGTTTCCACCTTTAAGATCTTCACTTTTTACTCAGCACCCATCATAATGTCTCGCGAAGCTCTCGTACTCGGATCTGAGAACAGACCACCTGTTCTCTATCCAGATGAGTATGAACAATGGAAATCCCGGTTCCTTAAATTCGTTGGAATGCAACCGCTTGGGAATTTGATGCTTCAGTCCATCTCCGAAGGTCCCGTAATCTACTATCGGGAGATAGCAGCCCGACCTGAGGCTGACCCCCCTGTCTTAGCCTCAAAAGTTGAACGAGAACCGGCCAATGACGCCGAAAGAGACAGACAGCATGCCGATAAGAGGGCAGAATACTTAATCTATCAGGCCCTCCCCACTGATATTCTGGTTGGTGTAGACAGCAAAATGTCTTCCAAAGAAATGTGGGACGAGTTGGAAGTCCAGATGCTGGGGGCAGATCTCGATGATCGTGCCAAGATTGAGGAGGCAAAGGCTAAGTTTACAGAATTCCACGCAAAAGACGGGGAATCTCTGCAAGCCACGTTTACAAGGTTTTGTGCGGTCCTGAATGAGTTGAACAACCTGCACATAAAAAAGGACAGGGATGACATCAACATCCAGTTCTTTGCCGCCTTAGCCCCCGAGTGGCAGCTTGCTTGTCGGGCCACGAAACGAGTCCTGAACATTCCTGAGGTATCAATCAATGTCGTCTTTAAGGAGCTCAAGAAGTATCAAGGGGATGTAGATCAACAAAAGCTGATGGCAAATCAATTGGCCTCTCTACTGCTATCAGCCAACACCGGATTGAAACCCAATGATTCACTCGCCTTGATCACCAACACGCATATTCCGACACCATCTTTTGCTCCAGGTTCTTCATCGTCGCAGTACAGGTATGCTTCTCCTCCGCGTGAGGTATTTGATGAGGAAGAAGCTTCTATACAGGAACAGATAGCCTTGCGGACCAACCGTCTCCAACAGCGACAGTTCTCCAACAAGACTAACAATCAACTCCGTTATGACACCGGTCCACGGAGGTACTCAGATGACTGAAGGGATGAACGACGCGATGATTATCGCAGGGTTGAATACCGTAGGGATGATCGGGATGACCGCAGGTATGACGATAGACACGACTATCGAGATGATCGCCGTTATGAAAGGCGAGACGATAGGCGCGATGATCGAAGGGACAATGACAGGCGGGACGATCGACGGGATGATCGTAGGGATGACCGCCGTGATGAGCGAAGAGAGCCCGAAAGAAGGGACAGAAGGCGAGATGACAGCCGAGAGCATCGCCGCGCCGATAAGAGGCCGGCGGAGAGAAGAGATGAATGGCCGAGAGCAGACGAGCCGAAAGCCGCAGATGAACGTCTCTGTTACAAGTGTGGTAAACTGGGCCACTTTGCTCGGGAGTGTAAGAACAATTTTGACAGAGACGTCGCATATTACGAGAGAAAGCTCGAGGCCGCCAAGAAAAGAACGGATGCGTTAGTCCTCGTTGCCCAGGAAGACTACTGGGATGCTGAAGATTCCGACGAGGAGGATGACAAGGGCAAGAACTGTTACATGGTTGGTCGTATTGGGTTGGAGAACTGTGCTGTTTCCACTGCTGAAAATTCAGATCATGCTGCTGAGGGGGAGACATTGAAAAATCCACCAGCATGTCTGATGACCACAACCAACGATCCCGAATGCTCGACATCCGGTTCTGAGTCAAATGAGGTATATTCCTGTTACATTCCTGCACATGTAAATAATTTATTTGTAGATAATGAATGTACACTGCACGCACATATTCTTGATCTACAAGCTAGATTAAATGCTGAAACTGCAAAGTGTGTACAGGCTGAACATTAAGCTCAAACTCTAAAAGAATCATCTGAATTATATCATTCAAAGTGGTTAACTAATCATAATGTTATAAAACAGATGTTAATAGAAAAAGTAGATGTTCAGGATAGGAATATATATCTTGAATCTTGTATGGACACGCTATCAAAAGAAAAACTCTCTTTAAAAGAAGAAATTTCTGTACTTACAAAACAATTAGATGCGGTAAATATGGAAAATATAGACAGTTTAGAAAAATACAAAATGATTGAAGAAGAAAGGATAAGTTTGTACTCAAGAATAAAGACCCTTGACGATGCATTTTTAAAAAGGGGTCAAACAGAACAAACTATCCACTTAAATCAGCCCAAAGAAACTAGGTTTTACCATTCTAAACAAGGAATTGGTTTTAAAAATCCTAAATATTTGGAAAAAGCACAAAATGTTTTACCTTTATTTTATGACATGAATTATATGGGAGCCGGTCTTAAATCTTTTTTTTTTTGAGTCATCAAAAGAAGTTTTAAACCAAGAAAATGAGAAACGTGTCGCTCGTAAAGATAAAGAAATTTCTTTTCAATATGAAGAACTTAACGAGAGTTATTCTTCTAGAGTACCCACTTTAGAGGAAGACTTCTTGTCAACTTATTCAGAAGCTGAATTGAAAACAGAAACCGTAAAATCAACTCCTCAACTTTATATTCCTGCAAAAGTTCTTAAACAACAAATCACTGTTTTAGAAAAGGAATTGAAGTCGTCTCAAAGGAAAGCACTTGATCTTCAAGATGCTCTTCTTAAGAGCGAAGAAGAATTGGTAAATCAATCTTTTCAACAATCTGTGGAAGTTACTGTCTACAGAGAAAATTTTGAAATGGTTTCACAAAAATTGAAAGATCTTTCAAAAGAATAAACAGTTTCTCATTCCACAAAAATTCCATGTGTGTCATCAAATAAAGGTAAGGCCAAAGCTGAAACTTGTTCTGTCATTTACAAAGGTGAGTGTTCAAAACCTTTCAAAAATGAGGTTCCTAAAAAGACTCAGATCAAATCCAAGTGTTTTAAGAAACCCACTCACCACCAAAAAGAAAATTCTGTCAAGTCTAAATCTTCCATGCTTACTGACTCTAATCGTTTTGTTCCTACAGATCATATAAGAAGAGTCCCAAAAACCACCATGCTAGATTTTACGAGTTTTTTTTGTGAAGAAGGCTTTAATGCCAAATGAATTTGTTACTAGAGATAGGATGTCTGTAATCTCTAAAGACAATTTATGTAACAATGTGTGTGACAATGCTTGTAATGATGTACCGAATTCTGTTTTTCATTTAAAGTACTCTTTCAGTGATTTATTTAATCTATGTCCAACTCGATATAGACGACAGGTTCCTGAAATGAATGCTTTCGTGCCATATCCTGTTAAACGACTTCGGAAAAAGAAAACAAAAAATGTTGCATCATCGGCCTCAAATAAAATTGAGATTTGTCCGTTGCCAAGACCCAAAACCAAAGCAACGGTCAAAAAGGTCTCAAAAAGACAAAAACCAAAGGCAATTTCAGCGCCTAAGGTTCCAAAGCCCAATAAATCCAATCTTCAATGGATTCCAAAGGGTTGTGCATCCGGACCACACACAAATGCTAAATGGGTTCCTAAAACTGTACACGTGCCATATAAATCTGGAAATCCAAACAAAAAGGGACCCATATTGAGGTGGGTTCCCAAGGTTGTGTGATCTTTATGCAGATGGTTCTTGGTTACTTCTGATCAAGACCCGTTCTTCAAAGAAATGGCTTCTAGTTACCATAGACTAGGACCCGTTCTTTTGCTTGTCGGTTGTGCTTAAACCGACACGTTTGGCTTCTGTGCACACAGCCCAGGACCCGGTCTTAACTCATCATGTTTTCTGAACATCTCGGTTCAGAACACGGTTTGATTGTGAATTAAAAACGGATGTGTTTGAATGCATATAGTTTTTCATTATATGAATTTATGTGTTTTTCAGGCTAAGTCCATTTGGTATTTGGATTCGGGTTGCTCCAAGCACATGACTGGAAGAAGAGAATTGCTGTCCAGCGTTGTTGAACAGTATTGCGGAACTGTAAAATTCGGAAACAACCATCAGGCTCACATCAAAGGATACGGGGACTTAGTTCTAAATAATCTGGTCATCAAGGACGTTGACTATGTTGAGGGGTTATCACATAATCTTTTTAGCATAGGACAGCTCTGCGACAAAGGACTAGAGGTAACTTTTAGAGCTAAGAACTGTAGTGTTAAGAGTATGGATGGAAAAGAAATCCTAACAGGTTCCCGAAACTCTAACCTCTACACCATTGACGTAGCTAAGCTAATAGTGAAGGATAACATTTGCCTACTATCAAAGCCTCTTCAAAAGACTCTTGGTTGTGGCATCGAAGATTATCCCATTTGAATTTTGATAATATCAACAAGCTAGCTGCGAAACAATTGGTTAAAGGACTTCCTGAATTGCGCTACGAAAAGGACCATCTGTGTGGAGCCTGTGAGAAAGGAAAAATGAAACGATCTTCTGACAAACCAAAGCCTGAACCATCAACAAAAAGAGTATTGGAGTTACTTCACATGGACTTATGCGGACCGATGAGGACTCAAAGCATAAACGGGAAACGATATGTGTTGGTTATCGTTGACGACTATTCACGATATACCTGGGTCAGGTTCTTGCGTTCCAAGGACGAGACAGCTCAAGAAATCATAGATTTTATCAAGAGTGTCGAGACCCAACAGCAGCTGTCAGTGCAATCAATCAGATCAGATAACGGCACGGAGTTCAAGAACTCGGTAGTTGAGGGCTTCCTTCGATCCAAAGGTATTCAGCATCAATACTCTGCTGCTCGAACACCTCAACAAAATGGGGTCGTGGAAAGGCGTAACCGTACGCTTGTGGAAGCCGCTCGTACAATGCTCACATACTCGAAGCTACCTCCGTTCTTGTGGGCCGAAGCCGTATCAACAGCATGCTATACACAAAATCGCTCCATTATCCATAAGCGCTTTAACAAAACTCCTTACCAACTCTTTTTGAATAAAGTACCATTTATCAAGTACTTACGTGTATTTGGTTGCAGGTGCTATGTGCTGAACGACAAAGACAACCTCGGGAAGTTTAACGAAAAGGCGGATGAAGCGATCTTCATTGGATACTCATCCAACTCGAAGGCGTATCGCGCATTCAATACCCGAACCAGAACAGTCAATGAAAGTGTGCATGTCACATTTGATGAGTTGGCTGAACTGGCACCCGAAGTTGATCAACCAGGACCTCGCATTACTCAAATGCCTGGAGACTTTCTAATAACCCCATTTCTTTTTCTTCTTCTGATTTGGTTAATTTGTTTGATCCTTTTTATGTTGAATTTTTCGGTCCTAACGCTAGTGTGTCTAATGTTGTCAATAATGTAGGTAATCCTTCCAGTTCAACCGCGCCACAAAGTTTCTCCGCTCCATCTACATAAAAATACCCTCATCCATCTACATCATCCACCGACACATCCGCAGTTGAATCTACTCCTATAATACCCTCACATATAATACCAACAATTCTTCCTTCACTTGAACACTCGGAAATCGAACTGGAACCAGTGGTACCATCATTTGAAACCATTGACCATGAATTTTCATCCATCCCCACATTAACCACAGAGGTTCCATCCCGAGCACCCCTTCCTCACGAGATTAAATGGACCCGAAGTCACCCAACAGATCAAATCATTGGTGATGTATCAACAGGAGTCCAAACTCGTAGGGCATCGACTAATGAATGCCTCTTCGCATCATTCCTTAGTATGATAGAGCCCGCTCGTGTGGATGAAGCCCTGACAGATCCAGATTGGATAGTTGCAATGCAAGAGGAACTCAACCAGTTTGAACAGCTAAGAGTATGGCGGTTAGTTCCCAAACCAAAAGATCGTACAGTCATCGGAACAAAGTGGATCTTTAAGAACAAACGAGATGAGAACGACATTGTGATAAGGAATAAAGCAAGAATTGTTGCCAAAGGATACCGACAACAAGAAGGGATAGATTATGACGAGACCTTCGCTCCAGTTGCATGGATCAAAGCAATCAGAATCTTCTTGGCGTACGCGGCACACAAAGATTTCAAAGTGTACCAAATGGACGTCAAGACTGCCTTTCTAAACGGTGAACTTAACGAGAAGGTGTATGTTGAACAACCACAAGGCTTTGTTGATGCACATAAACCTGACCATGTTTATATGCTAGATAAAGCCTTCTATGGTTTAAAACAAGCACCTCGAGCATGGTATGATAGTCTTTCAAATTTCCTTATTTCTGCCGGTTTCTATAAAAGTGTGGTGGACACAACTCTATTCACAAAAAGGGAAGGCCCACATATAATGCTAGTACAAATATATGTCGACGACATTATATTTGGATCTACTGACAGTAATTTTTGTAAGGATTTTTCAGCCCTAATGGAGTCCAGGTTCGAGATGAGTATGATGGGGGAAATGAACTTTTTCCTCGGATTACAAGTCAAACAACTTGAGGATGGGATTTTTGTGAACCAGTCGAAATATACTCTTGACATTCTCAAGAAGTATAAGTTAGACTCTTGCACGAGTATCGCAACTCCCATGGCCTCCAACTGTAAGTTAGACACCGATCCTTCTGGGAAAAGTGTCGATAATACAACTTACAGAGGGATGATAGGATCCTTACTATACTTGACTGCCAGTAGGCCGGATATAATGTTTTCAACATAATGTTTTCAACATGTCTTTGTGCTAGATTTCAGGCCGACCCAAAAGAATCACACCTAACTGCAGTAAAACGCATTTTTTGTTATCTTAAGGATACACGCAAACTTGGTCTATGGTATCCAAAGGGAACCGATTTCGATCTTACCGCGTTTTCAGATGCTGATTTTGCAGGTTGTAGAGTTGACAGAAAAAGCACGTAGGGAGGAATACAGTTTTTAGGACATAGACCGGTGAGTTGGTCTTCCAAAAAGCAGAATTGTGTTTCCACATCTACAGCTGAAGCTGAGTATGTAGCAGCTACAAGCTGTTGCTCTCAAGTGCTGTGGATGAGAACACAATTACGCGATTATGGATTCTCACTCACCAATATTTCAATTTACTGTGATTCTCGAAGTGCAATTGCCATCTCTTGCAATCCCGTGCAGCACTCTCGAACAAAACACATAGATATCAGGTATCATTTTATTAAAGATCACGTAGAAAAGGGAACCATTGAGTTGTATTTTGTTGGCACGGAATATGAACTTGCGGATATATTTACTAAAGCTTTAGACGAACCTCGTTTTCAGTTTTTAGTATCCCATACCGGCATGTTGAATCCGCCTTCCAATTAAATATCAGATATTGTCTTAAATAATTCTATTTCAATCTATCATGATTGAAATTCCTTTATTTTAGAAAATATCTGTTATTTAAATTTAAGGATTGTGTCACAACTTTGAAACTTAATATTTCCTTATCTGTGTACATTTTTAATAATTAATGATCCTTACAAATTGCTATGTGAATTGTTCATCACGGAGTGGGACGCAAACAATATCCAGGTTTGTCTGTTTCTAAAAGGCTAAAAAGGGTTGACGAATTTAATCTGAAAAAGGACAAAAGAAAAGCACCGGTATCTATTTGAGGGGGAGTATAGTTAGGATGTTAATTTTTTATATAATTCTTTGTTTCTTTTTAATTTTAGTAGTTAACTTTTAAATTTTAGGTTGGTCATATTTTTATTTAATTTTAAGTTTAATTTAATAGGTCAGAAAATCCCAAAAAGATTTTAAATTTCAAATTTTTCAAAACGCCAAAAATATTTTAGTTTATTTTTATTTTATTTCAGTTTATTTTTTATCTTAATCTAAACACTAAAAGAAAATACCAAACATATATTTACTTTGTTGTTTCAAAGAAAATCTCAAAAAGATTTAATAAAATTGGGCAAATTTTTTTTTTTTTTAAATCTTGTTTCATTTATCTTTTAAAGCCCTACTATATTTTGTTAAGTTTTGTGTGTGTTGTGTGGTAAAAACCGGCGGCCCATTCCACTCCTAGGGCGCGGATCCCATCTGACCCGAACCCGACCCGGCTACCTTTTTAAAAAGGTGGGTCAACCGGTCAACATCTTCACTTCCTTCATACTCAAGCTTTCTTGTGTTCTTCTTCCTCCTCTCGTCGACACCCACCGCCGGTCACCATTAAAGCACACTCAAGCTTTTGGATCTCCAATTTTTCTCCATTTTTCTTGCATTTCTTCATTTCGGCATCATCAGGTAACATATTTCTAACTCTATTTTAGTTTATAACTTCCTATTTTATGTGTTTGATTCTCATTTTTTCTCATCTTTTCTTCTCGGTTTTTGCTACATTTAGGTACTTTATTGTGTTATTTTTACGTTCTTATAGTTAGATAAAATGTTCCTTATGTAATTTTAGACTAGGATCTGTAATTTCATGCATTTTTGTTAAGTTTTAACTATTCACGTTTATTTTTTGCATGAACACATTAACTGCATACATGCATTTCGGATGTCCGAGTTCGGACCATCATCCGAATTCGGACGTCCCACTTAGTTTAAATTTTTCAAGTTTTCAACCATCCGAAATCCGATTTCGGTCACTGTAGATCCGAATTCGGTCACTGTTGATCCGAATTCGGTCCTTCAATGAATTTTGAAAATTAACTTAAGTCACATTGCATCATCACTGTTCATCCGAACTCGGATTGGATCCGAATTCGGTTCTCATCCGAGTTTGGTTCCTTATCATTCATGCATACATAACATTTCTATCCGCACCACATCCGAATTCGGATCATGTTCATGTAGCATCCGAATTCGGACCACCACCCACATGACCACTTCCATGCATTTCGTTCCACCATCCGAATTCGGCCAACACTGTCACCTCATCCGAATTTGGACCCCACACATACCATTCATGCATCATACGGATTTTGGCCTGATCCGAATTCGGTGACACTGTTCATCCGAATTCGGACCATCCGAAATCCAACACTTAGCATTTTTCAAATTTTTTTCATTTTTCCATTTTTGCATTTTTTATATAAATTAAAAAAATACAAAAAGATTTTCCTCAAAGTGCACCATTGATTAGAGTTAGGACTAGTGTTTGAGTGAAAAAGTCTGGTCTAACAATAGTAGAATTTTATTCTACTAATAAAGATCCGATGCTAAACAGATCAGGCAGTTTCTATTTCACACTAATCTAGACTTCACATCAATGCCTTATCAGTTAAGTCTTCTTATTCTTACTCTGATGCACCTTGCAGGATGATGGAACCAGCAGTTGTTCTTACCATACCCCATCCCCCCATCCCAAACAATAACGCCCAACTCCCAGAACAATCCATCCTCCCTAACGCTGAGTTTGTCGAGTTTATTCCGCACAACTGGCAACTCGACGTTTCCATCCTATCCAAAGAACCCCAAACCCTTGCATTCGACATCCTCACTCGCCATCCAATCTATTACGCCTTATCCACCGCCATAGCTGTTCCCCAGATCTATCTGCAACAATTCTGGAACAGGCTACAATACTTTTCTGACCCTGAACCTCACTTTACATCCACCATAGACTGTGTTCCAGTCAAACTCACTATATCCGCCATCCGCCACATCCTTCACCTACCAGCCGAATTCTACCTTTCAACCCGCGAACATTTTGATCCCAACCCATCCGTCACCGAAACCCTAGCTGAAATCCAAACTCTAGGTTATGATGGCCCTCTTTCCAAACCCTCAGATTTCCGCACCAAAAATCTCCAATCTCATTGGCGAATACTCTTTGATGTAATCAACAAATGCTTTACCGCGAAGCATTCCGGCCACGAATCTGCGTCGGCTCAGGTACTAGCCATGTTCACAGGCTTTGCCTTTGACCGACATGTGGATTATGCTGCTTTCCTATTCGAGGAGTTACGAAGAGTCCATGTGGAGAGGGGCACCAAGAAAGGAAGAAAATATATTCCTCTACAGCGGTTTCTGCAGCTAATAATACAGTATGGCATGGACCATGATGACGATATCCATGAACGTCCGGAGGAAGACGTCTACCCCACCGTGGCGATTCAAAAGTTAACTCTGCCAAAGGGGGCCCCCACAGTGCTAAAATACCTCTATCTTTGCTGCTGAGGTCAAGGGGTTGGAACGGGTTCGGGCTTATATTCAAGAGTGTTATCCGGATGAGTCTCAGTTGGAACCGTCTGAGACTAGCCAATCCGAAGGTGAGGCGAGCATGAGTGAGACTGAGGGAGTTCGGGTGGATGTTCAACAATCTCTGGGTATAGGTGAGGGGGAGCCTGTGTTGGTAAGGGAGGAAGCAGGCGGTGAGGCGGCAGAGACGGCGGATTCAGAAAGAACCGTCTCTGTCGTACGAGCGATAAGTATTCCATCCGAGGATGAACTAAGCCCAATTAGCCGGACTCCCCACCATAAGACCGTCCGTCCAACGGTCGAACTAACCACTACCACCTACTTGGTTTCCCCTCAAAGGGAAACCACTTCATTTCACGGGGTAATAGCACATACTCCATCGCCCTCTCATTCGGAGAGTGGCGGTGTTGAAAGAGGTCACACTCCTCCCCAGGTGACCGCACTTCATTCCTTCACAATTCCATCCCCCCAAACACATACACCGCACGATGACTCCGTGGCATCCCCAAGAGCTGCCTCCGTGGAAGCTCCTCAAACTTCCGGATCTGCGCGTCCTATACAGGAGCCAGAAATGACAGAAGGAAGACCGGGAGTGGCTCAATCAACGCCATCCACTCCCGGCCATCTCCCAATCAATTTGGAGATGTTAACGGCAGCTTTACGTGCTGCCGGCGTGATTACCCGTGCTGACCTGAACGCCCAAATGGAAGCTGCCGAGGAACGTCACACCGCCCTACTTTCACTATTCAAGGGTAAGGGTGTCGCTTCCGAAGCTGGCCCCCCACCAGGTTCCCATTCAGTTCAACTTCAGATAGCAGAGCTGTCGGACAAGATGGATGCACTTAACCGCCTGATTCTTCAAGTCCAAGAGCAGTTAAATTCCCGAATGGACCGCCTAGAGTCGGCGGTAATCGAACTCCAGTGCCGTCCTCAGGCAGAGGCCCCAAAAAGAAAGCATGACGATCGGGACGACCCTGATCGTCATGAGGGGGAGAAAAGGCAGAAACTTCATTCTGAGGACCCCATGATTATTGTAGGGGGAGCAGAGGCTGAACGTACGGAAATTCAAGGGTCTGGGTCTGGGGATCAGAGTTATGAGGATACGGAAGCGTTAATGATAGAATATGAACCTCTACAGATTGAAGGCCCAGCTCCGTTAGACCTTATGTCAGCAATGGTGACCTATGAGCCTCAATACGAAAAAGTCAAAATCATATTAGTGTCTGACTCAGACTCTGATACTGATAACGACTATACCTTTCTCACACCAAAGTCTGAACCTCAATCTCCACAACAATCACCTCCAATTGAAATTTTGGATTCCCCATCCCATGAACCTCAAGAACAAATAACTTCTTCCATCCAATCACCTTCACCCACTCCCATAGAAACTCCATCAATCCAACCCACTCCCACACCAAAAGAAATTCCACCAGTTATACCTACCCCAACAGTCCAATCAACCCCTCCAACTCAATCAGCTCCGCCTGCCCACATCGCTGAAACATCCGGATCCTGAACTATCGACTGTTTTGAAACAAGAGATGTCACCCCAATATACGACATGACAGACGTGGCATGGATCAATTGGTACTCACGGGGAAAAGTTCACAATCTGGATGCTAAAACAAAAGAAGAATTGAGTCAGGACCGGAGAGATCGAGTATTGAAACTTCTTGAGGCTCCTCCTGAAGAATTAGAAGAACCTCCGGTCCAGAGGTTAAAAGGATTTTTGAAGAAGTTCCCGGCTGATCAAATTTCAAAATCCTTTCTTAGAAGAAAGGTTCAAAATGGTATTTAGAAAGAAGCCGGGGTCTTACAGTAGACGTCTTCTGATGGTAATGACCGATGCATCTCGATGTGTTCAAGCTGAATATAATCAGATGATGCTAAGAGAAAAGAGAGACAAGAGCAAATACTGGTCAAAATCCAAAATAGTCAAGATCAATAACATCCATATGTACAAGAGAGCCAGAGTGTTCACTCGAGCCTTCGAGGTACTCAAAGAAGACGGCACAGTTCAAGAACTGTATGAAAGCGACCTTGACTTTGTAAACATAGACGACATAGAGCTTCTGCACAACAAAATGAGAAATAAAGTCAAGGGTCGTCTAACACACATGACTGCTCTTGCAGCCCTGGTTCGATGCATGAATCGCCGATCAATCATAATGTGCCTCAAAGATTTTCAGATGGCAATTGAGAGTGCCTTAGTAAAAGTGGGTCTGAAAGCTCCTGATCAAGATATATTTTTGCTAGACCACTATCCGGCGTATAAAGTTCTGCTTCGAGGACAGCCAGGGGTTATATTTTTAAACCAGAAAGGATACAAAAGATTCATGCGCTTTGAGGATCTTCCATGTTACTCCGACGGCACTATCAGATTGGTTCGAGCAGCGCTTACTCAGAAAGTTCAAGACTTTGACGCTCAACCAAATCCAGAACTTAGATGCTCACCGAAGGAGATTCAGGATATCCTCAGCGGCATTGAATACCTGAACGAAAGGCTACATTTGAGACAAGTGACCAGATGCTTCGACGTCATCCTTGGACTCCGAGAATCTACGGATCATGCCAGAGTTCCAGGACCTCCTAAATGATCGAAAAGGGGGAGATTGTTAGACATTTTATTTCGATCATAGGAAGTTGTTTTGTAATAATTATTTTGTTATTGTTTAGTCTTGTATTTATTTCCTTTGTATTTTATGTCTATGTAAAAGTCAAGGGGCCAAAGTTGTCAATGTGTGATACTTAATTAAAGGAGTCTAGAAATAGGCTCCTAGGGTTTGTAATGAAATACACGGTTGAATCAATTGAATTTACTGCAGCCGCCACTTGCTTTATTCTCTTAATATTCTTCTTGTTCTTTCATCATTGCACAATTATTGAGTTGACATTCTTCTTGTGAGTGATAAAGAATCATTAAAGGTGCTGATAGTTTACGGGAATACAGATTTACAGATAAAATATAAAAATGGAATATCTGAAAATCAACAATCAATATTCACAATTGAAGTTTTATCAATTAAATTTTAAATCTTGTTAGCAAAATAATTAACAAAAATTTTTAACTTTATTTACTACACTTCTACATTTAAATCCAAATTTTTACATTTGAATTTAACTATGATATTAAGGATAATAACGACACACATTTATTTTAGGTAAATATTAATTTAATATTAATTCATTAATGAAAAATTAAAATCAAAATTCAAAATAATTAAGTTAAGGTAGTAAATTTAGAAAATGAATTAAAAAATGGCATAGGTATAATTATTGATTTTAATTAAGGGTATAAGAGACATTTCATAAATAATTATGAGCTGTCATTAATCTGGACCATTAATTTCTTTCCATCCAATGGTCCAGAAACTCCAAATGGTTTTCTTATTTTATATAGTATAGATTTTGGATTGAATACATATTATATCAACTAAATTAGAAAATTTAGATTATAATGTATTATAATTTTTTTTTGAAAAACCATAAAAATTTATTACACTAACACAGTAACACTTTATCCTCTCCCAACGTTTCAAATCTAATTAGAAACCTAGGTTGCGTCTACCTTCTTTCATTCTTTGATGCAAACCCTAGCATTCGCCCACCTTCAGATTAGTACCAGCTCCACCCTCACGCCGGTAGCAGCTCCAAAGCAGCGGCACCACAACACCGGCGACCACCCTGACGGGCGGTAGCAGCTCCACTGTTGCCGCTGTTAGCATTCGCCCAACATTTACCGTAGATCTTGAACTCAAAAGATCGGTAAGAATGAGACGAAAAGCTTAAGTACGAAAGGTAGAAGGCCCAACTCTCAAGATTTGGAAATTGGTTAGAGATAACTCAAAGGAGACGAATTTGAATGGTCTTGAAAGGGAGAAGGCCCCCACACCTCTGCTTCCTTCTTGTTGCTGTCACACTCCTGGGGTACATTGATCGGCTTTATCGTTGTTCCGACCACCCAATCCACCTTCATCACTTCATGTGTTGTTAGCACAAGTACTATTTGATTTTGATTTCTATTATGTTTTTATTGCCCTCCCCATATTCAAACCATGAAAATACTTATGTGGGTGTTCATGCAAGTTCAAACTAAAAGATTTTGGCTTTTGAATCCATATAAGTGAACATGTATAACGGCACCCTCCAAGGCCAAGATATTATCGATTTATCTGATTAACATTAAGTATTTTTCACAGTTTTTATAAAACAATCACCTTTTCATCCAAGGAAAAGGTTTTAACGGAACCTCTTTTTAGTTCAATGATTAATATCCACATATAGTGCCTGCTCTCAAGAACTTTGGTTGAATCGATTTTACATATGTATGGGTCCTTCTACTTTTTGTAAGTCAAGGGTCATCTTATTTGTTTTTTCATAACACCATACCATACAAGCTGTGCTATTTCATATGCTTGCTTTTATTAACACCCAATTCACTCCAAATCACCATGATAATTGATGATGTTGTATGTATTTGGAATTTGGCCTTTTTTTCTTGTTTGCCCACCTCTGCCTCTTTTTTGGAACTGGGATCTGTCTTCATAAATTGATCTTCATAAATTTGGCTTTTTTTTTTTGCCCAACTCTGACTCTTCATGTATGTATTTCGTATTTCTGTCTTTATCAAACTGTTTTTAATCTAATTGATCCCATTTTTTTATTTATCTAGATTTTATGATGAATCATACCTAATTTTAGTAGTACGATGACCGATTATATGACATAAGCTTTGATTGGGTACCATGTTAGAGATATTGTTGGTGTTTTATTAATCCTATATGCATCAAATGATATATAAATAATCCCAAGTTAGCTTATATTATTGGTTATAAAATAAGCATATGTATTTGATAGTTTTCTACAAGTCAGAATTCAATTATTATAAGCATATAAAGTCACTGATTTTTGTTGCCTAATTCACTTTTGTTGAAAGTTAAGGGTGTATGTTCTTTGTTCTAATTAATCATACTGTTCTACTGTACATTAGTTGTAATGAAGTTGTTAGTGCACCCCGTGTGACGATAGCAGTCTAAGTATAGATGATATTTTGTAATAGTCAAGTTATTCGTAATTGCATATTAATATATGTTTGATATATGGTTGTTATATGTTGATATATGTTTGATATTGATATTAATTGTATATATGTTTGAACTTGGTTGTAATTGATGTTTTACAATAAGTTCAAACATAAGTTCAAAGGTAAGTTCAAACATAAGTTCAAAGGTAAGTTCAAACATACGTTCTAGAACAAGTTCAAAGACCCTGGTTCGAACTTATGGTGGACAAGTTCGTGGGCTTGGGCCTTCTCGAACTTGTCCAGAACAAGTTCGAATCTGAGGCCTATAATTAAGAATTAATCAGTTTTGATTAATAAATTTTGCAGAATTAGGCATACGGGCGATTATGAACTTGCAGAGATTTCAGAGTGTGTTCTTGGAGAAAATCACGTGTCGGGACGTTTGAGTTTGCGTCTATCATCGTATGTGTCTCCGTGTTTCGTGTGTGATCGGTCCGTCAAACCGCTAACGAGGATTCCGCACTCGTTGGACGGCGTCGCGTCAACATCGGATCCGTTTACAAGTGGTATCAGAGCCATAAGGGTGTTCATCGTTTTCTTCGTGTTCATATTAAACATTCTTGGTTTCTTGGCATTTTGGACGGAAAAATCACATTAGTTTTTCGAGTTATAGAAGGTAACGGAGAAAAGTTCACATTAGTTCATTATTTCAGTCGAAATTAAGTTTTTAATCCTAAAAACTTTGGTTGAAACTGAAAACTTGAAAAAATGAAACTTTTGGTCGTTTCTCGAACTTGTGGTTCTCGAACATAGGGGGTATTAGGGTTTATTCGAAATTGTCAGAAATTTCAAACTTGTCAGAAAGTACGCTTCTCCCGAACTTGATTTAGGGCTTCCTTCAAATTTGACTGAAATTCGAACTTGCTAGCATCTAATTTGTCAGATTTCGAACTTGTCAGAAAATTAAGTTCAGTTCGAACTTGTCAGAACCTTCGAACTTGTCTTTCATTCGAACTTGTTGAATTCGAACTTACTTAAATTCGAATTTAATTTCAAACGAATTTAACATTAAATTAATTTGAACTTTCATAAGTTCGAAAGGGTTTATTTTAAATTAATTTTAAATTAAATTATTTAAGTTCGAGTACAAAAAGTTTCAAAAAGATGACCAGTTTGCAAAAGTTTATCGAAATGGACCACGAGGTTGGTAAGGCTAATTCTCCGCCAAAGCTAATGAGGTTGGAAGACTACTATTGGTTGAAGGATAGGTTTGCCGATTTTACTCGTTTCAATGACATGCGAATGTGGATTTGTATCGATGAGGGATACATTCCACCTACACAAGAGTTTGAGGGCCGTCAGAGAGTCTTAACCTATCAGAAAATGAAGGATGATGATAAGAAACTGTATGAGGCCGAGAACAGAGCATTTTCAATCATTCGTATGGCATTACCTCAGGAGATTTTGCACATCTTACGGAATCATCGTACTTCTAAAGAGCTATGGGATGCTCTCGAGAAGAGGTGTGAGGGAAATCCGAAGGTTCGTAAAGGAAGGACAGAGATGCTGAAACAGCAGTTCGCGATTTTCAAGGCATTGAAAACTGTAAAGCTGGATGAGACAATAATGAGATTCTACCATTTACTGACAGAGCTGGAGAATCACGATGTCGAGTATCGTGAAATTGAGAAGATAGAGAAACTTCTTGATGCTTTACCTGCGAAGTGGGAAATGTACACAGCGCTTATAAAGCATGATGAAGAAAAATTCAAAAGTCTTACTCTAGAAGGAGTTATTGGTACGCTGAGGGCTTACAATTTTCAGATACTTAAGAAGGAAAGGGAATATGATCAAGTCCAAGATCCAGAGATGTATTTTTGGAAAGTCAAAACCTTCTATCGCAAGTGAAATGAAAACAACTACAACTTTTTTCTCGGGTGAAGCCTCTGTCCCAGTGGAAGTAGAAGAAACAAGTAGTCGGGCATTCTTAGGGTATTCTAAACCGAAAGATAAACCGACTCACTCAGCATCTACTTCTCAACAGTACACAAAGATGCCTATGAGTGCACAATCAGCCGAAACTCATCTGAATCTTTTGGCTTCGTTTGTTGCTGCATATGGAAATTGTGTGCAAGGAAAAATTAACGATCCTGCATTATGGGAAGAGGACTACGATCAGGTGGATCCTGACGATTTGGAGGAAATGGATCTTCAATGGCAATTGGCCATGGTGATTCAGCGGGTCAAAAGGTTCATGAAACGAACAGGCAGAAATCTGAATGTAGGCAACAGTAAACTTGGGTTCGACAAATCCAATGTTAAGTGTTATAACTGCCAAGGATTAGGGCATTTTGCACGAGAATGTCAACGACCCAAAGTTGAAAACTATCAGAATCAATCTCAGGGAAGATATCAGTCTGGTAGTTCGGGTAATCAAGCAAACATCGCTGGTCTGTTAACAAACGTATCATCGGACAGACAGCTTCATGGGACTTACGATTGATGTTCTCATCCTGAGTCGAACGCTAGAGCCTTCATAGCTGAAGTGACAGAGATTGGGGATGACGGAGCAGAGGAAGTAACAGAGGACAATGAACAGCATGATACAAGTCCTGTGTTAGTAGAGAAGTCAGACAATCAGACCATTCTGGAGTTTGCCGCACAGATGGCTAACGTGGAATCGGATCACAAAAAGGTTATTCTGAACTTTTCTACATTCCGTGACTTATGTGTTTTATGTGCTACTTCAAATGACAGATTGAACTTAGTTCTAGAAACACATAACAATCTAACTGCTCAAATAGAATCATTAAAATTAGATAATGCTAGTCTCATAGATATTAAAGAAGATCTTAGGAATAAGCTGAAAGCAGATGCTTAAGATGTTATAGTTCTAAAAGACAAACTAAGTGAGCAATGTGTCAGGATAGAACTTATGTATGAGCATGTTGCAGCTTCAACCAAAGAACTTACCATTAAGGAAGTTGAGCTAGCTGAATCAAGAGTTAAAGTTGCAGAGGTAAATAGTAAGTTAGAAAAGTTTAGGAACTCTTCACTGAAATCTAGGGAAAATCTTAGATGTTCAACGTCAATCTATGAAACCAGTAGGTTTAGGTTATCAAGAGAGTCCTCCACCTTTCAATGATAATTATGTGCCTCAACCTCAGGATAAAACTGATAAACCAGTCGAGTCAGAGGTAGCAGCTGAAACTGTATCTGAATCTGATAAGGATAAAACAACTAAGGTGTATAATAATAAATCTTCGATTAAGAAAGTCAAGTTTGTGCAGTCTTCTAGTGACAAAATTCTAGGAGAAGCTAAACCTGAAGTTAATAATCAGAAAGAGGAAATAATCACGATAGTTGAAAAGAAAGAACATGACACGAGTGAGACACCAAAACCAAAGGGCACTCATAAGAAGTCGATTGATAAGATGTCCTGCTTTAGATGTCATGAGAGGGGACATGTTGCGTCTAGCTATCCATATAAGAAAGTAGAGTCTACACCCTCCAAACCAGAGTCTAGACCTACTGTTGGAAAGCTTGAACAACATAAACCATCACCTAGAATAGCTAGCACAAGTGGTTCTCAAAACATTGAGAAAATTGTGAATGCCACACCAAAGATTGCTGTTAGACAAGTACCTGTGTCGGTTAGACCAAATGAAGTGGTTAGGACTAATTCGCCAAATAGAGTCCCTAATCAATCAAGGTCAGGACCTCAACAAGCTTATAAGAGTACAACACCTAGAAGGACTTATACTCCAGTTAGGTCTCACACTCCTCAAAGACATCAGACACCAGGTAGAGCCCAGGGATATCAATCTGAAATGCCATATAATAGAAACTATTCAAGGGCACAACAGCAAATGCCTACCCAAAGACCAAGAGTGAGTTTAAATCACTCCGCACCACAACAGATTCTCAATCAAACACCTAAGTCACCTGAGAGGAGAGATGGGTATTTGAAGGAGTTCACGTATGTGGATGAGAATGGTATTACCAAGTCAGTCATGGATTGGGTTCCCCGTGATAACTAACTTCTTTTCTTTCATGTGCAGGAGATAACTACAGGTCTAAACAACAAATGGTTCATCGACAGTGGTTGCTCTAGGCACATGACTGGGGAAAGGAGTCTGCTCACAGACTTCAAGGGAGGGAACAAGGGTTTTGTATCATTCGCTGGGAATAAAGGAGGTCATATCACTGGTACTGGAGTGATCACTAATGGGACTATCAAACTTGATCAAGTTTACCATGTTGATAAACTTGATCACCATCTCATTAGTGTATCTCAAATCTGTGATAAGAAGAACTCAGTAATTTTTTACGGATACTGAGGCGTTAGTGTTGAAACCGGGATTTAAAGTACCTGAAGAGTGGATACTGATGAGAGCCCCAAGGAAGAATGATTTGTACATGATGGATATGAATAAATCGGATTCATCGATGGGACCAATATGTCTTCTATCCAAAGCTTCAGAGATAGAATCCATTTTATGACACAGACGCATGGCACACTTGCACCTAAGGAAAATGAACTACATCACTAAACATGGTCTGGTGCAAGGTGTCCCACTATAGAGTTTTCAGTTCGATGACAAATGTGTACCGTGCAAGAAAGGCAAATAACACAAGAAGTCACACAAGTCAAAGACTCAGAACTCGATAGCTTCTACTTTCGATTTGTTGCATATGGATCTATTCGGTCCTATCAACAAAAGGAGTATAGGTGGTAGTTGGCATTGTTTAGTTATCACTGATGATTACTCACATTTTTCGTGGGTTTTCTTTTTAGGTACGAAGGATGAAACAACTGGAAAGCTGATTGGTTTCTTAGACCAAGTCAAAAACTCCTACGGGACGCGGGTAAAACGTATCAGGAGTGATAATGGAACGGAATTTAGAAACACAGTAATTGGTGTATATTGCCTATCCAAAGGCATAGTGCATCAATTTAGTGCACCATATGAGCCACAACAAAATGGGGTGGCAGAACGGAAAAACAGGACTTTGATTGAGGCAGCAAGAACCATGCTCTCGGATTCAAAGCTTCCTACCATGTTTTGGGGGGAGGCAGTGAATACCGCATGTCATGTTTTAAACTGGGTTCTTACCGTCAAATCGCTGAACAAAACCTGTTATGAAGTTTTGAATAAAAGACCACCCTTTAACTGGCTTCGAACCATTTGGGGTACCGTGTACTTTATTAAAAATAGCACATCAACCTAAGTGTGGTGAAAAGGCTGACGAGGGATATTTCCTAGGTGTGCCTAACTCACCAAACAAAAGAGTTTTTAACAAAACAAACGGTACGGTAGAAATTGGGTTTAACATTGATGTTACAAGTTATTCACATGAACCCCAAACAGGTCCGGAATGGATATTTGATTATGATCCATTGTTTGAATCATTTAACATTCCTTTGAATGGAAATGCAGGTACAATTGAAAATGACTTATCGTCTTTAAATCTGAATGACGACGGTTAAAGTTTTCCAAAGACGAGCATTCCATAAACTTCTGAGCCTACAACGACTAAAGATGGGTCTCCAGCAGAGAATGCTTCAGAAATACCTACAGACGAGAATCAGACAAATACTTCTAACTCCGAGGACAGTGGTCACGAGGAAGAGAATGTACAGTCTGAGGTCGTTCCCCCATTAGGTTAAATAGGATCAAACTTAGGAGATAATCTTAGGGTCGATGAGACCGAGACATCAAGGATAAACAAGGATCATCCGATTGAAAGCATCATAGGAAATCCAAATACCGGGGTGAGAACTAGGAGTAGTTTGAATAACAACACAGTGGTGTTGTCGATGATTAATGACTTCGAGGCGTATCACACATGTTTATATTCTTGTTTCATCTCACAAGTAGAGCCGAAGAATGTGCAAATGGCACTGAAAGATAACTCTTGGGTTGAAGCCATGCAAGAAGAACTGTCACAGTTCAGAAAGCTTGAAGTGTGGGAGTTAGTGCCGCTACCTCTAGGAGAAGTTGCTATAGGAACCAAATGGGTTTTTAAGTGCAAGAGAGATGATCGGGGTATTGTTACTCGTAACAAGGCAATGCTTGTGGTAAATGGATTCAACCAAGAAGAGGGAATTGATTACAACCAGGTGTTTGCACCAGTGGCAAGGCTCGAGGTAATTCATCTGTTTCTGGCCTTCGCGTCCTTCAAAGGATTTAAAGTCTATCAACTTGATGTAAAGAGTGCCTTTCTGTATGGAAAGGTGAAGGAACTGGTGTACGTCGAACAACCGCCTAGGTTTACTGATCCAAAGTATCTCGACAGAGTGTATCGACTCGATAAGGCTGTGTATGGATTACATCAGGCACCAAGGGCATGGTATGAGACGCTGTCAACTCATCTTTTGGACAACGGGTTTGAAAGAGGGAGAATTGATAGTACATTGTTCGTGAAGAGAAAGGGAGAAGACTTTATCTTGGTACAAGTGTACGTAGATGACATCATATTTGGGTCATCAAACGAACAGATGTGCAAAGATTTTAAGAAGGTTATGAAGTCAAAGTTTGAGATGAGTGCTATTGGAGAGTTGAACTTCTTTCTGGGTTTGCAAGTTGAACAGAGGAAGGAGGGCATGTTTATCCATCAGACAAAGTATGTCTACGATATTCCGCAGCGCTTTGGGATGGAAAGAACTAAGCTGACTGCTCACTTTAGTACTCCGATTCAAGTGAATCATAATCTCGGACCGGGTACGAAAAGTGATACTGATGTGGATCCGACTCTCTATCGGGCCATGATCGGGTCACTCATGTATTTAACTGCTTCTAGACCTGACATTATGTTTGCTGTGTGTATTTGTGCTAGGTTTCAAGCTAATTTGAAAGAAATGCATATGAAAGCCGTGAAGCGGATTCTCAGATACCTTAAGTCAAAACCGAAGCTGGGACTTTGGTATCATGCTGATGTAGATATGGAATTGGAAGCATACACGGATTCTGACTATGGTGGTTGCAGCTTGAACCGGAAATCAACAACTGGAGGTTGTAAGTTCCTTGGAGGGAGGCTCGTATCCTGACAATGCAAGAAACAGACTTCGGTAGCCGTGTCAACGTGCGAGGCCGAATATGTAGCTACTGGTAGTTGCTGTTCACAGGTTTTGTGGATACAACAACAATTGCGGGATTACGTACGGTTTGACTTACACTCATACTCCCATTAGGATAGATAATCAGTCTACAATTGCTATAACTAATAATCCGGTTAAACACAGTAAAATAAAGCACATAGACATAAGACATCATTTCATACGTGATTGTGCTGAAAAGAACTTAATAAAACTGGTAAAAGTGGCAAAGGAAGATAATAATGCAGATTTATTCACTAAAGCTTTTGATAAGTCACACTTTGAGTTGTTAGTTCAACTAAATGGTATGCGTAATCCAGAGTAACTTGACCTTAGTATACTTTCTTTATTTTTTATAGTCAGTTAGTAGTTTAGTAGATTTTATTTTCTTTTATAGTAAGTTAGTAGGTTAGTTTATTAGCTTATCTTAAAAAATGAAAAACAAAAGAAAAAAGAGAGAAAACCATAAAAAGTTCAAAAAAAGATAATATTAAAAAATGAGTTAAGTCTTAGATACATAGGTTCAAAGTGACGAAAATTAGCACAGTTGAAACAATCTCTAAGTGTTAAGCTTTCACACATAATGCACCTTAAAATTCTAAATGATATACAATTTCCTGTTTGATGTATTGGTAGGCATAATACACAAAGGAAATCTCAAACGCTAATAAAATATTCAAGAAAAAGTCATATGTGTAACTAACTTAGATGTATGACCAAATGGTCTTAATTCCTATGTTAGAAACATACAAACAATGATTCTAAATGAGGTATGCAAATTTTCTGGGGGATGTATAGCACCATCAAAATACATCTTAAAAGAAAAGAAAAGAAAAATTTTTGATAAAGAAGAGAGAGTCAAAACAAGTCGCTTTGTTGTACGTAAGTACAGACCTGTCACCTCTGTTTTGACTTAAGTTAGCAAGATAAGTCGCTTTGTTGTATGTCAGTAACGAAACTTTCGTTATTGGGTTAGCCATACACTTCACATGTTTCTAGCGATTCACATGGCATCATCAAATGATACAAGTCTTGGATAAGAATCTACAACGCACTAGAACGAGTCTTGTTAACTTAAAAGGAACTCTAAGACAAACTAAGACACTCTGTTGTATGTAAATACAGAACTGTGTCCGACGTTTGCCTTTTAAAGAAAATTTGCAATACCAAAAAGTTATAATCATCGTGTGTCTGCCTTGATCATAGAAGTATATCTAAGTATGGGACACATAAGGTAGTTTCTTGATAAATAAAAAGGCCAAGGGAAAATCCAAAGTGTTAAATGTTTAAAGGGAAAGTCATACCGACAATCGACTTGGAATGTATATCACGACAAACAATCGAAGGAATAATAAATTCCTAAGTGTGGAAGTGTAATACTGAAAGTGCATTTGACATCGCTATCTGATTGAACCTTCTTTGACTTTCTCGCAAAAACATTCTGTCAGTATAGATCTTAAATTCATAAAAGTATTTTTGAGTAGTTTAAGTTTAAGTTTTATTCAAATTTTATTTTATTTTATTAAAGTAGAAAAAAGGTCAAAGTCACTAGGATGCATTTTTGGTTGAATAAACAAATATTGTGTGAAAATATGTTGCTTAGTGTGAATGATTTTGCAAGGTTTGTAAATTTCCGTTACACGAAAAAGTTGAAAAAGTTGAATTTTATTCAAGTATTTTAAAAATTTTCACTTAAGTTCGAAATTCAGACAAATTCGAACTTAACTTCGAATTTGTCAGGTTGTTCGAACTTATGCTAAGTTCGAAGGTAGTTGGTATAAATAAGGCCAACAGTACTTCATTTAAGGCACCTACCCTCGAATTTCTTGTCTCAACTTATCCTCCGGCGATCTCGAACTTGTGCTCGAACTTGCCGTTTCTCGAATTTCTTTCATTTCCTCGAAGTTTTCAATATATTTCTTGAACATACACGTATACTTAGGTATAGTACTCATCATTATACAAAGTATGTGAAGTTTAGGACTTTATTGTGACAAAAAATTGAGTTTATTTGATGCTTATAAAGAGTTGAAACTAGGTGGTTTAAATCACGAGTTTTGACGGATAAAAGTCCAAATAAACCATAAATAACTTCGATTAGAACCCAACAGGACTAGATAATACTGTTGGTTAAGTCAAATGGGGTTAAAATCTTAACTTTTAAGTTGAATATGACCGACTTCGAACTTGTTCTTCAGGTTCGAACTTGTCAGAAAGTTCGAACTTGTTGAAATATTTATAAGTTCGAAGTCAGTCAAGTTCGAACATATGTCTCGAATATATTTAAATTCGAATGATTTTTAAATGAGTTCGAACTTGTCTAAGTTCGAATGTGTTGGACTTCGAACTTATGCAAGTTCGAAGTTATGCAAATTCGAAATAAACAAGTTTTATTTTATTTTTAATTACTAATTTTGTTTGTTGATTTGGTGTGCAGATATGGGTGAGCGTGTTTTTTGTAATAAGCACAATATGGTCATGGTAGTGGATCTCCAGTTGCCAGAAGCACAACCGTACCGTCCGATGATTGAATTTCTGACTCAATCCCGCTTTTCCTACGCTCTCACTCATAACTTACAGATTACATTGACATATGTCCGACAGTTCTGGGAGCATCTGCAAGTGGATTGCTCGGTTACGCCTACAGTACTACGAATAAGAGTAGGTGGACAACCAATAGCCTTTTCGGCTGACATGTTAAGGTGGATCCTACAGCTGGGATCTGAGGAACAAGAAGCAGGGCCGATAGATTTTCCACTATCTATTAGGCAAGTTGCATTTTTGAGGATGGGATATGCCCAGGATATTACAAAGGCGTCGTATGTTAAGAGCGGGCTGATTGGACAATGGAGGTATGTTGTCCACGTTATTATGGTATGTTTTGCGCCAAAGAAGGCGGGTTTTGACACTATGGTGTCCAAATTGTAATCGGCGTTGATTGCATTGGTATATAATAAGAAATTAAGTTTTTCCGAGATGTTTTTTGGGGAGTTCGTGCATCAGATCACAGCTCCAGTCAGGGAAAGATTTTTGATGTATCCACGGTTTGCCATGATGACCATACGCCATTTTTTTGCCAAATTTGCCACCACTTCCTGATCAAAGTGGCGTGGCCTTGATCGATAAGAGAATTTTTGCTGACTGCCAGACCCATAACGCAAGAAGGGCTGAGCAGGTCAGGCCCCAAGTGGCACCATTGTTCGGGGCGGTTATAGATCCGGATTTTGTAGCCCCGGAGGGTGATAATTGGATTGGAGAAGCCCCGCAGCAGCAACAACAACAACAGCAACCGCAACAGCAACAACAACAACCACAACAACAGCAGGGTGATAATTGGATTGGATCTTGATGATGAAGACGAGTTTGGGCTTGATCAAGAAGATTTGGAAGAAGGGGAATTTATTCCAGAAGACGTTGTGGACTGGAAATCAGATGATGAGGTTGTAGAAGATGAGGATGATGATGTTGATGAAGTAATTATCCCGAGCAGCCTATCACTGAACAATATGTACATAGTGATCAGCATGTGATAGATCTAGATGAGCTTAACTTAGCATCTATGGATGAATCAGAATCAGATATAGCTGAAAAGGAACAAACAAAAGAAGAAATGATGAGGCTATGGTTCAGGAAGGAGGAGAAGAAGACTGACTTGGCAGTAAAGAAAAGGATGAGGCTGCCAAGTCCACGAAAGCTCTCAGGACGGATTCTAAGCTGGTTCTTTGATAGGGAACTGCAGCTATTCGTGCTTAAGAGAAGAGACGGGCTTCAGAATTTGAGGAGAACCTTAAAGGTTTTTAATACATTGCCCAAATGTGAAGTGAAGGAACTGGCCTGGAAGGAGCTTATTAACTTAGGAGATGACCCCTATGCTGAAGTAATAGCAAAAATCATCAGAAAGGAGGGGAGGTCTGGAAAGTTTGAAAGGATAAAGCCGAGGTCAGGCAAGAGAGTTGAAGATGATTCAAGAATAGATCCCCATACAGGCAAACCTTGGGCTAGGATAGTTGATAAGCTAGTCTGATGTTTGAAGAGAGTGCCATTGAAGTCTATTCCACAGGATGTACTTGGAAACATGAAGTGGTGATATGTAGACATTGAAACGGCTGAAGCAGTAATGGAGGATCTAGATGAGAAGAAAATTTTGAAAGTATACGATCCATTACATCTAATTAACCTTTCCAAGGATGACCTGAAAAAGCTTCATGATCAGCCGATTTTCTTTCACGAAGGCTGGAGATCTGAAGGCAGGAAGTTCCAGAAAGTGGTAAGGGTGTGTATAGAGCAGGGATTATATGCAGGTAGTAGTTTGTATAGACATAGTACTTAGACAAAATATATATAGGTAGAAGCTATCGTTAAGGGGGAGTCTGTTAGTGCACCCTGTGTGACGATAGCAGTCTAAGTATAGATGATATTTGTAATAGTCAAGTTGTTCGTAATTGCATATTAATACATGTTTGATATATGGTTGTTATATGTTTGATATATGTTTGATATTGATATTAATTTTATATATGTTTGAACTTGGTTGTAATTGATGTTTTACAATAAGTTCAAACATAAGTTCAAAGGTAAGTTCAAACATAAGTTCTAGAACAAGTTCAAAGACCCTGGTTCGAACTTATGGTGGACAAGTTTGTGGGCTTGGGCCTTCTCGAACTTGTCCAGAACAAGTTCGAATCAGAGGCCTATAATTAAGAATTAATAAGTTTTGATTAATATTTTTTGCAGAATTAGGCATACGGGCGATTACAAACTTGTAGAAATTTCAGAGTGTGTTCTTGGAGAGAATCACGTGTCAGGACGTTTGAGTTTGCGTCTATCATCGTGTGTGTCTCCGTGTTTCGTGTGTGTGATCGGACCGTCAAACCGCTAACGAGGATTCCGCACTCGTTGGACGGCGGCGCGTCAAGATCGGATCCGTAGGTAGGTGACCTTACAAAAGTTATGTCTAGTTTTTTTTTACAAAACTTATGGGCTGGCCTAGCTTTCATCTTCTGTATTCTACAAGGTCATGTTTTTTATTTTTTATTTTTTTCAGAAAAAGATTATGTTTGAACTTGTAGAGAAGGTGTAATTTGACTTTTCATGCTGGTTATGGGTGTTTATAAATTTTGACCATAAGTTTTCTATTTGTTTCTTTTCTATTCTGAAATCTCGTTTTTGTCTTGTTTTCGAAATCAGTGTATAAGTTTCTGAATATATAATTTCTGAAGTCAATTTCTGAATTTATAATGTCATGTTTCTGATTTGTTGCACAAAATGAATATCTGGGGAAAATATCAAGAAAAAGGGTCTCATGATAGCTGGTGCTTCGAGAACCAGATCAGGTATGTATGTTTTCATTGATTCTGGATATTTGACCCTATGCTTTTCCTCGATTATCATTGCAACATAAGTGCATCCAGTTGACACTCAAGTTAAACTCACATAAACATTGTTTTGCCTTAAACTTGAATTGAAGTAAATTATTGAAGTGGTATGCTGTTAAGATTTAGGCAAAAAATCTAGCTTATATTTTTCTATCTCCTACAAAATATACGTGTTTGCAAAAGACCAAGTAAGAAACATTGTATGCTCCTTGAGAGTTTTGATCGACACATGATTTTTTTTCCCAATCCTACCTGGATAAGGCTACTCTGATGTATAAGTTATATGATAACTTTCTTTATCGGGAAGTGCTAATGCAATTCCTTTTTATAACGGGTTACTGCTTTTTTAAGTTGAAACTCAAAGAAAGGTCATAAAACCCCGGAGGAAGCAAACCTGCAACAAATTTCAAAACAAACAGCAGGCTCTTTGTGACAGTACAACAAGCATCAATGCAGGCTTGGGGCAGCAGCAAAACGGATGACTTGAGGCAGCTCTTCATGACAGTACAACAAGCAGACAGCAGTACAACAAGCATCAACGCAGATGACTTGGGGCAGCAGCAAGACGGAAATAGTAAGATTTTTTTGCAATCTGTAGGTTTTTCTTATAGCAATAAGAATGAAAGATAAGTAGATGTGTTCTTTTTATTGTTGGAACTATAAAAGACTTGGGGAAAGTAAGAGGTGGTTTGGGGATAGTAAGAGGTGGTTTGGGGAAGTGTAGTAGATTGTTTGGGGAAACAAAATAATTAATGTTTCCTGCTTTTAATAACCTGCTTTTATTGTCCGAGTTTTTTTAAAATTTGTTGGATTAAAGGGTTATACATCATGCATTAAAGACTTGTATATCTTAAAATTCAATATTGTGTATTGTTTGATTGTACCTTATGCATTGTAAGTTGTAAAATTGTAAATGCTTTATTAGTAGTACACACACACACACACACACCCTAAACCCTAAAGTGAGTTCAATAAAAAACCTTTAGGCATCGGAAAACCTTGAAAAACCAATCGTAGCCCTTTGATTAGATGCATATGCGTTTTTTTTCAGATTAACACATCATGGTGCATTTAAAATAAAACGCACAAGGGAATTTTCGGTATATAATATTTTATTAATTTGAAATTTTATTACTTTTATACATAAATTTAAAAATTTCATAATTAATACACATTCTAAATTTAAAAACTGTCTACGTTATGTCTTTTAAATAACATCCATATACGCTCTATCAAATCTTCATCATCACCTTCGAATTCAATATTGAACCATAAACGATGATGCACTCACAACAACGATGATGAACTCCATTAAAACCATGATGATGTACTCCACAAAAACATGATGCAATGTCTTCAAATCTTAATCTTCATGTTCAATATTAATTCATGCAAACTTAAATCACTACTGCATCACTCTAAAATCACTATGCATTACTATTGTTGGGAACAAATATAAATAAAGATGAAAACAATATAATTGTCAAAGTTGAGGGTTTATTTTGTAATTTCTCAAATCTCATTTTATGTATAAATAGAATGTACAATAAGGTTGAGAGATATATGAGCAGATGGATTATTGAGTTTGCTGTGCAAGTCAAGCAAGAACTAAATGTAATTTCTCTCAACTCAATATTAATCATTTGACTGATTGTGTTTCAATTGTGTTCTTGAATGTATAGATCACGTTGAATTGCTGAATGTTGAATTAACAAATTAACCGGTGAACATATTCTATGTAGATTATCATTTATCTATGTAAACTATCATATATTCTAGAGAGATACAACGATAACAATTTACTAGTACGACAATAATAATATTCTACATATATACAAACTAGCTATAATCTATTCTGTATAGAATATCATGTATTCTATATAGATACAACAATAACAAATTACTAGTACCACAATAACAAAATATACATAGATACAAAACTAGCTACAATCAATTCTGTATAGAATATCATGTATTCTATATAAAGTATCATATATCTATAAAAATACAAACCAAATCTGGATATAATACATAAAGACGTTGAACCCATAAAAAACACAACCATTAATTACCAGGACCTTCGACGAACCGATGAACGTAATCTATGTAGAATGTCAAGTATTCTATGTGGGTATCGCGTAGAATGTCAACTTTAATATATTATACGTAGAGTATTGCAGACGAACTGAAACAAAAAAAAAACAATTCTTAACAAAAAATACCAAAAACACATTTTTTAACAAAAAAAACCAAAAACACATTTTTTAACAAAAAACATTCAAATCTTATGAATTATATACAAAAATCTTTTTTAACAAAAAAATGTTTGGAAATGATTTTAAACTTCAAAATCTATGGAAAATGAAGCTGTCATATTCTATGTAGAGTATTGGCGAACATATTCTATGTATATTATCATGTAATCTATGTAGATTATCATGTAATCTATGTACGTTATATAGATTATCATGTAATCTATGTAGATTATCATTAATCTATGTAGAGTCGTGTAGAACGTAAAGTATCATATATTTTACGTAGAGTGTCGTAGACGAACTGAAACAAAAAAGAAGATTTCATTTAGACATTTTATCAAACACTTAGTATACAACTTATATAAAATATACCAAAAACCTATTTTTAAACAAAAAAAAAGCATTAATCTTGTGAATCATAAACAAAAACGTTTTTAACAAAAACATCTAATAACTATTACATTCATTATAAATCTAATATCTTACAAATAACCTTCATTTCTTGACCGTCGAACTTCCAAATCTTCATTTCTTGACCATCAAACTTCCAAATCGTCATCTATTTACCATCGGACTTCCAAATCGTGAAAGATATAATAGAGAAGAAAGAGTTCATCGTGGCTTCAAGATCGTGGCGGTGGCCGGCAACGGCGGCGGCGGTTTTTTAGGGTTGTTTAGTGTTTAGAGAGAGAGGGAAAAAGAAAGGAAAAATGTGCATCTTTTTTTTTAGGGTTTAATGAAAGAGAAAGAGAGAATATATAAATAGGAGAGATAAATTTTTGTTTTTCCAAAACTACCGCTATGATTCTCAAGTTCTCACAAATATTTAGGTTCGTAGAAGAACTCATATATATATATATATATATATATATATATATATATATATATATATATATATATATATATATATATATATATATATATATATATATATAGGGTTAGGTTCTATGGGGCACCTGTGTGCATCGTGCAACTTAGGAACCCATATACACCGTTAGATCTAGAAACTGAATGGCTAAGATTACAATGACAAAAGGGTAATAAAGATGAAATTTGTGAACGCATTATGATGCACGATTTACATATTAGATGTGCATAAGGGTATTTTCGAAAAAAATAATATATCAAGTCAACTCAAAATTAAATTTATATTGATTGAATATTTAATTCAATAATCAAGTATTAAATGCTAATAAATTTATAAAATGCACTTCTAAAATTAAAAAATTCCAATTGAACAAAAATCCAACATGATGCTTCATCATCTTCATTGACTGTGCATCTTCATATTTATCTTTCCCGGGTTATGCATCATCGTGTTCATTTGGAGCACCAGGTTATGCATCATCGTGTTCATACTGTGCATCTTCGTATTCGTCTTATTCACATCGTATACGTTCATAGGTTCATGAGTTCAACGTGATGCATCATTTTCATCTTCATCTCATCATCGTCTTCTCAAACTCGTCGGTCGATTGTGAGAGAGAGAGAGAGAGAGAGAGAGAGAGAGAGGGAATAATATATGGAGAATGGTTAATGAGATTGATTTAGTTTCCTATTTTAATCCTAATCTATTAATTAAAAGAATAATTAATTTTTTCAAATAAAGTATTCCAATATTACCCTTATTGCATCATTTGTAAACAAGCAATGCATTTTTGGTTCCAATTTGGTTCTCGATGCATATGGTGCCCCATAGAACCTCAATATATATATATATATATATATATATATATATATATATATATATATATATATATATATATATATATATTTGTATTTATCTTTTCAGGTGAAATGTGGAGGTGCCATGTGGCAAATTATGTTCTCTTCTTTTATTATATAATATAGATATAGATTATTTAATAAATATTCATAACATATAAATGATATCGATGTAACTGTAAATAATTAAATAAGTTTTTAATAATATATTAACTTAAGGTTGGTTCCTAAATATGTAACTGTTGTAATAATCGTTAATTAATTTAGGTTTGTTTCAAATACATATATAATTTATTTGGTTCACTAAAAATTAAATCAATTGTTTTATTAATACATTATAATAATTTATAAGAATAAAACAAAAATCATATTTAATTATATCTATCAATTTATTTATGTGATATAAGTTCACGGGTCGGGTCGGATCCCACTGACCCGGTCTCCCTTTTTCCCCTTTTCTCGCCACACACAGACGCACAACTCACACAAGTACACAACCCCTCAAACTCCCTCTCTCTTCTTTCTCTCTCTATCGACCCCTTCTCTGTCTCTCTCGCTTCTCCGTCCGGCGACCACCGCCTCGGCTCCTCGCCGGCGAACACAACAACCACCAGCGCCCTTCTCCAGTCTCCTTCTCCCTCTCCCTCTCCCTTTCCCCCTCGCTCCATCTGTCTTCCACTCGTTCTCGCACACAACGGAAGCGGCTCTACCGTAGTGCCGCCGCCACCACGAAACCATCTCCGCCGCTACAGTGCTTGTCCTCCCACACTCGCGTTCTTCTCAGCTCTCGGCGCTCACACACTACGGCTAACCAGGGCCATTGCTGTAACATCCAAAATCTAGCAGCAGGTACGTGAAATTTATTTATTGGCTTTGGGAGTGATCCTAATGAGTTGGTGAAATTTAATTGATTAATTACACGTGAGTTGGTAAAGTACATTGCTATTACGTGTAACTTTTATCAGTTGAGATAGTGACCGGTTTAGTAGTAGTTATGGGTTTGGGGTTGTTTTAATGAGTTACTTAATATTCCAAATCCGAGCTGTTGATTTGAGATTAATTGGGTTAACGAGTGTCTACCTAGTGAATATTGAATACTGTACCCGTTTTAATTGGGTTTCAGACCCAAAACGTATATATGTCTGTGACGCCCTCCATTTCCTTCACTTCACCAAAAACTCAAGTGTAAGTGTGTGTGTGTGATTATCAGCTGAACTCAGAGAGAGAGAGAGAGAGAGAGAGAGAGAGAGAGAGAGAGAGAGAGAGAGAGAGTCACGGGGAAGATCTAAGCAACCATAATTAAGAGAACAATTCCATCATCATCTTCGTGAAGTGAAAAGCTCCATTATAAAGAAAGAGCCGATCCAGGTTTGTAATCCTTGCTGAATTAAGTTGTGATGTTGTAATCAATAGTTAAAAAGATCTGAGGAGGGTTATACCCCTTGCTATATGTGAAATCAGAGTTGGGAGATGAAGTCTGCCTGGTTGAGCAAAAACACAGCATGAACTTCTTTGTTCGTCGCCGCATCGCGGCCGCGCTCCCCTGGTCGCACCCGTGATCAGGGTGAGTCGGCTGAGGAGGATTGCTGGTAGTGGAACGCGATCGAGATGATGATCACGGTTCCAGCGAGCACGACCGCACTTGGATGAACCCAACCACGATGGTAGGTAAGCACGGGGTCACCGCGATCGCCTTGACTGGCCGCGACGAGGCGACCGCGATCCCGGCCGCGCTCGTAGGTCTTGACCTGCTGACTTGTGTTGAGCTAGTGAGTCTAGTAGTATAGTTGTTATGAGTTCGTTAGCTAGTTGTTATATTGTAGTTGTGTTTATTGTTGCCAGGAGTTGTAGGCGAGCCTGTGACCTGTCGAGACCGCCGTAGATAACGGGTTAGTTGTCGTGCTTCTGGTGAGTTACTTACTTTGTTGTTTATTATCCGGGTCCAGTGCGGATCCCTTTCATATGTTGATACTTGTTAGCACAGAGCAGAGCACGTGGATCACGCGTATAGTTGTGATACGCAGAGTAGAGAGGCTTGTTGGGTCATTCCCAACTCAGAGGTCCTGACCTAGCCACTCCTTTGTGGAGTGGGCTATGCAGGCTATCCCGGGTCGCTCCCGATGAGATGTCAGGCAGTTGAGGCCGGCCGCATGTTGATTATTAGTCGTTATATTGTGCTAACTGTTTTATAAACTGTTTTAAAGTTGTTTATAGTAACTTGTTATTAATCATTTTCCCAGAATAATTAGCACACGTGAATGATTTCACCAATATTCAATGCAAACCGAATAATCAACTCAATGAATGCATGAATAATGATGAAAGAAATGTCAGAGAGAATGTGTGAAAAAGCGATGGCTGAATAATTCGTGAAAAGTGAGAGTGTATGGAAACCCTAGGTGGGATTTCCCTTTACATCATTTAAAATGAAGTTTCACAGAATTACACTTTAGTCCCTTGACTTCTATCAAAACAAATACAAGTAAATAAAAGACTAGAAATAATTTACAAGGAATTAAACCAAAATAATTATTACAAAATAAAGTCACAAGATCGAAATTTAATATCTAACAATCTCCCACTTTTCGATCATTGTGGACGAACTCGGGCATGGTCAGTGGTTTCTTTGAGGCCAAGGACGACGTCGAACCGTTGAATGACCCAGGCTTCTTTCTGAACACCATTTTGAACGTTTCTTCAAGAAAGGGATTCTGAAACTCATTCGCGGGGAATTTTCTCAAAAAATCTTTCAGGCCTTGAGCTGGGGGTTCTTCTAGTTTGGCCCGAGGGGCTTCAAGCAGCTTCATAATTCTCACCCTACGTTCCTGCCTTAGCTCTTCTTATAATTTCTCGGACAAAGCTTGTACCCCACCTTTAGAATACCAACTAACCCAATATAGATCATTTTCATCGTGGATTGGAGTTAATTCAGGCCTATTATCAAAGCAATCCACAGTTCTAGGGCCTGAAGACTCGGCTTCTTGGGTTTGGGGTTGGGGTAATGTTTGGACTTTGGGAGGACATTGGACTGGTGGGAATTCTGGATGATGATTTCTGTGGAGACTCTGGTTAAAGCTTAGGAATAATCAGAGGATAGTCTTCGTCGTTATCAGAGTCTGTATCAGACACTAATATGACTTTGACGTTTTCAAGGATTGGATCATATACCACCATTGCTGAGAGTGGATCTAACGGTGTAGCCCCTTGAAAAATCTGTTCACACTCCATCAGTTCCCTCACCCCGAAACTCTTCCGCAAACCCTTGAATATTTGCCCCTTCTGCACCCCCTACATTAATCATCTGGTCCTCAAACTGACCCCGTTGGAATTTCTCCCCCTCATGGCGATCAGTGTCGTCCTGATCGTCATGCTTTCTTTTTAGGGAATCAGCATGAGGACGACATTAAAGTTCAATTACCGCAGACTCTAGGCGGTCCATCCTACTGTTTAGCTGCTCCTGGACTAGGAGAATAAGATGATTAAGGGCGTCCATATTCTCGGAGAGCTCTGTGATTTGTGATTGGACTGAACGGGTACCTAGTGGCGGCTGATCCTCAGAGGCAACACTCTTACCCTTGATAAATGATAACAGAGTGGTATATCCCTCCTCGGCAGCTTCCTTATGGGCGTCTAGGTCAGCCCGGGTAACAACACCAGTAGCACGAAGAGCCGCTATTAACATCTCGAGAGATATCTTGGAATGACCTGATGTTGATGGCATTTGTTTGTAAACACAGGTCTTCCTTCCGTCATTTCTGGCTCCACTGCAGGATGCTTAGATCTGGAAGTTTGTTGAGCCTCCACGAAGGCGGCTTGTTCAGGAGTGGACACCACGGAGGCGTCGTGCGTTGTGTGAGCTGTGGTCAAACGAACGGTGGTCACGGGGGGCGACAAGTGACCTGCTTCAACATCACCTCTCTCCGAGTGAGAGGTTGATGGTGTATGTGCAGACTCCCTGTAGAATGAAATGGTTTCCCGTTGAGGGGATACCAAGTGGATGGTGGGGGTTATTTCGACCACTGGACTGGTGGTCTTATGGTGGGTTGTCTGGCTGATAAGGCTTATGTTGGGAATTCGTATGGTTTCTCATAAAAACATTAACATTAATCATATTAACGCACGACGGAAGCTTTTTAAAATCACGAATTCCGTACACGGATCATCAAGTATACATAAGATAAGTAACTAGAAAGCAATAAAATCCGTACCTTTGTATTTGATGACAAAATTACGCGAACAGGATGCTTTCGGTATCCACCGGTGATGACACGATCGAGCGGCGCCAAGTATGAAATCAAACACACGAAGAACGGGGAAAAACCAAAACCTTTTGTTTGGTTTTCTTTTCTTGCGGCCGTACACCACACAAACACACAATTGTTTGTGAGTTTTCGTGATCACACCCCACCCACAAACTTGGGGTTAGGTTATATATATTCACACACACGATTATATATACATATGGCCGTATATATATATATATATATATATATATATATATATATATATATATATATTATATATTAAATTTAAACTTTAATATATTAATATAATATATATCTTAATAATTATCTTTATTATTTAAACCTTATATACTTATCTCTATAATTATATACCCTTTAAATAATATTAATCTTTTATACATTATCTAATAATATATAAATGACTAGATAATTATTTATAATTATCTCTTATTTATTTGTATATAATTATCCATACAATTATCTAATAATAGATGATAATACTAATTCAAATAAATCAATCTTTTATTTAATATCAAATAATAAATAGAAGACCAGATAATTATTTAATTATCATCCAATGACAATTAAATCAATACAATATCTAATATTGCACTTTTAGTCCCCGTACTTTGAGATATAATTAATCATCCATTAATTAAACTCAATGATCATTTCGTGTCATAAACAATATCCAATATTATCTATTCAATAGTTTAATTGCATCTGCTCATGCTCATTGGTGTGACCCTCAAGTGTTTAATGAAATCGGCCATGATGAAGTAGTAATGTCATCTTTACACACAATATACTAACATACTCCCACTTGTGTAAGACGACATACTGTCCTGCAGCATGCGCCTAACGGAGGTCATGGCTAGACACTTTAGGCAACCAAGGTCATAAAAACTCTGACTCCCATTCGGGCATTCTTGTTGAAACAGCCTTCCAAAAAGAAACTTAGGTTATATCCCATGCATCGCGATATTTCAATGTGAAAGCTAGGCATGGATTAGATCAACCGTAGCAAACACGATTATGTTTCTCGACTCCCTGATCTCATACTGAACTGAAACAGACAAATTAGAACACATCAGTTCTGTCCGAGCATGGCCATGCATTTCTGTTAGTATAGATCACCGAGGGGTCCAGAAATATCTCTTCTTAGTTAAAAGAAGGTGCAAATCCCATCTTGACTATCTAGGCCTCCAGCACGACTCCCACTGCAACCAGCCTCGAACCGTTTTGATCACCCAGTTACGGATGACGTTAGGTTAGGCCAAATGTACAGCAGCACCCGCACTAAAGTACGTAGACATCTCAGGTACTAAGGATTACCTTTTTGAGACGGCTCATGACTATAATCCACAAAGTGGTCTCAATCGGTGGGTCAATCCAATATTTGTTCGCAACAAATACCTGTGAATTTGGTCCAACCATGCTATATTCACAACTATTTCGATCTAAAACATGCAAAATAGAACGACATTAAAGATATCATGTTGATCTCCTTTATCTCAATAAACACAACATGACTTCCATCAATTTAATGCTACTGTTCCTTTATCAAATGTAACGGTAACACGATCTATCGAAAAATTAATTTCAGACATGATCTTAGTGGGAGTGTTCTCTAGTTAACTGACTTAACTTTCATTGCCGTTTATCTTTGAAAAATTACACTAGTTATTTATTACAACTTCTTGTAATATTATTCAGATTCAATCTGAATCTCCGTACAAATTTATATCCATTACCTTTAAAGGAACTGGTAAATCACTCATAAAGACACCAGGATTAAAATTTAGGAGCTCTAGCAATTCAGATTAATTGCTACTAGTGGTACGTTTAGATGTTTAGCCTTGAATCTGACAGTATGCGGTTTATCTATATCTTAACAAGAAATCTTTAATAACATTGTGTTCAACATTTGTGATATGTATCCATAACCACCAGAACCTGGTTATCAACAACATTTCGTTGTGGTGTTCCGTCAAGCTTGCCGACGAGTGTTTAAACAAGTAAAAGGCTATTACTTGACTAACCATCACACAAGTTGTATACATTTCACATAATTTTAATAAACGCAATTATACTTCTTGTGTAAACAACCTTGACTTATCAAGTCTTTAATTGTTTCTGACAAGTGAAGTGAATTAACCTCCATGTAACTCCTTTACATTTAATTCTGCATTTTATTAGTTTCATTTATATAATCACGGATGACTATCCAACTCATATAATCTCTTGAACTAACTTTCAAGAATTAACAAGGTCAATGAAACTGCATTTGAACACTTGAACAATCTACACAACAACATGGTAACCCTTTTTATCTGAATATGACTACTAGCTTGTCCAATCTCAATTGACAAGTTACTATTCAAGCTCCACTTGAATCAATAGTCTATAATCATGGATTAGTAATCTTAAACAATAGGAATTTCAAGCAATAAATTTTCAACTCCAAATTTTTTTTTTATCCCAAAAATATTTGCAAGAAATTCAACTACAAAGTTGTTTGCTACACCATGATAAACTATTGATGACATGAAAATAGTGTCCAACAGAGTATTCTCTAAGATGTCTCTATGCTCCCACTGAATCTGTCATCTCTTTTCACTTCATTTTAGTCATTTTCAGACATTATGCATAAAACTTTGTTCAATACATATCCAAGAACAATAGAAGTGACTGAATCAGATACACGAAGTCTCAATGCGGTCAACCTTGACCGTTTCCAAGTACTTGGGACAATTCCTTTCCCAGTGCCCAGTTTCCTAGCACTCAAAGAATTTGTCATCCTTGGATTTGACTTCTCTGGTTCTAGGTTTTAGCTACTTGTTAGCTTTAACCTCCGGCTTGGAAACTTACTTTCCCTTCCGTCTCTTTCCATATCTTCTCTCCTTAATCATTCCCTCAGCAGTCTATAGCATCTGATGCAACCCACTGATCATCTTCTCCATGCATATTGTAACAAATTACAAATTGCTAAAATTCCTTCATTAAGGAATTGAGAATTAGATTCGTGGTCATGTCCTGTGTCACGGGATACCCAAGTCTGCTAAGATGATCCAGATAACCTTTCATCTTCAGCACATGGGGTCTAACAGTTGTTCCTTCTGTCATTCTGCAGGAGCTAGAGCCCTAGTCGTATATGTTTTTGAGTCCGAGCTTGAGTCTGGAACATATCCTTTAGCTGGCGATACATCTGGCAAGCTGAGACGTCCATAAGGCTAGTCCGCAGCTCAGATATCATGGTCACTAGCATTAGACAGGCAACATTGACCGAATCCTCAGAGTGCTTCTTGTGGAGATTTCTCTCCTCAACTGTAGCAGTCTCTGCAGGAGCAGGTTCTGGTGCCCTTTCCAGAATATACGACTTTCACTCTGTACTCAGAACATTTGTCAAATTTTATTCCCAGTTCAGGAAGTTGCTTCTTCTGAGTTCTCCGTATCCCAAATGGACCTCAAAGTTGCAACATGTGCTTGTGGGGAGGATTTTCAAATGGGGAAAGGATATTGACTTTATCATTATTGTTGTTATTGTTATTGTCATTGTTATTATTAAACCGCTTCTACCTCTGTCTTTTCCAATCATCTTAAACAATTTTTCAAAAATTAGTACTTGATTAACCATTAATAAATAAATAACCCAAAATTTAGAAAATGATTTATTAATCCTAAGAACCATTTTACTTATTCATGCACCCAACGGAGGCTGAACCTACATGAATAAGCTACTCAGGCAGGAAACTTATTACCAATTACAACCCCTTTGCGACTCTTAGATCTTATGAGATTTTCAATTTCTTAAATTGATCATGTTTAATCTCATCCACACCTTGGGCAACAGTCTTACTGAGGAACCACCACTGACACACACCATATAACAACTGCAAGTCACTGGCCCATGTCTCACTTAGGATCCGCAGTGCTTACCTCACAGTTCTCCGAGTTTGAGGCGTAAGCACCCAACGAAGGCTAAACCTACTTACGACGACCGGTCACCGTGAGTGCCACTATATGGACGGTGTGCTGTGTCAGATTTTTAATTTGGGTTTATAACCTGTCTCTTACCAAGAACTAGTGGCTAGTCAGGTTAGTCTGTGGGCAGGATCCTTTCGGTTCTAAACCTTTAGGAAAATTCCACAGCCCGAGCAAGACTGTCCTAGACACCACCTATTCTGGTAAACAATCCAGTTAATGTACCAGTTTTAAGAACACTTTCCATAATTAGAAACTTTTTCCCGAAATTTAGGAACACTTTCCATAATTAGAAACTTTTTCCCGAAATCAAAATTTAATTCCATCTTTGCATTATTTTTGGATTCATAACTATACTTTTCTTAAAATATTCAATTAACAATTCAAACACCTTTGAAACTTAGAATTACTATTTTAAGAAACTTTTTACTAAACAACCTTAAATAAATATAGTTATTATTTGCAAATAATATTGATAAATAATTTAAACTTCCTTTAAATAATTATCAATTAACTATTATTTAATTGAAACCCTTTTTCAAAAAAATAAACTTTATTTAAAATGTCAATTTTCTAAATAAACAATTTTAGCAATAAAATATGTCTTTGAAAATATTTAAAGAAAATTGACCATTTTTAAATAATACCAAAAAACTTTTCTTTATGGTTTTAAATGATTTCTACCAAAAACGTTAATGTCGAGATCAAATCTCAAAACATTAAACCATGACCGAGCATGAAACTCAAAGTCACGATTTCATCAATTTGAAAATAGAATCGTTAAATTAAATTCTCTTTAATTTAATAATGCATTTTATGGAACTAAATATTAAATGCATAAATTAAATCTAGTTTATAAATTAAAATTACCATTAATTTTAATTTCAACATTAAAACTTAACTTTTAATTAAAACCGATTTAATTTAAACGACGAATTACCAGAAAACGGAAACGAACGAACTTAGTTAATCGACTCACACTCGGGTTCAATAACCCATATGAACCGAAAATAAGTAGGGCATTAAACCCTTTGACGGCTGAAATTAATCGAAGCCTTTAATCAACTCACTTTGATTATTTCGATTTCCATATTCCAATTAATCGTTTAACTATCGAATCAAACAATATTTAAACCGATTTGTGAATTTTATAAAAAAAACTAATAAAGTCTCCCCTTTAATTTTATAAAACCGAAAACATATTTACATATATTTTGTCACAAATGTCTAAACATTAATAACCAAATACTTTTGATTTATTGATTCGATTTTAACGCATTTAATTTAATCGTTCGAGTTTAACCGTGAATTAAACGACACGACGGAACAAATAATCCATCACCTCGGTTACCACATCACAACCGAGAGGTCATGGGTCTCAACCCATGGCCGAAATCTCTAGGTTTGATTTCGCGAACCGAAACGTTTAATTTCCGACTTTAATCAATTAAACACTTTTAAACAATCAAACATCAACTAAATAAAATGAACTAAGGTTTCAAAATCCCGAGCTTCAAGGAACTCCAAGTTTGGCCGAGAATCACCATAAGGTTTCCAAAACTTTTGGTCAATTTTCTCCAAGCCAAATCAAAACCTTTAACATTTTAATTATTGATTTCGACCGTCTAAACACTTTTAATTAAAAAATCAAAACCTTAATAACGTTGGACATATATTACACGAATAATACTATCATTATGTTACTTGAGGTTGCTCTGATACCACTGTTGGGAATTCGTATGGTTTCTCATAAAAACATAAACATTAATCATATTAACGCACAACAGAAGCGTTTTAAAATCACGAATTCCGTACACGGATCATCAAGTATACATAAGATAAGTAACTAGAAAGCAATAAAATCCGTACCTTTGTATTTGATGAAAAAAATACGCGAATAGGATGCTTTCAGTATCCACCGGTGATGACACGATCGAGCGGCGCCAAGTATGCAATCAAACACACGAAGAACGGGGAAAAACCAAACCCTTTTGTTTAGTTTTCTTTTCTTGCGGCCGTACACCACACAAACATACAATTGTTTGTGAGTTTTCGTGATCACACCCCACCCACAAACTTGGGGTTAGGTTATATATATACACACACAATTATATATACATATGGCCGTATATATATATATTATATATATATTAAATTTAAACTTTAATATATTAATATAATATATATCTTAATAATTATCTTTATTATTTAAACCTTATATAATTATCTCTATAATTATATACCCTTTAAATAATATTAATCTTTTATACATTATCTAATAATATATAAATGACGATATAATTATTTATAATTATCTCTTATTTATTTGTTTATAATTATCCATCCAATTATCTAATAATAGATGATAATACTAATTCAAATAAATCAATCTTTTATTTAATATCAAATAATAAATAAAAGACAAGATAATTATTTAGTTATCATCCAATGACAATTAAATCAATACAATATCTAATATTGCACTTTTAGTCCCCGTACTTTGAGATATAATTAATCATCCATTAATTAAACTCAATGATCATTTCGTGTCATAAACAATATCCAATATTATCTATTCATTAGTTTAATTGCATCTGCTCAGTTGTGCTCATCGTTGTGACCCTCAAGTGTTTTATGAAATCAACCATGATGTAGTAGTAATGTCATCTTTACACACCATATACTAACAGCTTAGAACACCCTCAGATGCAGCACCCTCATCTCTTAATTAGACAGAGACGGTCCGTTCGGAATCGACCGTCTCTTCCTGTTCTCCTTCACCTCCCTCCATCACATCAGACATCTATCTCACTCAAACGCTCCTCTCCTTCGAATTGGTTAGGCTCAGTCGGATATGACCGAGCCTCATCCGGATAGATTGCGCTGATGTATTCCCTTACCCTTTCTGTTTGAACGGCTTGATGTAGCAGCGATAACGGAATATCCATTACCGCAACATTTGCAGTTGTCTTTGGGATCTTGAGTGTCTGAAGTGAGGCAGTGAGGTAGGCATCTGCCTCGGGACGTTCGTGGATTTCGTCGTCCTGGTCCATTGCGAATTGAATGATGAGTTGTAAGAACCTCTGGAATGGAATGTATTTGCGCCCGCGTCTGGTTCGTTTCTCGAGTACCGCTCTCTTTAACTCCTCGAAGATGAATGCCGCATAGTCATAATGACGATCGAAAGCAAATGCGGCAAACATCGCTAGTACTTGGATTGATGTAGATTCGTCCTGAATGTTTTCCTGTGAAGCACTTGTTGATGATATCGAATAGGATTCTCTAGTGGGAATGTAGGTGCTTGGTTTGGAATTCTGATGGCTTGGTGAGTTGGCCATCATATCCTAGGGTCTGGATTTCTTGCAGGGTTTCGATTAGAAGGAACGGGGGCAAAGGCGTATTTAGTGACAGAATGGTTTTCAGAGGGTAGGCGGAGAATATAGCGAATGGCTTCTTGTGTGATTTTGATGGCAACAGAGTCGATGGTAGTGGTGAAGTGGGGTTCAACATCAGAGACGAATGTGAGGTGATGCCAAAACTGTTGTAGGTAGATTGAGGGTACGGATATGGCGGTGGTAATGGCGTAGAAAAAGGGGTGGCCTTTGAGAATATCAAAAGTGATATCCTCTGCTTCGTGGCGAAGGGTGGATATGTCAAGTTGCTAGTTATGAGGGGCAAACTCAACAAATTGGGATGCAGGGAGAAGAGATTCTTCGGGTAGTTGGGCGTTATTATTTGGAAGTGGAGGATGCGGAAGGGTTAACACGATTTCTGAATCCATGAGTCCTGTAAACATGCAACAGTGTTAGTATATCAGACTTAAAAGAATGAAAAATTGATACTAAGTCTGAGATAAGCGTGACTTTGAAACTGTCTATTCTGTTTAAAGCATCGGGTCTTTTATCAGTAGAATGTGAATTCTATTGAATTAAGTCCAAAGTCAATCGTGAAGAGACCAATGTTAGAATAGACATTTTCACTCAAACACTGATCCTAATTCTAATCAATGGTGCATTGGACATGGAATATTTTTGTGATTTTTGATTTTTGATAAAAATGCAAAAATGGAAAAATTAAAAAAAATCATAAGTGTAGAATTTCGGATGAGCCGAAATTCGGACGAACAATGGTCTAAATTCGGTTCAACTGAATATGCATCATCCCAATAATCCTCCTGAGCAACAAGAGCCATTGCATCAGATGTTTTCGTTGCGGCCTCCAGCTTTCGCTCATAGTATCCAATGTCCCGTTCGAACTGGTTTTTGCACTCCCAAGCAAAGTGGCCCGGTTTCCCACACTTATAACATAAACGCTCATCGTTCACTTTTGGCTCATCAGCTCTGGGCCTCTCATCTATTCGTTCAGCCGGCCTCTTGTCAGCTCGGCGAGGTTCACGGCTGTCGTCTCTCCGATTATCTCTATTATGATAGTCCCACCGATTGTCTCTCCTCTCATCCTTTCGATCATCCCGACGATTGTAGTCTCTTCTATCGTCTCACCTATCATCCCTTCTATCATCACGCCTTTCATAACGGCGATCATCTCGATAGTCTCTACGGTCATCATATCTCCTTTCGTCTCTATCATCTCTCCGATAATTATCCCTCCTATCATCTCTACTTTCGTCTCTCTGATAGTCATCTCTCCTATCATCTCTCCTGTCATCCCTTCTATCATCAGTATACCTCCGTGGGCCTGTATCATACCGAAGCTGATTGTTGGTCTTGTTAGAGAAACGTCTTTGTTGAAGACAATTTGACCACAAGGCAATCTGTTCCTGAATGGTTGCCTCTTCTTCATCGTATGACTCATGCGACGGTGAAGCATATCTACAATGAGATGATGAGGAACCTTGAGCATAAGGTGCTGGAGATAGTGTCTTGTTGAAGAGTAGGGCTAGAGAGTCAGCTGGTTTGATGCCCGTGTTTGCTGATAGTAGCAGAGATGCCAACGTGTTAGCCATCTGCTTTTGCTGATCTACATCCCCCCTGATATTTCTTGAGTTCTTTGAAGACAACATTGATAGAGACATTCGGAATGTCCAGAACTCGTCTTGTGGCAAGGCAGGAAACTTGCCATTCTGGGGCCAGGGAAGCAAATAATTGGTTGTTGATGTCATCATTATCCTTCTTGATGTGCAACTTGTTTAATTCATTCAGAACTGCACAGAATCTAGTGAATGTACCCTAAAGAGACTCCCCATCTTTGGCTCTAAACTCAGTAAATTTTACCTTAGTTTCCTTGATTTTGGCTCTGTCATCCAAATGCCCCTAGCATTTGAACTTCCAGTTCACCCCACATCTCTTTGGCAGACATCTTGCTCTCCACTCCAACAAGTATATCGATGGGAAGGGCTTGGTAGATGAGATACTCTGCCAGTTTATCTGCATGTTGTCTTTCCCTCTCAGCCTCATTGGCATGTTCTCGTTCTGTTTTTGATGCTAGAACTGGTGGGTTAGCATCTGGTCTGGCAGGGATTTCCGGTAGTATATAACAGGGCCTTCAGTAATGGATTGGATCCTGAGATTTCCATTTGGTTGCATACCAATGAATTTCAGGAATCTGGATTTCCATTGGTCATATTCATCAGGATAGAGAACAGGTGGTCTGTTCTCAGATCTTAAGACAAGCGCTTCTCGGGAAATGGTGGATAGTGCTGATTTAAAAAAATTAGATCTTGTAGGTGGAAACTGGATTTCAGATTATCAGAACTCGGATGAACAGTGTTCCGGATGAACAGTGTTTCGGACGGCCTGAACTCGGATGATGAGGAATTCGGATTAACAATGAAATTCAGATGGTGAGGAATTCGGATGAACAGTTAAACTCTGATGGACGGAACTCGGATGGACAGTAATTCGGATGGACCGAATTTCGGATGAACGGTGTAACTTCGGATGGATATTTAAAAACTTTTCAACTCAAATTGATCGAATTCAGATGAAGATCCGAAGTTCGGATGGGCCGAGATGGAATTCAAAAATGAAGCACAATTAGTTTTAAGTTCTTAAAAATAATTTAACTACATTCCGGTTGATCCGAAGTTTGGAGGAGTCCGAAAGTGGGTCCGAGATTTGTTAAATTTTGATCCGAAGAAGTCCGAAAAATGGATCCGAAGTGGACCGAATTTGGATCCGAGGAAGTCCGAAGTGTGATCCGAAGTAGTCCGAATTTCAACAGTTATAAAATTTCAGAATTTTCAGAATATTGTAAAAAGCAGTATTCAGCCTAAAAAATATTTCTAAATGTTTGGAATAATATTTTAAACACTTTTAGGCATTTAAAACTAACCAAAACACTTAAAAATCTATGAAGAATGGGACCAAAACTGAAACTAAACCCCAATAAACCGAGAATAATAATAAGCCTATAAATGATGTACACAGGTAATGATTGAACATAAAAAGCTCTAATTCAATACATGATGAATAATAGAACATTATATGATGAAGAAACACGAAAAACAGAATATGGAAATGAAAGATTGGATCAAACCGTGGGTTTTTGATGAAGAACACGAAGAACACTTTGCAGATTTTTAATCCAAATCAGTTGAACTCCACCGTGTGGCTCTGATACCAGTTGTTGTTAATCGTTTTCCCAGAAGAATCAGCACACATGAATGATTTCAACAATATTCAATGCTAATAGAATAATCAACTCAATGAATGCAAGAATAATGATGAAAGAAATGTCAGAGAGAATGTGTGAAAAAGAGGCGGCTGAATAATTCGTGAAAGGTGAGAGTGTATGGGAAACCCTAGGTGGGGTTTCCCTTTACATCAATTAAAATGAAGTTTCCCAGAATTACACTTTAGTCCCTTGACTTCTATCAAAATAAATTCAAGTAAATAAAAGACTAGAAATAATTTACAAGGAATTAAACCAAAATAATTATTACAAAATAAAGTCACAAGATCAAAATTTAATATCTAACATAACTCACCAGGTTCCCACTGACAGTTGTTTTAAATGTGGATCTCAGGTGCGAGGACTGAGGCTAGGGACACAGCGGGCAGTAGTCGAGACCCGCCACGAGGACAGTAGCTAGTAACTACTTTCGTAAGTAGTCTTGATGTATTGTGGTTTGGCTTATCGGCCAGCGATACTTTGATGACTGTAACCTATACACAGATTGTGGTCGATCGACTTTGCTAACGGGGGTTGGTTCCCGTCTCGTCGTTACCTTATGTTTGATGGTGTTTAGTAGTTAATTAGATGTTTACCCTTGACGATGTCGTTTATGATTGGATGACGTGGACTGTAAGTCGTATGTGGCATTAGTAATGAAAGTAGGGTGTTACAGCTTGGTATCAGAGCATTAGTTTAAGGCTTAAGTATCTTTAGTGATGCTTAGGCTTAAACCAGTGTCTACATCCTTGGGCTTGATCTCTAATGAGTAGGTCTAAGAAAATTTAGAGTTATGCTATTGTTGTTATAATAATGTTGTTTATATTGTGCAGAGACCTTATGGCAGTTGAGCAGGGACCCGAGGGTCCCACCGGGGGACGAGTATCTGCTGAGGAGTTTGCCTGGCGACTATTAGAGGCCTACGAGAAGGGCCGTAATGAGGGTATGCAGTCTCTGACGCAGAGTACAGGCGGGGGCAGAGATTCGGGGGCCAGTTCGTCACGAGGGGGCAAGGGATGCAAGCATAAGGAGTTTTTGGCTACGCATCCACCAGAGTATCATGGCTAGCCCGGGGCTGTTAAGGCCATGTACAGGCTGTAGGATATAGAGATGGCTTTTCGTGTCACAGGATGCCACCCTGACCAGATGACGACATTCGCTAGTGCTCAGTTACGGACTAGCGCGGAGCAGTGGTGGCAGACTGTCAGAGACATGATGGGAGATGGGTCGGCGTATGAGATGACATGGAGTCAGTTTAGAGCCCATTTTGAGGAGCAGTACTTTCCGAAGGACCGCCGATCCCATTTAGAGATTTATGTTCTGACTTTATTCTAGGGGCAGCGATCAGTTGACGAGTATGAGAAGATTTTCATCGATCTGAGTTTGTTTCCACCGCTGCAGATTAGTATAGAGTCGCAGAAGATTAAGAAGTTCATGATTGGTTTGCGCAAGGAGATTCGAGAGTTCATTGACACTGGCTATATCCCGACTTATGCTAGGGCAGTTGAGTTGGCCCGTAGACCAAAGAGCGAGTTATCTTTTAGAGACCCAGTGGTGGAGCAACCTCGATTGGTTCAGTCAGCCGGACATGGTGGCTCTGATAGAGGTAGAGATAGAGACCGGGACAGAGATAGTCGTTCCAGCCAATTTCGGCCTAGGGGTGATGATCGCCGACGCACAGAGTCCGAGGGGGTAGATAGGCAGAGGGATAGGTCTTCTCAGAGATCCGATCGCAGGCCCGATGATACGAGCAGTCGTTTTGGTGGGTCCGAGCAGAGCGGAGGGGCTTCTAGTTCTGGGTCTATTAGTAGAGAGCGATTTTGTAAGAGGGGCCATCAAAGGCACATCAGGGAGTGTGATCCCCGTCATGTGTGTTGCTTCCGCTTTGGCCAGCCTTGCCACACTCAGACAGGATGTACTTCCAGGAATCCGTTATGCTTTAATTACGGGCGGCCTGCTCATCAGGCACGAGACTGTACGGCTCCACGGCAAGGGGAGTCGAGACCACCGGCACAGGGTCAGAGTTCTGCTAGTTCATCTGCACGTAGAGACACCGTTCCACCTGCAAGAGGCCAAGTTTTTCAGTTGACAGCGGAGGAGGCCCGAGAGACAGCCGATGTAGTTTCTGGTACGTTCATTCTGAACGGTCATAGTGCCCGAGTTTTTTTTGATTCCAGGGCAAACCGTTCCTTTGTATCTTTTGCCTTTACTGCATATTTTACTACCCTGCTAGTGGAGTTGTCAGAGCCATTAGTTATAGAGCTAGCTGATGGCAGTGCTTCTGTAGTTAGGCATGTTTATGCGCAGTGTGTGTTAGAGATAGACAATTATTTAATTAGGGTTGATTTGTTGCCTATAGGGATCGGGAGCTTCGATGCGATAGTGGGTATGGGTTGGTTAGCTTCCCAGCGTGCCGATATTGCGTGTTCTAAGAAGAACATTCGGCTATCGGTTTCTGAGGACCGTGTTATTATCGTGTATGGAGAGCGCAGTAGAAGTAGTGTGGGCCTCATTTCTGCAGTTTAGGCTAGTCTTTGTTTAGCCAAGGGTTGTTCCTCCTTCCTAGCATATGTAGTTGATGTGAAGAAGGAGAAGCAGAGTGTAGAGGCTGTTGATGTTGTTTTCGAGTTCCCCGACGTGTTTCCGGAGGAGCTACCTGGGTTGCCACCAGACCGATAGGTAGAGTTTCGTATTGAGTTGGTGCCAGGTGCCATTCCTATGGCACGCGCACCTTATCGTTTGGCTCCTATTGAGATGAGGGAGCTGATGAGTCTGTTGCAGGAGTTGTTGGACCATGGTTTTATCCGGCCGAGTACTTCGTTGTGGGGTGCTCCAGTTCTCTTTGTTAAGAAGAAAGACGGGTCGATGAGGATGTGTATAGACTACTGCGAGCTCAATAAGGTTACGGTGAAGAACCGTTACCCTCTTCCGCGGATACATGACTTGTTCGATCATTTACAGGGAGCCAGCCTATTCTCAAAGATTAACCTGCGTTCGGGGTATCATCAGTTGAAAGTATATGATCAGGATACAGCGAAGACATCGTTCTGGACCCGATATGGTCACTATGAGTTTTTGGTTATGCAGTTTGGGCTAACCAACGCCCCAGCAGCTTTTATGGACCTGATGAATAGGGTCTGCCATTCGTATCTTGATCAGTTTGTCATAGTGTTCATAGATGACATACTGATAAATTCCCGATCAGTAGAGGAACATGCGGCGCACCTGCGAGAGAAGTTGTATGCAAAGTTCTTGAAGTGCGAGTTTTGGCTTCGGGAAGTTCAGTTTCTAGGCCATGTAGTTAGTGGTGAGGGTGTTTCTGTTGACCCAGCCAAGATTGAGGCTGTTATGAGCTGGGAGAGACCCTGGAGTGTAGCAGAGATTCGCAGCTTCCTGGGGTTAGCAGGGTACTACCATCGGTTTATTCAGGACTTCGTATTGATTGCTGTACCATTGACCCACTTAACTCGCCAGTCAGTCCCGTTCGAATGGACTGAAGACCAGGAGTTTGTTTTTGAGGAGTTGAAACGTCAGTTATGTCAGGCTCCAGTTTTAGCCCTGCCTGAAGGCACGAGTGATTTTGTCGTGTATAGTGATGCTTCCGGGACAGGGTTGGGGTGTGTATTGATGCAGAGGGGCCGAGTGATTTCCTATGCTTCTCGCCAGTTGAAAGACTACGAGAAGAACTATTCGACCCATGACCTGGAGCTGACAGCCATCGTATTTGCGCTGAAGATTTGGCGCTGTTATTTGTATGGAGTTTCGTTACGTTGTTTACTGATCACAAGAGTCTCCAGTATCTATTCAGCCAGCGTGACTTGAATATGCGACAGAGATGGGAACTGGAGTTGATCAAGGATTATGACAGTGACATACAGTACCACCCGGGTAAGGCGAATGTAGTAGCAGACGCGCTCAGCTGAAAAGAGTGCGGATCTTCAAGTTGGGCACGTAATTACAGAGTTGAACTGACGTCTACCATGATAGAGAGACTTCAGGAGGCATAGGCTACAGGGATGCGTGCAGAGAATCACCGAAGGGAGCATATTTTGGGCCAGTTGCAGGAGTTCGAGACTGACTCTCGAGGGTTTTACACGAGACAGGGCCGAGTTTGGGTCCCTAGGGCCGTTGATGTACGTCAGTTGATCTTGGAGGATTCCCATAAGTCCCGCCTTACTATTCATCCTGGTAGTACGAAGATGTATTAGGATCTCCACGTATTGTATTGGTGGACCGGTATGAAACGAGACATAGCTAAGTTTGTTGAGCGTTGTCTGACTTGTCTACATGTGAAAGCCGAGCATCAGAAGCCCCATGGTCGGTTACAGCCGTTAGAGATCCCACAATGGAGTTGGGAGCATATCACGATCGACTTCTTTACGAAGTTACCGCGGACTCCATGTGGTTATGATGCGATATGGTGATAGTTGATCGACTTACGAAGACAACGCATTTTCTGCCGATCCAGGAGACCTATACATTGGAACAGCTAGCTCGAGTTTATGAGATTCTCTCCCGACATGGAGTCCCAGCCTCGATAGTTTCTGATAGAGACGCTCGATTCACGTCCACTTTCTGGCAGAGTCTACAGCGAGCGTTGGGTACCCGAGTTCAGATGAGTATGGCGTATCATCCCCAATCAGGCGGCCAGTCTGAGCGTACGATCCAGACGATGGAGGATATGCTACGAGCTTGTGTGATGGATTTTGGTGGTAGTTGGGATTCGAATTTGCCATTGGTTGAGTTTGCTTATAATATCAGCTACCACTCCAGCATTAAGATGCCTCCGTTCGAAGCGTTGTACAGGTCCTGAGATCATCCAGCAGACTAGCAAGCAGATAGCCGTGGTCAGAGAAAGACTGCAGGTAGCCCAGAGTCGACAGAAGTGTTATGCCGATAAGAGGACTAAAGAGTTAGAGTTTAATGTGGGCGAGTGGGTACTACCGAAGGTATCCCCTTCGAACGGCATGATTCGATTTCGCCGATGAGGTAAGCTTAGTTTGAGATTTATTGAGCCGTTCTGCATAGTCGAGCGCGTTGGTACTCAGGCCTACCGATTGGAGTTGCCTCCGGAGTTGTGTGGGGTACACTCTACCTTTCATGTCAGTTATTTGCGCCGATGTTTGGCTCCACATGAGGAGACGGTTCCCATGTCAGAGATCGAGGTAGACGAGCAGCTGAGATACTTAGAGCATCCCGAGGCCATGATAGATCGTAAGGTAAAGAAGTTGTGAAAGAAAGAGATTCCGTTGGTGTTGGTACAGTAGCGCTACCATAAGGGTTCCAGTGCTACTTGGGAGCCCGAGGCGGATATGCGACAACGTTATCCGCATCTATTCACCTGAGTTGAGATCCCGAGGATGGGATCAGTTCTAGAGGGGAGGATTTGTAACATCCAGAATCTAGCAGCAGGTACATGTAATTTATTTATTGGCTTTGGGAGTGACCCTAATGAGTTGGTGAAATTTATTTGATTAATTACACGTGAGTTGGTAAAGTAGATTGCTATTACGTGTAACTTTAATCGGTTGAGATAATGACCGGTTTAGTAGTAATTATAGGGTTGGGGTTGTTTTAATGAGTTAATTAATATTCCAAACCCAAGCTGTTGATTTGAGATTAATTGGGTTAACGGGTGTCTACCTAGTGAATATTGAATAATGTACCCATTTTTTTATTGGGTTTCGGACCCAAGACATATATATATCTGTAACTCTCTCCATTTCCTTCACTTCACCAAAAACTCAAGTGTAAATGTGTGTGTGTGATTATCAGATGAACTCAGAGAGAGAGAGAGAGAGAGAGAGAGAGAGAGAGAGAGAGAGAGAGAGAGCCAAGGGGAAGACCTAAGCAACCATAATCAAGAGAACAATTCCATCATCATCTTCGTGAAGTGAAAAGCTCCATTATAAAGAAAGAGCAGATCCAGGTTTGTAATCCTTGCTGAATTAAGTTGTGATGTTGTAATCAATAGTTAAAAAGATCTGGGGAGGGTTATACCCCCTGTTATATGTGAAATCAGAGATTTGTTATCGTTGGAAACATGAATTTCAAGTTTTCTGCTCAATTATCATTACCAGGTTGATTTCATGTGTTCATGTTTTGAAGCATCATTGTTTCTTCCCTGTAAAATGGTTTGAAAATTTCAATTAGCAATGCTACACGATACAGATTCATGAAACCAATCATATGAAAATGATAGAGATTTGTTAGCACATTTGAAACGTTTATGTACATGAATTTTTTGACTGAAAATTAAAGATTATGTACCTTTGTATGATGATGGTTTGAAACTTTCAATTAGCAATGCTACACGATACAAATTCATGAAACCAGTCATATGAAAATGATAGAGATTTGTTAGCACATTTGAAACGTTTATGTACATGAATTTTTTGACTGAAAAATAAAGATTATGTACCTATGTGTGATGTTGTTGATATACAACTAATTTTATTTGATATAAATGTAAAACGATTGCCAAATTATTTTCAATTTGTAGGCAATCACCCCACATAATTCTCAATAAGTTTTATTTTTTTAAAAATTTGAATTTTAAAAAGTTTCCATCATCTCTTATTTCTCTGGTCCTGCAGTTTATCTCCACGTCTTCTTTTTTCTAGCATATTTTGTTGGACATCAACTTAGATGATGATAATCTCCAGTTTTCAAAATATTTTTTCTGTCTTTTCAAACTTATCCCGATTATTTCTGATTTTAAAAGGCTGAGATTCTTCCATGTCAGCATATATCCGAATAAATCGGAATTTCAATGGCAGAGATGAAGCCACATCAACATTATCCTTTTTTTTTTTTTGAATTTCAATGGCTGAGATTTTTTTGTTACTTGATCAACGGCTGAAAATGTGCCACGTGAGCAGAGTTTCTCGCTGCTCCGTCGGCATTATATATAATATGTTCGCCAATTAATTTGTTAAAACTGTGCTTTTAATGTATTTCTACATAGAATACGCGATACTCTACATAGAATACATGATAATATACATAGAATACATGTTGGGAAATAGTTTAAGTATGTTCAAGCTGTTAGTTAGACTTCTCAGACTGTTAGTAGATTTTTCATGTAAATACAAAGTTCATGCTGCTAGTTGAAGAAACTCGAGCTACCAGTGTAAAAGTTCAAGCTGCCAGAGCAAAACAACTCAAGCTGCTCAGTTCATGCTGTCAAGAGATTCAAGCTGCTCAACAGTTTCATAAACAGAAAGTGCTGATTTTCAAGAAAGATATCTACACGAAGATTCCAGCATATCTACTATCAGAGAAGTCATAGTCCTTCAAGGAAACCAGTCCAAAAAGCAATATAAATACAGAGAATAGGTCATAGAAGTTCATAGAAGTTTTCTGCATATTTTGAGTCTGTAAATGCTTTGTTGATTAAGTTTTCTTAAGCCTCTAAGGTTGTAAAATCCTAAGAACAGTCTGTGTTCTTCGTCTAATCAAACAGATTAGAGGTGATTGTAATCATTGAATTCAGCAATACAAACAGTCTTGATTACTTCTTATGTTTTATGCTTCATTGGTTCTGAAAGTTTTTGTTAAAATAATTAAGTGTTATTCCGCAAACTTCTTAATTAAACTTTGATTCAAAGCAAGATTATTGATTTATACTCTGATAAATTCAAATCAGTTAATCTTGGTTTTTCAGTTTTAGATCCTGACAAGTGGTATCAGAGACACAGGTCGTTCTTTGGTTTTCAAAGTCGAAAACTTTCTTTCAAATTTTTAATCTTTTACAATGGAATTTGAAAATAGCAGCAGTGGATCTGGGCAAGGACTCAAAGTGCCTATGCTCAAGCCCACTAAGTTTGAGATGTGGAAACTCAGGATTCAACAGCATATTCAATTCATTGATTATGCCATATGGGAAGCTATTGAATTTCCTCCTGTAGTTGATCCAGAACTTGATGCTGAGGGAAAACCAGTCAAAACTCCTCCAAAAACTGAACTTGAAAGGAAGGCTAGAATGAATGAAGTGAAAGCACTCACACTATTACAAATAGCCATTCCTAATGCTTATCAACATCAGTTCAAAAAGTTTTATACTGCTCACTCTCTTTGGAATGCCTTAGACAAGAGGTTTGCTGGTAATGCCAGTACCAAGAGAAATCAAAAAGACCTCTTGAAACAACAGTATGAAAACTTTTCTAGTGGCAAGAATGAAAACCTCACTCAAATCTTTGACAGGTTCAACAAACTGATAAGTGAACTGGAAAGTGCAAAGGTCAATCTGGATCAAGATGAAGTCAACCGAAAGTTTCTCAGATCTCTTGGAGAAGAATGGACAGTCTATGCTGCACAGTGGAGAATAAAAGACACACTTGATGAGATAGAATTGGATGATCTGTATAACAGTTTAAGAGTGTTTGAGACTGAGATTGATGCTAAAAAGAAATCTTTTTCTTATAATCACAACACTGCTCTTCTGTCCTCTGAAAAATCTAATAACTGTGATTCTTTTTCAGGTGGTGATGGCAATTCTGCTGAAACTCATTATGAAGCTTTTGTTGCCAATGATGGATTATTTGCTCTAAATGTTGAAGACTTGGAACAAATTCATCCAGATGATCTTGAAGAGATGGATTTATAGTGGCAACATGCAATGCTGACCATGAGAGCCAAAAGATTTCTGAAAAGAACTGGTAGGGCCAACTTTCAAGCCAAGACAGAAGGCAAACCATCTTTTGATAAATCAAAAGTGGAATGCTATAAATGCCATAAGCTTGGTCACTTTGCCAGAGAATGTAGATCTCAAGGTCAACAGCCATCAAGGACTTCACATCCCATCCAAGCGTCCTCATCAACAGCACTTGTCTCTCAAGAAGACAATGTGTTTGACTGGAGTGATCAGACAGAGGAAGAATTTCAAAATCAAGCACTTATGGCAGAAACATCAAATGTCTCCTCCACTGAACTACCATCTGAGGTAAATTCTAAACTCTGCTATCAATCATGCAAAAATATGGTTAAAAAGTACAGAGATCATAATGAGAGCATGTGCAAAACTCTAGCTAAGATGGAAGAAAGGAGATATGAATATATGCAAGCCATAGAAGATCTGGAAAAACAGATAAATGATTATAAGGATAATGAGATTCAAATGGGGTATGATAGAAACTATCATGAATGGGAGAAAAAGGAACTCAATAAGAAAATAGAATCTCTGAATAAAAAGGTAGAAGAAACTGAACAGAAGGTGTTAGAGGCTAATGAGAAACTGGAATCTGTTAACATAGATCTAGGTAACTTCAAGTTAGCAAATCAAAAGCTAGAACACCTGATGGAAGTTCAATTCAAAGATAGAGTCAAATCTCAGGTCAATCCCAAAGAAGGAATATGATACAGAGCTACTCCTCCTCCATACAACAACAAGTACATACATCCAATGAGTGAGGTTGCTGATAGACTTGTCAATGAACCACTAGATGAGTCTATGACTATTGTAGATCCTATCCTTGATAACAGTCCTGAATTAAAAGAAGATAAGAGTCAAAATAGAGACTGTGACACAAAGAGTGCACCCATAGAAGTCCAAGTTCCCAGTAAGAAAGGAAAAGAGAAGATGAGTGTATGCAATGCTACTCCTCAAGTTTCTGTACATTCTAACTGTAACACTGCATCTTCATCAAAAGGAACTAAAAGAGGTAAAACTGTTTCTATTTGCACATGCCAAAAGCATGGTGTTCAAAAATTTCCTAAACAATAGCAGGTAAGAGGAAACCAGAGAAACAAGAACCAGAAATTGACAGAAAAGTCTGGTGTTCCAATTCAAACTGTCAAAAGATGCTTTCACTGTGGAAGGAAGAATCACTTAGCCAAGGATTGTTTTTACAAACCAGCTGTTGCAAAACAGACTGTGCATCACACAAAATCAAATCCTAATCAGGAAAAGCACTCAAAAGTGAAACCTTCCACAGCAGCTCCAAAGAAAACAGTTGATCACAGATTCTCAAAAGTTAATAAAAAACAGTCCACACATCAAAAACAAGTTTTGGCAAAGCCTAAATCAAGTTTTAAACAAATATGGTGTGTCAAGGACAAATCTGTTGCTCAAACTGCTAATGCAAAAGATCAGACTGCTAAGTCAAAATCTGATGCTGTTAGTGCAAAAACTGAAACTGTTAGCACTACAAACACAGCTCAAGCTGCTGGGCATCAAACTGGAGCTGCTAGTGAATCATTTGAGACTGTTAGAAGAAAAGATGATCAAAATAGTTGGATACCTCGTATTATCACTAAATACTCTCCAAAGACTCCATCAGTAGATCTCACCAAATATAAGAAGTCAAAAACAGTTTTTAGTTATGTCAATGTACAAGGCCAACCCAAAACCAATTTGGTTTGGGTTTACTCCACTACTAACTAAGCTGTTATTTGTGCAGGGCAACCACAGGTCTCCTCATAAAAGAAGATGGCATCTGGACAGTGGATGCTCTAGGCACATGACAGGCAATTCTGAATGCTTGTCAAATTTCAAAGGTTTTGATGGAGGTTTTGTTGCATTTGGAGGCAACTCAAAAGGAGGTAAGGTTACAGGTAAAGGTACTGTTAATGCAGGCAACATGACATTCCATGATGTTCTGTATGTTGAACAGCTTAAGTACAATTTATTGAGTGTCTCTCAAATCTGTGACAAACGAAACATTGTTCTGTTCACAGATTCTGAGTGCATTGTTCTTTCAAAGGATTTCAAAATTCCTGAAAATCTTGTTTTACTTAGAACACCAAGAAAGGACAATGTTTACTGCCTGGACACAGCTCTCTTGACTAAATCAAATACTTTAAGCTGTTTAATATCCAAAGCATTATCAAATGAATCTGCTCTTTGGCATAGAAGGATGTGTCACATGAACTTCAAGTCCATGAATGATTTAGTTAAAAAGAATCTGGTAAGAGGATTACCACAAAAGGAGTTCATTTGTGATGATCATTGTGTAGCATGTCTTAAAGGTAAGCAACACAAAACTTCTCATAAGGCCAAAGAAGTAAAATCAATCTCATCTGTTCTTCAGTTGTTACATATGGATCTATTTGGTCCAACATCTGTTTTGAGTTTGAATAAAAGGGCATACTGTTTAGTCATTGTTGATGATTTCACCAGATTTACTTGGGTTTACTTTCTTAGGTCCAAAGATGAAACTGCTGAGCTAGTTAAGTCTTTTATCCTTAAGATAGAAAACCCATCCAATTCCAAAGTTAAGGTGATAAGATCAGACAATGGAACTGAATTTAAAAATCAAATTCTAAACAGTTTCTGTGAGTCCAAAGGCATTGCTAGACAATATAGTGCACCAAGAACACCACAGCAAAATGGTGTAGCTGAAAGAAAGAATAGAACATTAATTGAGGCTGCTAGAACAATGCTAGCTGATTCAAATCTGCCAATGACTTTCTGGGCAGAAGCTGTTAATACAGCCTGTTATGTTCTAAATAGGGTTCAAGTTGTCCAATCTCAAGGAAAACCTCCCTATGAGTTATTCCATAACAGAAGTCCCCTAATAGCTTTCTTCAAGTCTTTTGGATGCCCATGTACTATTCTTCACACCAAGACTCACTTAGGAAAGTTTGAGAGTAAAGCTGAAGAAGGATTCTTTGTAGGATACTCAACTCAAAGCAAAGCCTATAGAGTATACAACAGTGTGTCTAAAACAATTGAAGAAAGTGCCAATGTTGAATTTAATGAAAATACTGCTAATATCAAATGCACTGGTCCTGATTGGTTGTTTGATTTAGATTCACTAACAAATTCTCTGAGCTTTGTTGAGTATACTGCAGAAGCTGATGCATACAGGGTTGAAGCTGCTAACACGAATTCTCATGCTGCCAATACAATTTCTCATGCTGTTGGCACAAAGTCTCAGACTGCTGCAGATTCAACAAGTTGGGATGATTTCACCACTCTACCACTTCTGTCTTGTGATCCTCCAGGGGTCCTGAATGATACATATCCAGACACTGAAGTGCCACTCCAAAGTTCTGAAAGAACAGCTCCAACACAACAGGAAACAGTCCCAGATTCAAGTCAAGTTGTTTCAGAAACTGAACCACTCACTGGTTCTGATGGAGATGATACAAACCTTGGAACTTCCTTTCAAACAGAGAGAGAGCCCACACTAAGAGTTCACAAGTATCACCCTCTCAATCAAATACTGGGTGATCCAAGCACTCCTGTTCAAACAAGGAAGATGGTTCACAATGAGACTGCTGCTGCTGAACAAGCAGTTCCAGAATTCAGTCTAGCTGCTTTTGAACATGCCTGTTTCATGTCTCAATTGGAACCTAAAAAGGCATCAGAAGCATTAAAAGATTCATCCTGGATTGAAGCTTTGCAAGAAGAGCTTTTACAGTTCAAAATTCAGAATGTATGGACTCTGGTGGATCTTCCTAAAGGTAAGAGAGCAATAGGTACAAGATGGGTGTTCAGAAACAAGAAGGATGAGAGAGGGATAGTCATCAAGAACAAAGCAAGACTAGTAGCACAAGCGTACACTCAAGAAGAAGGAATAGATTATGATGATGTCTTTGCTCCAGTAGCAAGAATTGAAGCCATCAGACTATTTCTAGCATATGCAAGTTTCAAAGGCTTTAAAGTGTATCAAATGGATGTTAAGTCTGCTTTCTTGTATGGGACAATTGACGAGGAAGTGTATGTGTGTCAACCTCCTGGTTTTGAAGACTACAAGTATCCAGACAGGGTGTACAAGCTAGACAAAGCTCTCTATGGTCTTCACCAAGCCCCCAGAGCATAGTATGACACACTGTCATCATATCTTCTACAGAATGGATTCAAGAGAGGCACTCTGGACAAAACACTTTTCACTAAATCCATCAAAGCTGATATTCTTCTTGTCCAAATCTATGTTGATGACATCATCTTTGGCTCAACTAATGATAGGTTGTGCAAAGAATTTGAGGCCCTAATGCACAAAAAGTTTCAAATGAGTTCAATGGGGGAACTCACATTCTTTCTAGGGCTGCAGGTTAAACAGAAGCCTACTGGTCTATTCATAAGTCAATCAAAGTATGTCAAAGACATATTGGAAAAGTTTGGCTATCAAGACACAAAGGTTGCAAGCACTCCAATGATCCTCATAAACAGCTCCATACAGACAAAGATGGCATAGATGTGGACATTCATCTATACAGATCCTTTATAGGATCTCTCATGTATCTAACATCTTCAAGACCTGATATTATGTTTGCTGTCTGTGTGTGTGCTAGATTTCAATGCTCTCCAAAGGATTCTCACTTGGTTGCTGTTAAAAGAATCTTTAGATATCTTAAAGGCCAACCACATTTAGGCCTATGGTATCCTAAAGACTCTCCTTTTGAACTAACTGCTTATTCTGACAGTGACTATGGTGGTTGCAACATTGACAGGAAATCCACAACTGGTGGATGTCAATACTTAGGAGCAAGACTAGTCTCTTGGCAATGCAAAAAGCAAACAACTGTCTCCACATCATCCACTGAAGCAGAATACGTAGCAGCTGCAAGCTGCTGCTCCCAGGTAATGTGGATTCAAAATCAGCTAAGAGACTATGGTATGAATTTCTTATCCACTCCTATTTATATTGACAGTTCAAGTACAATTAGCATTGTGCAAAACCCAGTGAAGTTCCCAAAAACCAAGCATATAGAAATCAGATTTCACTTCATCAGAGATTGTAATGAAAAGAAATTAATCCAAGTTACCAAAATACATACAGATGATCAGCTAGTTGATCTATTTACAAAACCTTTTGATGTGGGAAGGTTCACTTTCCTAATATCAAATATTGGTATGGTAAACATGGATTAATTAGTTTTCATTATTATCTACTCAGTATGCTAATTTAAGGGGGAGACACTGTTCCATTGAAAAGTTGCACAATTTTACACTAACAGCATGAGTATTTTCTCATGCTGCTAGTTCATTTTCTCGAACTGCTAGTTATTTTCACTTGATCTGTCAAAGTGTGCAGGGTATTTGGGTAATTTTTCAAATGTGTGCGCGGGACCCAACCTTTTCGAAACCTTTAAAGGTCCCAGTTTCGTTCAGTTGTAACTACCAGTTACATATTTTTCTTCCACGGCCTTCTACTTTCTCTCTGAACGAATCACACATTCTTCTTTCAAACCCTAAAACCATCGTTTGATCAACCATGGAGTTCGTAAAAGAACACAACTGCCTCCCATACACTCTGAAACATGCTGAACTCCAGCCATTCCATGATATGATGGATTTCCTCAGGCACTCCCATATCAACCATGCCCTCAATATCAATCCTACCATATACATATCGCATATTGAACAGTTCTGGAACCACTATACTATCCAAAATTGATGGCACTCCCATCACCATCACTGAGGAATCCATTCGGCACCATTTGCATCTTCAAGATGCCTCAGGTATAACAGACCTATCCCTTCAAGTTTTACATTTTGGTCTTCAAAATATTGGTTACAGGGGCCCTGCTGATTCTTTTACTTTCTTAAAAGCCCATTTTTCTCCTAAATGGAAATTTCTTGTACATATTCTTCAGCAGTGTATGAGCCCCAAAAGAACTGGTTGGTCAGAATTTTCTTCTAACATTGCCACTGCCTTAGTGTGCTTTTCAACAGGCCAACGGTTCAATTTTTCAAACATGATTTTTCAGGGGATGTTAAGGCATCATTCCCTAAAGAATGGGAAGTTTTTAATGTATCCAAGATTTTTGGCAGAAATCGTTGCACACACCTGCACTACTTCTCATTTACATAAGAGGATACATATTTCCCATAGGCACTCACTATAATCTATCAAAAGGCTGATAAAGCCAGGTGCCAATTTTGTCAGTGTAGATGTTCCATTGCCCTCTGCAATGATGACCATCATTTCAGGAAACAGAGGAGAGGGTCTTGAGCAGGCTCAGCCTAACATCACTGCTACACCCCCAAGACCCCAACCCACTCCTCATGATACACAAACTCCCACTGATCCTTTTGTACAGCCAACACGCCCACTCAGAAATATATACAAAAGAAAAAGGGGACCAGGAGCTCCTTCCTCCTCGTCCCATCAGCAAGAGCCATATATCCCTGCGCAGGAGGATACTCCTGCACCGCATATCCAAAGGGAACCACTAGAGGAAACTCCCATCCTCACTCAGGAGGTGAACATCTCTTCAGAGATGGTTCATATGGGTTCTGTGGCTGGCAATACTGATGTCTCTGCACAAGAGGCACAGGCCAGTGCCAACATAGCTAAGACCACGCCCATGGCAACAGCAAGTGTGCAAACACAAGCTGGAAGTCCCCAGAACCAAGAACAGAGGGGCCCAGAGGTTTCTACTTCTGGTATTAATGTCAGTTATAGATCACAAGCACCCCAGGTGTTTTCTGATCTTGAGACTAGTCTGCAACTCATGCTTTTGACGGATCCCAAGCTGAAACCTGTTGTAGCTATGTTGGAATACCAAATGTCCATCATTGCTGCACAGGGTGCACAAATAATGGCCCTAAAGCAATCAGAAATGGCTCAAAAACAGAGGATGGATTATCTTCATAAGGGGTTTACCCTTTGTGGAAATAAGCTCATTCAATTAGAGCGTTTGATTCAAACCCAAGGGGCAAAGGTTGTAGGTCCTTCTGACCAAACCAATGCTTCCAAAAAGGGGGAGAATCAGGAGGTTCCTACAACAGTCCAAGCAGCTCCATCAACAACAACAGTCTAAGTAGCACCAACAGTCCCAGTTTCTAGGCTAGCAGTCCCAACAGCTTCTCAAGCTGTTAGCCTAGAAACTCAAGCTGCTCCTTCAAAAGTCACTGGAGTTGTGATCAGGGAAGGCATTCAAGCTCCATCAAGTACAGTCCAAGCAACATCCTCAACTGCAAAAGACAAAGGCAAGGGCATTCTTATTGAATCTCCAAAGCACAAATTCTCCTCCAAAGAAGCCCAGATTGCCTTTGATGCTGAAATTGCCAAAAGGTTAGCAGAAGAACAGGATAAAGAATTAGATCAGCAAGCTCAGCCCCCAATAGATGATGATGAGACATTAGGTGATTACCTAAAGGGGTTTGTGGGCAAACAAGGTGAAAAGAAGAGAAAGATGCCAACAGGGCACACTAAAGCTGAGCACAGAAGATTTTTGATAAATTTTGCATTGGCAGCTGGAATTCCAAAGAAAATGGCTCAGTCCATGACAACTGAAAGGCTGCAAGAGATTCATGACAAGGAGATGGACAAAAGAAAGAGAACAAAAGTCTCTCCAGAAGCTCAACCATCCCAATCAGTCCAAGCTGAAGCTGCTGCCAGTACACCTGTTCCTACTGATCAAGCTGCTCTTTCTATTCCTTCATCGGTTAAAAGGGTGCTCTTTGAGCAACAACTACAAAAGGCTATGGAGATAGAGAAGCTGATTGATCAGCATGATTTCACAAAGCCTCTGATCAACTACTGGTTTGCTAAGTCACTGGATGACCGTGACTTGAGAATTAAGTTTGTGATAAGAAGGGAGTCTGGACCAGAAGAAGAATATGATACATTTTGGCAGATGGTTCAGAAGTTGACCAGAGATGAGCTTATCAGAATGCACAACATTGGGTCTGTATCACAAGTTAGATCTTCTCTACCACAAGTGAAACAAGTCATCAGAGATCTAAAATCAATTGTTGACCCTGAATCTGCAAGGAAAGAAATAGAGGATGCTGTGAAGAAGGGAAGAAGGTCAAGCAAGTTGATCTGTTTGTCAAGTCAAGGACATACAGAATCAAATTTTCAGATGGACCTGGTATATTCTTCAATCTCGAATTTTATGATTTACCAAAAGATATGCTACTTCAGATAAAATCTGTTAGGGTATCTTGTGATAGAGATGAGATGAAGAAAGAATTTTTGAAGGCTGTAGATCAGAAACTTGCACAGTTGTAAGTTTTTGAAAGCCTTGGTTTGTGAATAACAGTTTACTTTTTCATTTCCATTTTTGTATAGAACTTAAAGTCTTGTGTAAAGAATTTAAGTTAGGGGGAGATTGTTGGGAAATAGTTTAAGTACATTCAAACTGTTAGTTAGACTTCTCAGACTGTTAGTAGATTTTTCATGTAAATACAAAGTTCATGCTGCTAGTTGAAGAAACTCGAGCTGCCAGTGTAAAAGTTCAAGCTGCCAGAGTAAAACAACTCAAGCTGCTCAGTTCATGCTGTCAAGAGATTCAAGCTGCTCAACAGTTTCATAAACAGAAAGTGCTGATTTTCAGGAAAGATATCTACACGAAGATTCTAGCATATCTACTATCAGAGAAGTCATAGTCCTTCAAGGAAACAAGTCCAAAAAGCAATATAAATACAGAGAATAGGTCATAGAAGTTCATAGAAGTTTTCTGCATATTTTGAGTCTGTAATTGCTTTGTTGATTAAGTTTTCTTAAGCCTCTAAGGTTGTAAAACCCTAAGAACAGTCTGTGTTCTTCGTCTAATCAAACAGATTAGAGGTGATTGTAATCATTGAATTCAGCAATACAAACAGTCTTGATTACTTCTTATGTTTTATGCTTCATTGGTTCTGAAAGTTTTTGTTAAAATAATTAAGTGTTATTCCGCAAACTTCTTAATTAAACTTTGATTCAAAGCAAGATTATTGATTTATACTCTGATAAATTCAAATAAGTTAATCTTGGTTATTCAGTTTTAGATCCTGACAATACATTAACCAGATTGTTTGTTATTGTTTTATCTATATATCTTACATATCATTTTATGTTAAATATTGTTATTGTTGTCAGTTAATTTATTTGTATTTAAAACATATGAAATGTGTAGGAAACATAACATTCTACATAGATTATGAATAGTATTGGTAATCTACATATAAATATATAGAATTTTATAACATTCTATATAGATACATAATATTTTTATACAGAATATGTTAAATTTTTAACAGTTAAATAATTTTCTATGTAGGAAAAAATATTTTTTTTATGAAAAACATTTTTTTTTTCTATAAACATCAATTCTCATGAAAGAAAGAAAAATGAAAATAAAAAAAAGAAAGAGAGAGAAAGAGAAAAACATATTTTTTTTCCAAAAATACTCTTTGCATACATTTTCAAGATTCCCACCATCAAAAATTTTAAATAATTAAAAAAAATGCCATTTGACAATTTTCAACCATAGATCTTCTTGATCTAATGGCTTTAGGTTCTCACAAATATTTAGGTTCTTACAAGAACCCTTTACTATATATATATATATATATATATATATATATATATATATATATATATATATATATATATATATATATATATATTCTGGATCCCCAGTGCACCTCAAATTCAAAAGGAACCAAGCCACCATCTAGGTGGACAAAAGTTAAATAAATACAATCAAGGGTATAAACACTTAACGTAGATCAAGTGGACACCACCAAAGGTGGGAGGGGTTCCCCTTGGTTGAGGTCTCGAGTTTGAGCCGTGCCAAGGGCGTTTCTCCTTAGGTGGAGGTGTGTGGATTTGTCATCACCCTCAAACATTAGTACTAATAACTAACCACTAACATGTGCTGTTTAAAAAAAGGGTATAAACGTTACTTAGTTATAATTTAATTAAGGAATGTATATCAAATCAATTTTAGCTAGATTTATGGGATACCGCAGAAAATAACGTAATTAAATTTGCTTGTTTGATTTACGCTTCTTCCATTCACGGTATGTAATCTAATTAGATTTAACAAAATCAAAATTCGATTAAAAAATTTAACAATCGGATTCAACAAAATGAACTGTGATGTATTGTGAATGAGAATATATCACAATCGCTTATTTGTGATTAAGAAACACATAAAGTGATTTGTGAGTGTGTTCATAACAATCATTGTTATGTACAGTGATAAAATAAAAGTTTTATTATATATGTACAACAATTATTGTATAAAAAGTGATAAAATTGACAACGCAAACACATTACCAATAAACATGAAACTACAACGACCGTTTATTTAACAGAGAAATCAACTCATCAAAAGGAAGACCTTAAATAGGTCGATCTAAAACGTATATGAGAATGCATTAATAAAAAAGGACATTGTAAACAACTAGGTTATCTAAAACCAATCAGGCCCAATAATCCGCCCTTTAACATGTGCTACCTTTGTCTCGTTAGCATTTTAAAGATGATTGTCCTCCATTCCTTTAGGATCCTCTCCCATGAATCGCCTTCATCAAACATTTTTTGCATGTATATGTTAATGTCTTGTAAAAGTATCTTGGCAACATATTGCTTGTAGATATAGTGTGAATGTAAGTAACATAACAATATAAATAGCCATAATTTTGATATTATTTGATACAATGATGGCTTTGTGAATGAATTTCCATCTTAGACATATGGTACTATGAAATGTGCATTCCACAGTTGGTTAGATCATACATTCACAAAAGGTAAAACGACATTTACAATGTAAATGTTCATACATTACAATTCACAGTATGACCTTTACGATATAGGATAGATTTCACAGTTCACATTTACTTGTTCACAATTCACAGTTCACAATAACATGTTCACAGTATGACATTTACAATATATATAGATTTCACAGTTCACAATTCACTGTTTACGATTCCCAATTCTCAATTCACAGTTGATATAACGATTTATATTAATAGTGCGAAACAAGGTTTACCATGGTCTTTTTGTGCATCGACATGTTCTTCATCGCATTCGTGATAAAAAAATGATGGCTTTTAAGACCCAGACGATTTGAACATACTAGCCAAATGACATGATCTCCTTAATGGAGTAGGAACTGAATAGAAACAAAAAATCTGAATAAATTTTCATTCATATAACAGATTATTCACAATATAGTCACGAGGTCAAATGTAAATGCATACTTAAAGTCAATTCCCTAAACATACGCGAATGAACTAACATTGATGTAGCAGAGTAAAAAAACCCGAATGAAGTATATATTTCATCTGTCGAAAAGCATGTAAAGGGCGGATACATTGATCATTGTTGCTTGCATTCTCGTTTGTCTGATTATTATTCCGATTTTCTCACTATTTAAGATAAAAAAAAGTTAGATAAGGATTTGGTGTTTACAAAATGCGTATCTAAACACCCCATATGTGTCCCTTCCCACCCACAAACGAAAAATATAGAAACAAAAAATCAAGCTTAATGCTTATAATAAGCACAAGATAACCCTTGAAACTACACATTTTCCTTCAAATTCTTGATTTTTACAATCATTAAATTCTAGTTACATATTAAGAAAAAGGCAATAGAGAACACTAAGACCTTACAAATTTTTAAAAGACTATTTCAACTACATTTATGCAAGAATAATGTTCTTAATGACTCAAACCCATGTAAAAAAGCTTATCTGTTTAGTTTTCCAGATAAGACTCAAATTAACGTACATTTATACAATATAAAAATTTTAACACCAGGACTAAAACAAATCCTTAATACTTATAAGCCAAACATAAAAAAAAAGATATAAGCTTTAAAGTGTTGCACTGGATTTGAAGCTATAGCAATTGCGCTCTGAGAGTCACAATAGATGGGTATCTTGTGTGGTGTAAACCCATAATATCAGAGTTAACTCTTCATCCACAGCACTTGAGAACAACATGAAGAGAAACTACATATTCTGCCTCTGTTGTTGACAATGACACACAATGTTGTTTCTTGGGTGACCAGTAGACAGGTTTATCACCAAGGAATTGAACTACTCCCGATGTACTCTTTCAGTCCATTTTATATTCTGCATGATTTGCATCAGAGTAAGCAGTCAATGTAAAGGTTGATTCTTTAGGATACCGTAAACCCAAATTCGGGGTACCTTTCAGATATCTTAGATACCTTTTGGCAGCAGCCAAATGAGATTCTTTTGGATTTTCTAGACGCACAAACACATGTAGCGAACATAGTATTGGGTCTACTTGCTGTTAAATACATTAATGAACCAATTATTCCTCGATAATGAGTAACATATACAGGTTTCCCTGAAATGTCCTCATCGAGTTTGGATTTTAAATCAGAAGCCATGAGTGTTTTCATTGGGGGTACTATTATTCATGTTAAACTTTTTCAACAGGTCTTGAATACATTTTGACTGATTGATTGTTTGACTTGTAACCCTAGAAAAAAAATTGATTTCACCCATCATGCTCATTTCAAATTTTTGGGACATTAAAAATGTGAACTTTTTACAAAATTCAGGATTTGTAGACCCAAATATTATATAATCTACATGTATATGAATTACAATAATGCCAGGGCCTTGACATTTTATGAAAAGGGTAGTATCAACTATACCTTTATTAAAGCCACATTTAATCAGGTAGAATGTTAATGCATCATACCATGCTCTTGGAGCTTGTTTAAGGCCGTACAGTGATTTATCTAAGATTTATACATGATCAGGCTTCGAATGATCTAGAAATCTTTCTGACTGATATGTATATACCTCTACTTTTAGTTCCCTATTTAAAAGCACCGTCTTCACATCGATTTGATATACAGTGAAGTTCTTATGAGCGGCAAATGCTAAAGACATCCTTATAGCTTCAATTCTCACAACGGGGGCAAATATTTCATCATGGTCAATCCCTTCTTGTTGACTATATATTTTGGTCACAAGTCTCGCTATGTTTTGGACAACCACTCCGTGTTCGTCCTTCTTATTCTTAAAGACCCACTTTGTGCCAATAATGGATTTGTCTTTTGGTTTCTTAACCAATCTCCATACTCTCAACCTTTCAAACTGATTTAATTCCTTTTACATGGCCATAATCCAGTCAGAGACATGAAGAGCCTATTTGACAGTCTTTGGTTCAATCTTGCTCAAAAAATTTGAGAACAAGCACTAATTGATTGAAGCTCTTCGGGTTTGGACTGAAGCAGAGGGATCTCCAATATAATTCTCTAGAGGATGATCCCTTGTCCATTTAAGTACATGAGGATACGGTTGATGTTGATCTTGGTTGGGTTCTAAATCAAGATAGGGTTGCTGGGGAGTAGATTCCGAGTTGTTGGAATCTCAGAAGTAATAGGGGTTGGTGTAGGTATATTCTGATTTTACAAGGGTGAGATTGGAATTCCTGGAGTTGTGGAACATTGAGCACTTTCAGAAGGAACAACTACAGGTGTAGACATATCCTCTGAATTAGTCGATATTTGTATAGATTCTCCAGAAATTTCAGGTGCAGAATGATCTGTGACGACTATAGGATCTATAGTAACCCTTTCAGGAAGCATATTACAGACTCAGAGAATTGATGGGTTATTTAACAAGAGTGTGGTTGCGACGTTCAACTACACCATTCTATTGTGGGATACAAGCAACAGAGAATTGATGAGTTATTCCTACAGAATTACAAAAGTCTCTAATGACTTCTTCTCAAACTCAGTACCATTATCAGATCTAATGGTCTGAACAGTCAGTTGCAGCTTCACTTGAATTTGGAGCAAGAAGTCAATTATGATTTCTGTAGCTTCAGATTTGGATCATAGGAAGAAAACTCAAGTGTATCTCGAGTAATCATCGACGATTAGTAGAACTTAGTTTTTCCCGTTAATACTTTGTACACTCATCGGCCCACATAGATCCATGTGTAGCAACTCCAATAGTTTTGTTGAAGAATGTTTAACTTTCGATTTGTGCGAAGCTCTCACCATCTTCGATTTCTCATATGCCGCACACAACTGCTCTTTCTAAAATTTGAGAGTTGGTAGGCCTTTAACTAACCCTTCTTTGGGGAGGTTATACAGATCTTTGAAGTTCATATGAGAAAGATGATGGTGCCATAACCATGATTCTTTTGTAGATGCCTTTGACGGAAGACATACATCTTTTTGCATCTTTAAATTGGCTAGATCGATAGAGTACATATTTGTCTTTCTAGCTCCTGTAAGGATTTCCTTTCCTTCACCAGATCTAATACTGCATCTATTTGCCTTAAAATTGACTTCTAACCCTTTGTCGCACAACTGTCCTATGCTAAGCAAATTATGACCAAGACCATCTATATAGAAAACCTTTTGAATTGTGAATTTGTCATACTTCAAGCTCCCATATCCTCTGATCGAACAGGACTGATCATTTACAAATCTAACCGTCCTACAGAATTTATCTACAAAATCATGAGAGTGTCTCTTTGCCCGGTCATGTGCTTGGAGCATCCGGAGTCAATGTACCATACATGATTTACCTTCAAAACATATTAAGCAGTGAGGTACCCACTTTAAAATGGGTCCTTTGAGTTAGGCAAATCACACGGTGCAATGTCAATTATAAAATTATTAGCTTTCGGAACTTTAGGAACCCACTTCTTAACAGTTTTCTTGGGTATCAACTTTTGAACAGTTCTTTTGGCAACTGATTTTTAAATTAATTTTTTTTTGGAAATGTAGGTCCCAAAAGGTTTTCCAAGTATGTTAAGAGAGGCTGTAGAGGGGGGGGGGGGGGTTTGAATACAACTAATTCTTTATCACACACTATTTCTCAATGTTTGTATGTATATATTAACACTTGTTAATTACAAACAAGTTTGGATTGCGGAATGATCCAAACTGAGATGACAGAAATGAAACAACAGACTTTAAACTAATCTAACACTAGTTTCAATAAATTTACTCACTTAGGTTCACTCACTGTTTATTCAAGACATAGACAGAACATCTTTGAGATTGAACAACTTAAACACACTCAGCTATAACACTCTAAGTTGAAATAGAATTTGCATGCATGAAAAACACACTTGGCTTTGCACTACACGTTCTTTGTTTATGGATGTCACTCTTGATGTTCTCTAATTCCTTCGAAGCTTCTTTTATACTCACACAGTGACTCTCAGAGAAGCTTCTTCATTGATTGTATGGAAAGTGAGAATGTCTTGCAAAAACACAAGGATGCTTTTCTGCATTATGACAAATCAGACTTTGTCCACTTGTTGCAGAATCTTTGTCTTTTCCTTTTAGTCTCTGTCATCCACAGCTTTACCTTAAAGAGGAATGTCAACTTTAGACCGTTACTCTTCATTGTAATGCTATTTTGATATAAGAAATGGTCTGTCATCCATATCAGATATCCTCTTTGTCTTCACGCTTCAGAACAGCTTTGGCAGAACTGACAGTTTCTGATTTTCCACTTTGTCTTGAGTTGTAGACTAATCAAGACGTTCAAGACTTTGCATGAGGACATGGAAAAAAATTCCATTATGTGTAAAACCTGTTCAGAAATAACAGGTTCTGTTCACAAAGAACGGAATACAAGCTTGAGTCAAAACTTTTCAACAGACATGAAATGCTTAGACAATTTCTGTCAAACCTGTCCAACGGTTTTGGACAGCTTTTACAATCTGCCAAGTTACAACTAATGTAAGTGTAAACAGACTTAGGTGTATCTTTACCTCCTAGACTTGAGACATTTATAGGTCCAAACAAGTCCAAATGGATTAAGAAGAGTGGTGAATCAATAGAGAAATTATGTTTGGACTTAAAAGATGTTTTTCTTTGCTTACCCTTCTTAGAAGCTGAGAAGAGTTTATCCTTAACAAAGGTTATAGAACGCAAACCTGTTACTAACTCTTTCATACAGAGTTTGTTGATATTCTTGAAGTTCACATGGGAGAGCCTTTTGTGCCATAACCAGTTGTGGTCTGCATTGCTTCTTGAGATAAAACAGGTGTCAGTTGTTTGATCAGCAGATTTCATGTTTACAATGTATACCCCTTTCTTTCTTTGTGCACATAACACAACTTTACCTTGAGGATCCAGTATATACCCTAGGTGCTCGTAAAAGTTAACCTTGTAGCCAACATTACATAGTTGACTAATGCTTACAAGGTTGTGTTTTAGCCCAGACACATAGGCTACTTTTTTTGAAAACTGCAGCACCTGCATGAAGGGTTCCATATCCTTCTATGGATCCTTGGACATTGTCACCAATGATGACTTTTGAGCCTTTTTCAGGTTTGAGATCACTCAGCAGATCCTTGCAACTAGGGGTGTAAATGAGACGAGCCAACTCGTGAGCTACTCTGGATCGACTCGTAGAAAACTCGAAATCGACTCGCAGTTAATCGAGCCGAGCTCGAGCTCGAGCTACACGAGTAGTAATCAAGTCGAGCCTAATCGATCTTGAGTTTACAAGTTTACATTTTTACCCTCCAACTTTGTAATATTATATTTTTATCACTTTTTATAAATCAAACTATATAATCTTAAACCTAAAATTACATTCTTATATTTTTACCCATCTTTATTGTTGTTGGGATAATATTAGATTGAATATTTTGTATTTATATTTCGATTTCCTTTATCTCGAATTTAATCGAGTCGAGTAGTTTATCGAGTCGAGCTCGAGTTTCAAAACTAAGGCTCGATCGAGCTCGAGTCGAGTTTCGATCTCGAGTTTTATTGTCGAGTTCAAGCTAGAGCTTGGTAATACTGGACTCGACTCGGCTCGATTACACCCCTACTTGCAACCTGTCATATGGCCAGAGTAGCCACTGTCCAAGCACCAAACCAGGTTTGGTTGTTTAACCTGCAGAGTTATAACAGGAAACATTATTTCTTAGGGGAACTCACCACAGGGATGAGCTCTCCTTTCTCATCAACATTTGTTGATCGACCACTTAGATCAACACTAATATTTCCAATCTGGATTGTATCTGCTGAGATACTTCCTCGATGACAATGTTACTTTCAACACTGTTTGATCTAGCAATATTGGTACTAACAGAGTTAGCAGACCTTATATCCTCAGTTTCAGGACAGTCTTTGGCCATGCAAGTTTTCTTTCCAAATCTGTAGCATTTTCCCTTTTTAGATCTTTTGAAAGAGGAACTCTCAGAAACACATTCTGAATTTTCTCTGTTGGTGTAAAAAGACTTAGACTGATTTTGCAAATTACTTATTAGGTTTCAATAAGGCATTAAAAAGTCTTAAATTTTCCAGTTAAGTGTATCAATCAGGTTTGATTAGAAATCTCCCCCTATGATGTAGACAGGTTCGATTGAGGCCTTTTTGTGCCTATCAATGTCCCCCTATTTGCAGTATTCGGCCTAAAGCTGACTATATCAGTTATCACTATATACATTTACATTACAATGATCTTACAACAAAGAAGTAAAGTAAAAGATCAATTTATATATATATATATATATATTGAAAACTCTTTAAAGAACACATGTTTACAAAGACAAAGTACAACAAATGTACAATGCAACTTCAACTAATTGGACTGTTGTTGTTGGGAGCAAATAATGGTAAGCCTGATTAACTAATGATCAGCTTCCATTCTTCATCTACTCATCACCAGTAGATAGGCCTTGTTCCTTCTCCTTTTCTTTTTCCAAATCAACAACAACTCTGAGAAGTTTTTCTTGTTCTAGACCAGCCATCATTTCTTTTCTGGCTTCAAAACTTTCTACCTCTTGTTTAAGATAGAAAAGCTCTTGGCTGTCTAATTCTCCTCTGGCATTGCAAGCTTCTAACTGATTTTGAATGGCTACTCTCCATCTGAATTTCTTGACATAAGCTGTCATGAACCTGAAGACAATAATTTGTCTGACACCAGGTTTGGAAAGATATGAGGCTCTTTGAAAACACATTTTCTTGGATAGGGGATCCACAAAGAACACTCCAACCTCAGGATCTTCAATGAATTTACCTTCAACAGGTTCTACATGTATAGGTAGGCTATGATTCATACCTTTGATTTTAGTGGCATGAAACCCTTGTTCAATCAACATAACAATCTCCTCAAACTCTGAGTCTATTTTCTGTCTTCTGGGCTTGATTTTGGGTTCCATCTTGGAAGTACCTTTGATCATATCCTTCAGAATCAAGCCCAACCCTTTCACCTTCTCCATTAACTTTCTTACAAATGCCATGATTGTTTTAGCAGTTTCAGATTTTGAATTGCTCAGAGCAACTGCAAGTTCAACCCACTCTCTGTGGTCCCATTCTGGCTACATCAGCTGCTTCACGTGACTCTAGTTCAGGGCCATCAACACCAAATCTTGTGATCTTTAGCTTCCAAGACTGATTTTTCCTTGAAATGGGGACAACTTTGGCAATTGTTTCCTTGGCAATTCTTCTTTCAGCAACATCAAAGAACTTCTTTCTGGCCAAGTTGTCAAAGTGGAACTAAGTTCGCACAGATGAGGGGGTGAAGGAGATGGCACAGAGCCTTCAACATTAGTGCTACCCAAAGGAACGGATCCAGCAGTCTTGGCAACAGCAGGTTTGGTAACAGGTTTAGAACCTACCAGGCTATGCAATAAGAATGCCAGGTTGTCCTTCACCTCTGCTAACTGGGTAAGGCAATGGGTAAGAGAGTTGGCAGTGGCTGAAAGAACAGAGATGGCAGCCCTGTCAGTGTCACTGAACATCAGACTCTTAAGCTGTACAAGGGAAATGTTGATAGATTCTTGCTCATCTTCAAAACCTGATGCCATAGAGTTAGACAGAGATACCACTAAGGTATTCAAAGAGGCTAAAGTTGAGAGCGGAGAGACAGAACAAGTTTCAGCTATACTTGATAGTTGTTGGGAAACAACTGCCAATCTGGACACAGAGTCCTGTTGATTTAAAAGGAGGTATGAGAATGAAGTGTGTTGGTACACCCTGTGTGACGATAGCAGTCTAAGTGAATTAGCATTTTAGTTCAAGTGATATTACAAAGTATTGAATATTAACGAATGTTTGATATATGTGTTTATATATGTTTGATAGTTATTGATTGTATGTTTGAACTTGATGTAATGTATTACAAGAAGTTCAAACATAAAGTTCAAAGGTAAATTCAAACATAAGTTAAATCATAAGTTCAAGTATAAGTTTAATATGTGAAATTCGAATTTAGAATAAATTCGAATTCATCATTAAATGACATTCGAATTAATAGTAAATTCGAATATGCACTCTAAGGCAGATTAGAGAGTGTCAAGGGGACAAACTCGAATGAGCCTTGGGCCTGATTCGAGTTTGGCCCATGACAAACTCGAATGAGCCTCTATAATTAGGGATTAACTCGAACCATTAGTAGACTTTTTCAGAATTCGTGTGAGTAATTAGCAAAAGGCGATCTCGAGTTTATCAGCTGATAGCGTGTTAGTTCGGAGAGAATCATCTCGTAGGTGCGTTCGTCATCGACCGTACAGCGTTGTGGTGGTCTCCGTGTTTCGTGTGAGTGTTATATCCGTCAAGCCGCTAACGAGGATTCCGCACTCGTTAACGGTGTTGCGTCTAGATAGATCTGTGTAGTGCAAGACCTTACAAGTGGTATCAGAGCCTAAGGGGTGTTCTTTGTGTTCTTCGTGTTCATAAAGATACATCCTAGGTTTCTTGACGCTTTTTGACGGTTGTTCTCACTATTTTTTGGATTTTTCGAGCTTATCAAATTGGAATCCGGGAAATACTTTGTTGTAGTTCACATTTTTGATCAAAATCAATATTTTTACTTGTAAAAATATTGATTTAATCTGAAAAATGTGAAAAACTCGAGGTATTAGCCGTTTCTAGATTTGTGGCGCTCGACTTTGTTAAGGAGAATTAGGGTTTTGCTCATTCTCGAGTTTGACCAAAATACGCTCCTTTCGAGTTTCCTAAAAAGTGTTATCGAGTTTGGCCATTTCGAATTTACTTTAGTCTTCGACTGTACACTAAAGTCGAATAGGGGGGATTCGAATTTATCTAGGTTTCGAGTTTGAATAGGGTTCGAGTTTACCTGGACATTCGACTTTGGATACCTTCGACTTTGTCATCACTTTCGACTCTAATTGGATTTAAACACTTAACTCGAATTTAATTCCAAATAGGTTTAAATTTAATTAGTTTCGAATTTACCTAAATTCGAGAGAATCAATTTAAATTAATTTCGAATTAAATTAATTAAGTTAAAATTCAATTATCCTTGAAACAATGACAAGTCTACAACGGTTTCTGGAGATGGATCACGAGGTCGGGAAAGCAAATACTCCGCCAAAATTGATGAAACTTGAAGATTACTACTGATGGAAGGATCGGTTTGCCGACTTCGCGCGATTTAACGATATGCGCATGTGGATATGTATCGACGAGGGATACATTCCACCGACAGCTGAGGTCGAGGGACGACAAAAAATTGTTCCTTATTCTAAAATGAAGGATGATGACAAAAAGCTGTTTGAAGCAGAGAATCGTGCTTACGCTAGCATCATAATGGCATTACATCAGGACATACTACACACCTTCCGAAATCAGAAGACAGCCAAAGAGCTATGGGAGGCATTGGAAAAAAGGTGTGAGGGTAACCCGAGGGTTAGACGTAATTGTATGGAGATGCTCAAGCAGCATTTCGCGATCTTCAAGGCGTTGAAGGATGAAAAGCTGGAGGACACTATTACGCATTTCTATCATCTGCTGACTGAGCTAGATAGTCATGATATCGAGTATAGTGACACGGAAAAGAATAATAAGCTTCTGGATGCTTTACCGCCCAAATGGGCGATGTACGTGGCCTTGATTAAGCATGATGAGGATAAATACTATACTCTAACTCTGGAGAATGTGGTGGGAACACTGAGGGCGTATCATTTTGAGTTACTGAAGGCAGAAACGGATTATGAACAAGTTCAAAATCCAGCAATGTATTTTGGAAAATCAAAACCTTTAGTGGCAGCCGAAATGAAAACAGCTACAGCCTTCTTCTCAGGAGAAACTTAGTCACCATCTGAGCCAGAGGATGCACCGAGTAGAGCTTTCTTAGGGTTTAGTGGATCAGAAGAACAGCAACTTCAGGCTACACCGACATCTACATCTCAGGGTTATTCTAAGATGCCTATGAGCGCTAAATCGGCTGAAGACCATCTAAATCTATTGGCTTCATTCGTGGCCGCATACGAAAATTGCGTTTAGGGTAAAATCAACGATCCTGCATTCTGGGATGAAGATTACGATCAGGTAGACCCTGATGACCTTGAAGAGATGGATCTCCAATGGCAACTGGCCATGGTAACTCAACGGGTTAAGCGATTCATCAAACGGACGGGAAGAAATCTGAACATGAGTAACAACAGGATTGGCTTTGATAAGTCCAAAGTAAAATGCTACAACTGTCAAGGGTTAGGACACTTCGCCAGAGAGTGTCAGAGACCGAAGGTAGAGAATTACGAAGGGCAGATTCAGAATCATGGACAGTATCAGAACCAATCACAATAGCGATATCTTCCGAGTACATTAACCAGTCAGGCAAACATAGCTGGTCTGTTATCTAACGTCACATCAGACAGACAGCTAGACGGTACTTATGCCTGGAGTACACATCCAGAATCGAACGCTAGATCCTTTATGGCTGAAGTGACTGAGACTGGAGGTGAGGGGGCAGATCAAATCACAAGGGGCAGCAGTCAGAATGAAAGCAGTCCGATGTGGGTAGAGAAGTCAGATGATCAGACAATTCTGGAGTTTGCCGCTCAGATGGCCAACGTGGAATCAGATCATACCAAGGTAAGTCTGAACTTTTCTCTTTTCCATGAGTTGTGTGTTTTATGTGCTACATCTAACGATAGGTTAAATTTAGTACTAGAATCACATCAAACCATATCCGCTCAAAATGAAACGTTAAAATCAGATAATGCTAGCCTAATAGATATAAAGCAAGATCTTAGGGATAAGCTTAAGGCTGATGCACAGGATGTTATAGTTCTAAAGGACAAACTTAGCGAACAGTGTGTTAGGTTAGAACTCATGTATGAACATGTTGAGGCATTAACCAAGGAGCTGAAAACCAAAGACATAGAGCTAGCTGAGTCTAAGGTAAAGGTAGCTGAGGCAAATAGTAAACTTGAAAAGTTTAGGAACTCAAGTCTTAACCTAGGGAAAATTTTAGATGCTCAACGGCAATTTAAAAAGCCTGTAGGTCTAGGATATCATGAGAGTCCTCCGCCTTTTAATGACAACTATGTGCCTCAACGTCAGGAGAAAACTGAGAAATCAGTAGACTTAGAGGAAATACCGGAACCAGTGTCTGAACCAGTAAAGGAAAATACACCTAAGGTGACTTATACTAATGTCAAGATTAGAATGGTTAAGTTTGTGCCTTCCTCTAGTGATACATTGTAGGAAAACTCAAAATTGATTTTAATGATCATGATGATGAACCAGTCACTATAGATGCACCAAAAGAACCAGACACTAGCGAGACACCTAAGTCAAAGGGCACACACAAGAAGTCTATTGACAAAATGTCTTGTTTTAGATGTCACGAAAGGGGGCACGTTGCTTCTAACTGTCCACATAGGAAAGTTGACAATACACCTAAGACAGGGAAGCCAGAACAAGTTAAGCCTTCTACAAGTGTTGCGAGCACTAGTAGTTCTCAGAGTACCGAGAAAACTGTGCAAGCTACACCCAAAACGGCTGTGAAACAAATACCGGTGAAAGGTGGACCAAAAGAAGTGATTAGGACGAATTCACCAAATCGAGTCATTAATCAATCTAGGTCTGGACCACAACAACAATATAGGAGCACAACACCTAGCAGAGCTTACACTCCGGTTAGGTCACACATTCCTGTTAGACATCACACACTGGGTAGAGCTCAAGGATATCTGTCTGAAATGAATTATAATCGTAATTATTCAAGAGCTCCACAACAAATGCCTACTCAAAGGCAAGGAGTGAACTTAAATCACTCGGCACCACAACAAACTCCAGTTCAAAGACCCAAGTCACCTGAAAGGCGAGATGGGTATTTGAAAGAGTTTAAGTATGTGGACGAGAATGGTATAACCAAGTCAGTTATGGCTTGGGTTCCCCGTGATAACTAACCTATTTTCTTTCATGTGCAGGAGATAACCACAGGTCTAAACGACAAATGGTTCGTCGACAGTGGATGCTCCAGGCACATGACAGGGGAAGAAGTCTACTTACAGACTTCAAGGGAGGGAATCGGGGATTTGTATCATTCGCGAGAAATAAGGGAGGAAACATCACGGGTACTGGAGTGGTCACTAATGGGACGATCAAGTTGGATCAAGTTTATCACGTTGATAAACTGGTTCACAATCTCATTAGTGTATCTCAAATCTGTGATAAGAAGAATTCAGTGTTGTTCACTGATACTGAGGCGTTGATGCTAAAACCGGGTTTCAAGATACCTGAAGAGTGGATTCTGATGAGGGCACCAAGGAAGAATGACTTGTACATGCTCGATATGAACAAGCCAGAAACTTCAATGGGTCCAATCTGTCTGTTATCTAAAGCTTCAGAGACTGAATTGATTTTATGGCACAGACGAATGGCACATTTGCACCTGAGAAAAATGAACTATATAACGAAAAATGGATTCGTGCAAGGTGTTCCTATGAAGAGTTTTCAGTTCGAGGATAAGTGTCTACCATGCAAGAAGGGCAAACAACATAAGAAGGCACACAAGTCCAAGACTCAGAACTCCATAACTACTACATTCGATTTGTTGCATATGGACCTCTTCGGACCAATCAACAAAAGGAGTATAGGTGGTAGTTGGTATTATTCAGTTATCACTGACGATTAGTCACGATTTTCTTGGGTTTTCTTTCTAGGTACAAAGGACGAGACAGCTTCCAAGCTCATCGGGTTCTTAGACCAAGTGGAGAATTCCTATGGAACAAGGGTTAAATGGCTTCGTAGTGATAACGGAACTGAGTTTAAAAACACTGTAATTGGTGTATATTGCCTATCAAAGGGCATAGTGCGTCAATTTAGTGCACCCTAAGAGCCACAACAAAATGGGGTGGCCGAACGAAAGAACAGGACATTGATTGAGGCAGCAAGGACCATGCTTTCGGATTCAAAGCTTCCTACCATCTTTTGGGGGGAGGCAGTGAATACCGCATGTCATATTTTAAACCGGGTCCTTACTGTCAAATCTTTGAACAAAACCTGTTATGAAATTTTGAATAAACGGCCACCTAATTTAACTGGCTTCGAACCTTTTGGGGTACCATGTACTTTATTAAGAACAAAACATCAACCTAAGTTTTGTGAAAAGGCTGACGAAGGATACTTCCTAGGTTATGTGCCGAACTCACCAAACAAACGGGTTTTTAACAAAACTAATGGTATAGTAGAGATTCTGTATAACATTGAAGTTACAAGTTATACACATGAACCCCAAACAGGTTCGGAATGGATATTTGACTATGACAAACTGTTTGAGTCATTTAACATTCCTTTGGATGAAAATGCAGGTACAATCGAAAAGGACATGGCGACGTTAAATCTGAATGACGAAGGTCATAGCTTTCCGAGGACCACATTTCAATCAACATCCGAGCCTACTTCAACTGAAGATGGATCTCCAGAAGTCACTGATTCAGAAGCACCTACAAATGAGAATCAGACTCAGACAACAAATTCCAACTCTGAGGAAACTGTCCACGAGGAAGAAAATATGGAATCTGAGGTTGTTCCCTCGTTAGGTGAAATAGGATCAAATTTAGGAGATAATCTGAGAGTTGACGAGATAGAGACATCTAGGATCAACAAAAACCATCCTACAGAAAGCATCATAGGAAATCCTAATGCGGGTGTGAGGACTAGGAGTAGTTTAAATAACAACACTGTGTTGTTATCGATGATAAATGACTCTGAGGCCTTTCATACCTGCCTCTATTCTTGTTTCATCTCGCAAGTAGAGCCGAAAAACGTGTAAATGGCACTAAAAGATAACTCCTGGGTTGAAGCGATGCAGGAAGAACTCTCTCAATTTAGGAAACTAGAAGTGTGGGAGTTAGTTCCATTACCTCGAGGGGAAATAGCAATGGGAACCAAATGGGTTTTTAAGTGCAAAAGAGACGATCGGGATATAGTTACTCGCAACAAGGCTAGGTTAGTTTTAAAGGGTTTCAACCAAGAGGAGGGAATCGATTACAATGAGGTGTTCGCGCCAGTAGCAAGGTTGGAAAATGGGTTTGAAAGAGGAAGGATAGATAGTACGCTGTTCGTAAAGCGAAAGGGAGAACACTTCATCTTGGTACAAGTGTACGTCAATGATATCATCTTTGGATCATCAGACGAGCAAATGTGCAAGGATTTTGAGAAGGTGATGAAGTCAAAATTCGAGATGAGTGCAATGGGTGAGTTGAATGTCTTTTTGGGGTTGCAAGTTGACCAGAAGAAGGAAGGTATGTTTATCCATCAGACCAAGTATGTCTACGACATATTAGAGCGCTTCGGGATGGAAGGGACAAAACTGACAGCTCATTTCAACACGCCGATTCAAGTGAATCACAATCTCGGACCGGGTACTGAAAGTGATACCAATGTGGATCCGACATTATATCGGGCCATGATTGGATCACTTATGTATTTAACTGCTTCAAGACCTGACATTATGTTTGCTGTGTGTATTTGTGCTAGGTTTCAAGCTAATCCGAAAGAGATGCATATGAAAGCTGTGAAGCGGATTCTACGATACCACAAGTCGAAACCGAAGCTGGGACTTTGGTATCACGCGGAGGGCGATCTGGAATTGGAGGCGTTCACGGATTCTGACTACGTAGGATGCAGCTTGACGCGCAAGTCAACAACTGGAGGTTGTCAGTTCCTAGGAGGGAGACTCGTATCCTGGCAATGCAAGAAACACACTTCGGTAGCCGTGTCAACGTGCGAGGCCGAGTATGTTGCTGCTGGTAGTTGCTGTTCACAGTTTCTGTGGATACAACAACAATTGCGGGATTACGGTTTGGCTTACACTCAAACTCCTATTAGGATAGATAACCAGTGAACTATTGCAATAACCAATAATCCAGTTAATCACAGTAAAACAAAGCACATAGACATAAGACACCACTTTATAAGTGATTGTGCTGAAAAGAATTTAATTAAGTTGGTAAAAGTGGCAACGGATGATAATAATGCTGATTAATTTACCAAAGCCTTTGATAAGTCACGGTTTGAGTATTTGATTCAACTAAATGGAATGCGTAACCCAGAGTGAATTGACCTTAGTAGAATTTTTATTTCCTTTTATAGCAGTAGTCTTTCTTTCTTTTTTTAGTAAGTTAGTAACTTAGGTTAGTTTCCTTTTATAGTAAGTAAGTAGGATATTTTATTTTCTTGCTTTTATTTATGAAAAACAAAAGAAAAAAAAAAGAGAAAACCATAAAAATTCAAAAAAAAAAAAAGAGAATATTGGAAAAAGAGTTAAAGTCTTAGATGCATAGGTTCAAAGTGAAGAAAATTAGCACAGTCGTTACAAACTCTAAGTGTTTAGGCTTTCACACATAATACACCTAATATTTTAAGTGAAATACATTATCTAGTTTGATATGTTGGTAGGCATAATACATATAGGGAGTCTCAAGGCTAATAAAATACTCAAGGAAAAGTCAAACGTGTCACTAACTTAGATGTATGACCAATCGGTCTTAATTTTTATGTTAGAGACATACAGACTTTGATTATAAATGAGGCATGCAAACTTTCTGGGGATGTATAGCGACATCAGATACATCTTAAAAATGTAAAGAATAGAAAAATCATACTGAGTTGAGAGTCAAAAACAAGTAACTCTGTTGTACGTAAGTACAGACCTGTTGCCTCTGTTTTGATTCGGGTTAGCAAGATAAGATGCTTTGTTGTACGTCGGTACAGACCTGTCACCGCTGTCTTGCTAGCTTTAAAAATAAACCTTAAGACAAACTAAGAGACTTTGTTGTATGTAAATACAGACCTGTGTCCGATGTTTGTCTTTTAAAGAAAGTTTGCAAATACCAAAAAGTTAGAATCATTGTGTGTATGCCTTGATCATAAAAGTATGTCTATGTCTGAGTCACGTAAGATAATTTCATGATAAATAAAAAGGCCAAGGGATATTCCGAAATGTAACATGTTTAAATGGACAATAATACCAACAATCGGCTAGAAATGCATGGCACGTCAAACAATCAAAGGAATAAAAAATTCCTAAGTGTGAAAGTTTAAATACTTAAAGTGCGTATTTGCACCGCTATCTGATTGAACCTTTCTTTGACTATACTCGTCAAAAAATATTCTGTTAAGTTTTTTTTTGGTATAGGTTGTAAATTTTAAATAATGTAGTTTAGTCTAAGTTTAATTTTTGTTCAAAATTTTAACTTTAATTTAATTTATTTTTATCTTAATTTTATTTTTATTTTTATTTTTATTTTATTTTATTTTTACTTAGGAAAAAGGTCAAAAATTACTGAGGTGCATTCCTAGTTGAATAAAATAAACACTGCGTGAAAATCTTGTGCTTAGGGTAAAAGATTTGGCATAGTTTATTCCGTTACACGAAAAGGTTGAAAAAGTTGGAAAAGTTGAAATTTTTTCAAAGATTTTCGAAATTTTCAGACTAAATTCGAGTCTAAGCTAAATTCGAATATAAATTCGAATTTAGCAGGGCCTCGAGTTTGTCAGTAAACTCGAGAAAGGTATCAAACTCGAAGGTTGTTGGTATAAATAGGTCAACAGTGATGGTCATAAATCACCTACCTTCGATTTTGATCCTTCGAGTTTATCTGAGCGACTTCGAGTTTGCATTCGAGTTTATCGATTTTCGAGTTTCGCACTATTTGAAAACTTTTGTCCATTTATGTTCGATATTACCAACAAATCTAGGTAAAATCCATAGTATTGTACAAGATTTAAGTGGTTTTAGACTTCATTTGAGCAAAAAATTAACAGATTTTGAAGTTTTATTGGTGGAAAGTTTGTTTTTCAAAATTACAAACTTTGAACCGGTGAAAAGTCAAATTGATTATAAATATCTTTGATTAGAACCTGTTAGGACTAATAGATGTGATTTTCTACGTCTACAAAGGTTAAAATCTTGGACTATTGGAATTCATATGACCGACACATTCGAGTTTGTTCTTGTATACATTCGAGTTTGTCACTAAGCTCGAATATGTTATTAAACTCGAATGAGTATTTCGAATTTGTTGTTCGAATTTACTGTTCGAATTCGTCTTTATATTCGAATTATTTGATTAAAATTTAAATTAAACTTGTAGAAATTCATAAATGTTGGATTTTGTACTTATACAAGTTCAAAATAAAACAAATTTGAATTTAACCAAGTTTATTTCTTTTTAATAATTCTAATATCTTATATGCTGTATTGTGCAGACATGGCTGATAGAATTTTTGTTCCCAAGCATAACATGGTCATCTCTCCTGACCATGCTATTCCAGAGGCTCAAGCTTTCCGCCAGATGGTGGATTTTCTGATTGGATCAAGGATTGCGTATGCACTATCCCACAACATTCAAATAGTCATCCCTTACGTCCGTCAATTTTGGGATCACTTGCAAGTGGATTGTACTGTTACTCCGACAGTACTAAGGACGAGGGTCGCTGGACACCCTCTGGTGTTTTCAGCCGATATGCTACGTCAAGTTTTGCAGCTTGGATATCAGGAAGAGGAGAATGGGCCGATTGACTTCCCGTTATCAATCAGGCAGGTGGCTTTTGTGAGAATGGGGTATAGCCTGGACGTAACAAAGTCCTCTTACATGAAAAGTGGGCTTATCGGACAATGGCGATATTTGGCGCATGTCTTCATGGTATGTTTTGCTGCGAAGAAAGCTGGCTTCGACTACATTGTATCGAAGATTCAGTCCGGAATGATAGCATTAGTGTACAATCAACGGTTTAGCTTCTCTGAGATGTTCTTTTCTGAGTTTGTTCACCAAATAACGGCTCCAGACAGAGAAAGATTTCTACTATATCCGCGATTTGTCATGATGCTGATCAGACATTTCCTGCCAAATTTGCCACAGCTGAACGAAATTCAAAGCGTTGCTGTCATAGACAAACGCATATTTGCAGATTGCTCAGCTCATAGAGGAAGACTGGCTAGGCCAGTGGAAGCACCCCTTTTTGGTGCTGTAATCAGTCCTGATTTTGTAGTCCCTGAAGGTGCCAACTGGGCAGGGGATGTGCAGATTCCGCAGCAACAACAACAGCAACCACAGCAATAGCAACATCAACTACAGCAACAGCGACCGCAGCAACCAAGGCCTCAACAGCAGAGAAGGAGACAAAGACCATCCTCGAGACAAATTCAGGCTGATAGGCCTTCTACAAGCCAAGCTCAAGAGCCGGAAGAGGCTGGTCCTTCTAGTGCACCATCTGTATCTGATCCGACAATTCAATCGTTGGAAGAGATTTGGGCAGCCGGTCCGAATGCTAATGAGGAAATCACTGCTGAACTCGTTGGAGATCTATTGGAGCCTCCAGAAGGATAAGTTTATGTTTTTAAACAAATAGATGGCTCTCAACCTGAGCTAGAAGGCGAAGCCGTTTCCTCTTCTGATTCCGAAGAAACTGAGGAGATTGAGGTTGAGGCCCCAGATACTGTAACTGCAGATCCGTCTATTTAAATAGGGACATATGGATCACGATTAGTTGTGATTGATGAATAGGTTAAAAGGAAAAGAGCTTCAGGGGAGTCAGATGACTCAGATTATGAAGAAGAGGAGGTAGTACCTTTGGTACATCGACAAAGGGCCAAAAGGCATAGGTTTATGCAGGGAGCTTCTTCTGCCTCTGCTTCCGAGCCTGAGATTCCATCCGCTCAACCATCTGTTCAACCACCAATCAGGCCGTCACCAATCACATCAATTCCATCCACTTCATCCACCTTTACCGACAACCAGCGTTTCTTAGAGCTGCGAAGCAAGGTAGACTTCCAGACAGTCCAAATATTTCAACTCACAAAAGCAGTCAGCGAGCTTCAGGAGCATAATGCAAAGATTGATCAAGAAAATCTTGAATTGAAGACATTTGTCGCTGATCAGGCTGCTGAGATTAGAACTATGAGGTCCCTCCTCGAGCAGCTAATGAAAAATCTTAAGGCTCAGGGGGAGACGAGTTGTGAAGACAGTGAGGAGCCTCGCAGGGGAAATGATGACGAAGATGAAGGCGATGATCCCAATGCACAGAAAGAGAATGAGCCAGTAGATTTTCCTGCTGCTCTGTATGCTGAAACTCAGGGGGAGCCGAGTCAAGGTAGATCAGAAAGAGGAGAAGAAAGCTCCTCAAAGATTACAGAGAGTGAAGTGCACGAAATGATTGAAGCATTAATGGATATCGATGAAGACCCTCTAGATTTTGGTTTTGATTTTGAAGATGAAATTGAAGATCTGGAAGAGGGTGAGTTCGTGCCTGAAGATATAGCTGACTGGAAGTCTGATGATGAGATTTGTGTTGATGAGGATGATGAGGTGAATGAGATCATTGTTCAACAAAACCCTATCACAGATACATACGTGACAGAAGGAGATAGTGTGATTGACATAGAATTAGTAAAAGCTGCTTTAAATGCTGAATCATCAATTGAAGAGCCTGCCAGAGAGCTTACAAACGAAGAAAAAAGGAAGCTGTGGTTCAGGGCAGAGAAAAAGGAGTTAGAGCTGAAGAACAAGATACGAGTGCCGGGTGCTGGAGAGCTATCGGGAAATATTTTAAGCTGGTTCTTTGATCGAGAATTGAAGCTATTCATTATCAAACGAAAGGATGGCCTCCAGTATCTCAGAGAAGTCTGAAAACCTTCAACTCCTTGCCAAAAATTGAAATAAAAGCGTTAGCATGGAAGGAGCTTATTAATATCGGCGACGACCCTTATGCTGAAGTAATAGCTAAAATCATTAGAAAAGAAGGGAGGTCGAGGAAATTTGAGAGGCTCAATCCAAGGGTTGGTAAACGAGTGATGGACAATACTTGAATTGACCCTCTAACTGGTAGACCGTGGATGAAAATTCAATATAAACCAGTTAGATGTCTGAAGAAAGTTCCTCTCAAGCCAATGCCACAAAACGTTTTGAAAAATCTCAATTGGTGGTATGTGGAAAGTGAAACAGGTGAAGCAGTAATGGAGGACTTTGAAGAAAAAGTAATTCTTAGAGTGTACGGTCCGCTGCACCTAGTTAATCTATCCAAAGATGACATGCAAGTGCTCTACAATCATCAAATCTCAAGGGATGCACATACGGAGTATGAGGCTAGAGAGTATCAGAATGTAATTAAAGTATGTGTTGAGAAAGGATTGTATGCTGGCAGCAGTTTAAATAAACAAAGTACTTAAACAAAATGTAAATAGTTAGAAGCTATCGTCAAGGGGGAGTCTGTTGGTACACCCTGTGTGACGATAGCATTCTAAGTGAATTAGCATTTTAGTTCAAGTGATATTGCAAAGTATTGAATATTAACGAATGTTTGATATATGTGTTTATATATGTTTGATAGTTATTGATTGTATGTTTGAACTTGATGTAATGAATTACAAGAAGTTCAAACATAAAGTTCAAAGATAAATTCAAACATAAGTTAAATCATAAGTTCAAGTATAAGTTTAATATGTGAAATTCGAATTTAGAATAAATTCGAATTCATCATTAAATGACATTCGAATTTATAGTAAATTCGAATGTGCACTGTAAGGCAGATTCGAGAGTGTCAAGAGGACAAACTCGAATGGGCCTTGGGCCTGATTCGAGTTTGGCCCATGACAAACTCGAATGAGCCTCTATAATTAGGGATTAACTCGAACCATTAGTAGACTTTTGCATAATTCGTGTGAGTAATTAGCAAAAGGCGATCTCGAGTTTATCAGCTGATAGTGTGTTAGTTCGGAGATAATCATCTCGTAGATGCGTTTGTCGTCGACCGCACAGCGTTGTGGTAGTCTTCGTGTTTCGTGTGAGTGTTATATCCGTCAAGCCGCTAACCAGGATTCCGCACTCGTTAACGGTGTCGCGTCTAGAGAGATCTGTGTAGTGCAAGACCTTACAAAGTGGAGAGATGTTGCAGCTGTGTCGTGAGTGCAAGCAGCTGTGAGGAGTAGTCAGGTTGTAGAGAGGGTGATGGAAAGGATGACTTGAACGAATCAAGAAACCCTGCAAGCTATGTAGACGCAGAGTCTGCAATGGTAGAATGAAGGGTGGACATGGAATTTTCCAAAGAATCAATCTTGGAGGACAACACAGTAAGCATTTCTTTCAAGGATAGGTCATTTGGAGATTGAGGAGTATGGGTGGATTGTTTGGATTGAGTTGAGGGGGAAGATGGAGAGGATGGTGGTGTAGTAGGTTCACTTGATGATGGTAGGGGTACCATGGATAAAAGTTCCATAGCCTGTGCAAAGGACAAGTGACCTAATTTAGAGGGGTCAAGGATACCTTCAGCAGTGGCTAAACCTGCATCATGAGGTGAGGTGATAGGGGATGTTTGCCTCTCAAGAACCACTTGGATTGTGATTCCTTCATCGAAGACATGGGTGGTACCCTTAGTAGTGCCTTGGTTTTGAGGCACTTCTTCATGAGGTGAAGTGGTGTGCATTTCCTCATCATCAGTGGTGAAAACTGGTGATGGAATTTGCATATTGGGGAAGCCTTCACCAGAGGGTTGTTTTGTACCCTGAGGATCATCAGGGTGGGATGTTGGTCCTTCAGTTGCTTATGGGGTTTGATCAGTTATATCATGAGGAGCAGAAGATGAAGGCTGATCAGTTGGGGGGCTTGAACCAACTGTCTTGGCACCTTGTGCAGACTCAAGTGGTGTAGGAGAAATATGAGTGGGGAACAGAGTGGACTCGGTGTGGAGTGGAGAGAACTCCTGTCTTTCAATGTCCTCACCTTGTTGATCGGGAGGGACAGTTGATGTAGTGGTCTCCATATGTACAACTAGTTCCTGTTGGGAGGAACCAGAGGGCTCAGGCTGACTTTGGGCAGACTCAGGATAGAGTGAAACAGGCTCCATAGAGGGTGCACCTCTTTCCAAAATAGGAGGAGAGGATGCAGTAGGGGTTGCTTCCTTTTCAACTGAGTCCTTTTGGGAGGGGTCAGAGGAGCTGTGTTGGGTAGGTAGGCTGGCTGATTTCTTCTTGGCTAAGAATTATCTCCTTTGCCTGGAGTATGTGGTGGGAGAAGTGGGAGGTTATTGTGTTTGGACTGGAGAGGAGACTGGTCTACAACCACGGGGTGTAACTTGTTCCCTGGTCATAGATGGCAAAGATCCACTAGCCACAAAGGCTTCTAGTTCAATAGATGAACCTGGGAGATCAGCCTACTCCCCCTCAGGCACAGAGACTGGGGGTACAAACTTGGTTTTTCTTGCCTTCTTGGTGATAGGCCCTGCTGCTGTGGACTTCAGGTCACATTTTGTCATTGATCAAGCAACTTTGGATTTTTCCTTAGGAGCAGGAATTAGATCCACTTCCTGTGCAGAAAGTCCTTCCACTAAACCAAGCAGCCTCCTCATAGGTGTTGTAATAAGAGGCTCTTCATCAGAAACCGGAGCATGAAACACTTTGTTTCCAATCACAAGAAACACCATTGACTTCAGAAATGTTTGGGAGTTATATAGAGTGTCACCACAAACATGCTTGAATATGAGACTTAAGAATCTGAGATACCTTACAGATGGGGAACGTTGGTCCTGTTCCACAAAGGCCCTCAGATTGCCAAAGATCCATTTGACCATATTCAGTGTAGTCCCATCCACAAACTGCAAAGCCACCTGAACTTCGTCTCATTTCAGCAAGTCAAACGAACCAACCTTCCAACTTAAACTTATCACCACAAAGGCAAAGAGAAACTTGTAGGTAGGTGCTAGCTCCTTGCTGAACAATGTGGCTCCCACCCTTGGTGTAGATACACCACAACATCTTAGCAAGTTTCCCATTTGTTGATTTTCCGGATGTGGTTTATGATACTTTTCAACTACAGGAAGATGGGGTACCTCCTGTAGTAGATCAGCACTGATCTCAACAACTTGAGTGTTGTTGAGTATGGTTCCTCAAATGGTCTTAGTGGCAGAATCATATGAACAGGTGTACCAGAATTCATAGACCATTTTGTTGGTACATGACACCAGGAATGGCTGTCATTGCATAGTCAAGGGGGTGAGCTTTCAAGAATTCAACCATGGGTTCATAACCTTTTCCAACATGTTTTTTAGGTATGGTTAGATTTTCCACATAGTCGGTGGGTTTGACGGTGAGTGTGGTGGTGACAAAGGGGTGTTTCACAACATTATCTCCCAAAAATGCAGGAACAAGGGGATTATGGGAAGCCATTGTTGAAGTTGATGAGAATGCATAAAGCACAGACACTAAGTCGTTTGATGGTATTTAGGGTTTTTAGAGAGTATGGATATATGTAGGGTTGCAATAGGGAAGAAGAAGATGAAACAGTGATAGTGGGTATTTATAGGATTTTGAAAGTGAGATAGTTGGAGAGAGAAAATGGCGGTTGATTTGAAATGTGATGACTAACAGAACGAAATGGTTACCACGTCAGCGCGTTTGTCAGACCAACTTGACACTTTTCTCCGCTTAAACACGTAACACACATTATCCGCATGTAATTAAGATAAATAAATACATAATTTATATACCTTAAATGTGAATTAATGTTAATTAAAAGTGGATGTTCAAAGCTGTTGCACAAACATGTGATCAGTCTGTAACATGCTTATAAGACCTGTGCATATATTCTAGGACAGGTTTCAATCAGAGACATGTTCAATAACTGAACAGATTACAAGGCTTGCCTTGTATGACAAAATATAGAGTGAGCAGGTTTCAGGTTTAGACAACAGAACATGTTTGATGACTGTCATTCTGTCAAACCTGTTAGATGTCAAACCTGTTCAAACCTTAAAGAACTAGCTAAGTACAAAACTGGTTAAACCTGTTCCTTCAAAGCTGTTGATTGAGGTTTTGTGCAGTTTGATTCTTTGAACATCAATGACACTTAGTCACTTTTATTTAACATTCCCAGCTTGCATACAAGGGAATTAAACCTATTTTCATCAAGGGTTTTGGTGAAAATATCTACAAGCTATTCTTCTGTAGGAACAAAAGTTACCTCCACATTACCTTTTTGGATGTGATCCCTTATGAAGTGATGTCTGACCTCAATATGCTTGGTTCTGGAGTGGAAGACAGGGTTGTTGGAGATGACTATGACACTGGTATTGTCACACAAAATAGGAGTTTTCCTATATACCAGATCATAATCCTCAAGCTGATGTTGCATCTATAGGATTTATCCACAGCAGCTTCCAACAGCAATATACTCAACTTCAACAATAGAAGTGGACACAGAGTTTTGGTTCTTGCGACACCAACTGATCAACTATCCACCAAGGAGTTGACACCCACCTGTTGTGCTTTTTCTATCTAGCCTGCAACCTGCAAAATCAGAATCTGTGTAGCCAATTAGATTAAGGCTAAAGTCTTTAGGATACCAAAGACCTAGACCTGGTGTACCCTATAGATATCTGAAGATTCTTTTTACGGCAGCTAGATGTGATTCTTTTGGATCAACTTGAAACCTAGCGTATAAACAGGTAGCAAACATCATATCTGGTCTACTAGCAGTCAGATTTAGCAAGCTCCCAATCATGCCTCTGTAAGCTATTACAGAATCAGGCTTGCCACAGGTATCAACATCCAATTTAACATTGGTTGCCATTGGGGTTTTGATGGGAGAACATTGATCAAATTTAGACTTTTTCAAGGATCTAATGTGTACTTTCTTTGTTTTATAAAAATTCCATTTGAGGTTTGTTTAACCTGTAATCCAAGAAGAAAGTTAGTTCACCCATCATGCTCATTTCATACTTAGATTTCATAAGCAGTGAAAAATTCTTGCATAACTTTTCGTTAGTAGAACCAAATATAATGTCATCCACATAGATTTGAATAAGCATAATATCATATTTCACTTTCTTTATGAACAATGTATATCCACTTTACCTTTGGAATATCCATTGCTCATAAAGAAATCAGTAAGAGCGTCATACCAGGCTCTGGGGGTTTGTTTTAGTCCATAGAGTGCTTTGTCCAACTTATAGACAAAACCTGGACGATGTTCATTTTCAAAACTGAGAGGCTGCTTAACATATACCTATTCTTGCAGCTTACCATATAAAAATGCACCCTTTACATCCATTTGAAATACCTTTAACCTTTTGTGAGCAGCATATGCATGAAACAAACGAATTGTTTCTAGCATGGCCACAGGAGCAAATGCTTCATCATAGTCAATACGTTCTTCTTTCCTGTACCTTTGAGCTTCCAGTCTTGCCTTATTTATAATGACATGACCTTTCTCATCCATTTTATTTCTGAAAACTCATTTTGTGCCTATTATTGTTTTACCTTTAGGCATAGGAACCAGCTTCCAGACTTTGTTCCGCTCAAACTGATTGAGTTCTTTCTACATGGCAGTGATCCAATTGACATCTTTTAGTGTATCATCAACTTTCTTTAGCTCCATCAAGGACACAAAACTTGAGAACATACAGAAGTTTCTAAGATTGTCCCACCTTGTCTGAACACCTTGTTAGACTTTATTTATTGTAATCAAGTCTAGGGATTTAATTGTATTTTTTTAATAGTTCATAGATTATATTTGTACGGGCTTTAATAGTTTAAACCACGGTCTTAAGCCTCATTAGGTTTATTATTTAAAGGTTACTTAGGGTTTATACAAAATATACAAGTCGATTATTGAAGGTGTTAGAAGTGTGCGTAGCCGTCGGTCTTCGAGAAAATAACCTTTGTTCTTCGTGTTATTCGTTCAAGGTTTATAATATTCGGCTATTGGTATTGTTTCTCGTTCGTAATCCTTTTATATATAATGTTTGATTATATGTTTGTTTGATTATTCGGGACCTACAATGGGTATCAGAGCCATAGATTGGTTTCGAATGATTTTTTCTGCTCATACGTTTTTTCGTGTTTATGTTCTGCGCTACTCAATAATATAAATATGGTTTGATTAATTTATCTCTGTTTGCTCATCAATTGATCCATGTTGCTACCTACTGTTCGATAATAGAAAAAAGGGGATTGTAAGGTCTTGACTCTACGGATCTATCTCGACGCTACACCGTCCAACGAGTGCGGAACCCTTGTTAGCGGCTTGACGGTAAGATCACACACACGAAAACACGAAAACTACCACGGTGTTAGACGAACGACTACGAACGCCCCTACATGATGATTCTCTCCGAAACAACTCTCTGGAAACTTGAAGTTCGAGATCGCCTTTGCTAATCGCTCTGATAAACATCTGCAAAAAATCTGATAATTAATTGAATTAACCCTTAATTATACAGACAGATTCGAGTTTGTCTAGGACAAATTCGAATCAGGCCCAAGGCCCATTCGAATTTGTCCTCATTGAAAAATTCGAATTTACCTTAAGTTCGAACCTCACATGTCAAACTTGTATTTGAACTTATGTTTGAATTTATGTTTGAACTTTATGTTTGAACTTCTTGTAATATATTACACCAAGTTCAAACATACAAACAACCAATATCAAACACACATAATCACATATATCAAACACTAGTCAATATTCAATACCAAGTTACTTGACTTACACAAAATGCTATCAAAACTTAGACTGCTATCGTCACACAGGATGTACTAACAGGGATTTATAACTCATCGAATTAGACTTCAAAGTTCAAAAGTGGTTGTGGTTGTGGGTGTTATAAAAATGCTTATGTGTATGCGAATAAAACAATTCCCATAAAACAATTTTAGTCAAACTGCAACTCCAAATTTGGTCAACAATGGATTAACTAGTTAAATACTCGTGCGTTGCTCGGGTGATGCGTTTTCAGCTAATATCATTCACTACAAAAAATATGGTCTTTAGCGACACAATCAGCGACATCTTTAGCGACATTTTTTTATGTCAGTGACACATTTAGTGACGTCAAAGGAGGTGTCGCTATAAATGCGTCGCAGATTTTAGTGACATCAAAAGGCACGTCACTAAATTTTTTGACACCTTTAGTAACTTTTGGTAAAAGTGTCGCTATCCAGTGTTATGTCACTATTGGTGTCGTTATTTATGTCGCTGTTCTTAAATTATATCACTAGTTGTGTTGTAATGTGTGTCACTACTATCGAATGTTGTTACAAGTTGAATCACGATATGCGTTGCTATTTTTGAATGACGTTGCTACTTGAGTTATTGTTTATGTCACTATTCTTGGATGATGTCACTACTTATGTAGCTATACGTGTCACTGTTAACGAATGTTGTTGCTAATGACATTACTATTTATGTCACTATTTTTGAATAATGTTGCTAGTTGCGTTGCTATGTATGTCGCTATTATTATTATTAGTCATTATTTTATTAATAAAGTTGTTATTTTCTATCAAATTATCACACCTATATTATTAACAGTTATATTTTATCAAAAACTAAGATTGAGGAAAATGTATTGTTTATTTATTTTATCGAACTATATTATTAACAATTACTCTTGATTAAAAAGTATGTCATCTGTACTCAAAACAACAAAAATGTTTTATACCAACTAAACTATTTATGCTCTTTTTGGCAGATACTGGAGAACGTCTAGAAGTCTTTCGGTGGCCCTTTGCATCTCTTCAGTCACCGTGCGTCGCAGCTTTTCCTCCAACTCATCGATCCTTTGTGCTTGTTCCAACTGTGTAGATTTGATCATTTCTTGTTCTTCTTGTTGTCGTTGCACCATCTCTCGTATATTATCCCATTCCGCATTACTAGAATTGTTGACAGAAGATTCCTCATTGTTGTTGTTGTGAAGAACAAAATCATCTACACTGGATCCCAATCCGTAGACTCTGCCATTTTTTGACCCGACAATGTCTAGCCATCTTGGGTATGAGTTGTCCACGTTCCCAGATTGAGCGTCAAGGTCATCTATACCATATTTCTCGTTGTATCGCTCCTAACATTGAAAACAAGATATATATAATTTTCTCTGATATACATTGTCTTGAAAATATACATTTGCAATCATTAATAAGTAGTAGTAGCAAAACACGTAATAAATAGACACACCCAAAAAAAAAACCAAAAACCAGAGTAATAAATAAAATTAATAAACTAAAGATGGAAAACCAGATACTTATCAACCAATTTTATTGATAATCATCATGTAACTAAAGTTGGCTCATAGCAATATCCACCTCTTGTTAAGTAACTAATAAAACGAAATTAATAAGATCACATTAACTAACATAAGTAGATAATAAAACGGAATTAATAAGCACTAGATAGCATTCATGATCAAATCAAACACATATCACAAGAAGATCATCGGAATAACATTTAAATTACTTACCCATGTGTCTTGTGCTTCATTATCAACAAAGGTGCTGTCTTTTCTCTTATGGGTCCGTTCAAATAGTTCAAGGGCAGTAGGTACTCTCTTCAGTTCCTTTTGCTACATATATGTGTGTGTATGTTAATTTACATATAAGCAAAATAATAAAGTACATAAGCAAACCAATAATATAATAAAGTTTTTATACCAATCTTCTTCTGTGCTCAACATTTGAAATTGAACCACCAATATGCAAACGCTTATTTGCATGTTGAGCAACTTTCCCTCTATTCGATTTTTCAAGACATTCTGGTAATTCCCACTTCCTACGCAGTGCCAACGAACGTTAAGATTCATAAATTAAGGCTTCTGTGTAGGAGATTGTTGCTTTATCCTACCCATATAGCTGCGAAAGCTCCTTGAGCCAACAATGTTGAACATACGTCGAACTTCAAAGTCAATCTTTGTGTCCCATTTGTACTTTCCCTGTTTGTTGGTACACCCTGTGTGACAATAGCAGTCTAAGTATAGTTAGCATTTTGTGTAAGTCAAATTACGTAATATTGAATATTGACTAGTGTTTGATATATGTGATTTTGTGTGTTTGATATTTGTTGTTTGTATGTTTGAACTTGGTGTAACGTATTACAAGAAGTTCAAACATAAAGTTCAAAGATATATTCAAACATAAGTTAAATCATATGTTCAAATAGAAGTATGATGGTTGAAATTCGAATTTAATGTAAATTCGAATTCGTACTTATAGGTAGATTCGAATTTGTCAAGTGGACAAATTCGAATGGGCCTTAGGCCTGATTCGAATTTGTCCTAATACAAACTCGAATCTGTCAGTATAATTAAGGATTAACTCGAATAATTATCAGACTTTTGCAGAATTTCAGGGAGTAATTAAGCAAATGCGATCTCGAGTTTACTAGTATTCAGAGAGTGTTTTCGGAGAGAATCATCGTGTAGGTGCGTTCGTAGTCGTTCGTATAAGATCGTGGTAGTCTCCGTGTTTCGTGTGTGTGATCTTACCATCAAGTCGCTAACGAGGATTCCACACTTGTTGGACGGTGTCACGTCGAGATAGATCCGTGAGTCCAAGACCTTAATAGTGGTATCAGAGCCATTGGGGTGTTCTTGGTGTTCTTCGTGTTCATAAGCAACATCCTAGGTTTCTTGACGTTTTGGACGGTTAATATCACGATTTTGGAGGTTTTTCGAGCTTATCAAATCAGATTTCGGGAAATACTTTCTTGTAGTTCAAGTTTTTGACCAAAATCAGTATTTTTACTTGAAAAAATATTGGTTTAATCTGAAAAACTTGAAAAACTAGAAGTATTAGTCGTTTTTCGAATTTGCGGCGCTCGAGTTTGTTAAGGGAATATTAGCGTTTGCTCATTTTCGAGTTTGACTGAAAATACGCTCTTTTCGAGATTCTTTAAAGTTTGATTCGAATTTGGCCATTTTGAATTTGCTGAGATTTTTGACTTTACACTAAAATCGAATTTGGATCTTCGAATTTAATTGGGGTTTCGAGTTTGGAGGACCTTCGACTTTGTCATTAATTTCGATTTTAGGTGGATTTCAAACTTATATTCGAATTTAATTCCAAACAGGTTTAAATTTAATTAGATTCGAATTTACCTAAATTCGAAAGACTTAAGTTAAATTAATTTCGAATTAAATTAATCAAGTTTGAATTCAAATATATTTGAAACAATGACAAGTCTGCATAGGTTTATTGAGATGGATCACGAGGTTGGAAAAGCGAATTCTCCACCGAAGTTGATGACAATAGAGGACTATTACTGGTGGAATGATAGGTTTGCCGACTTCGTGAGGGTTAATGATATGCGAATGTGGATTTGTATCGTCGAAGGATACATTCCACCTATAGCTAAGGTTGAAGGACGACAAAAGGTTGTGCCTTATTCAAAGATGAAGGATGACGATAAAAAGCTGTATGAAGCCAAGAACCGTGCCTTCGCTATCATTAGAATGGCGTTACCTCAGGAGATCTTGCACATCTTCCGTAATCAGAAGACAGCAAAAGAGCTGTGGGATGCGTTAGAAAAACGATGTGAAGTTAACCCGAGGGTCAGAAAGAACAGAATGGAAATGCTCAAGTAGCAGTTCGCCATCTTCAAAGCATTAAAGAACGAAAAGCTGGATGAGACTATTACCAAATTTTATCACTTATTGACTGAGTTAGACAGCCATGATGTGGAGTATAGTGAAACCGAGAAAATTAACAAGATTCTAGATGCTTTGCCTGCCAAATGGGAAATGTATGTGGCACTGATAAAGCATGACGAAGACAAATTCTATACTCTTACTCTAGACAGTGTTATTGGAACGCTGAGGGCATATCACTTTGAGTTGCTGAAGAAGGAGAGGGATTATGAACAAGTTCAAGATCCGGATATGTACTTTGGGAAATCAAAACCTTCAGGGGCAACTGATGTGAAGACAGCTACAGCATTTTTCTCTGGAGAGACATCGACACCGGCTGAATCAGAAGACTCAGTAAGTAGGACTTTCTTAAGGTTTGCTAGACCAGAAGAAAAGCAGCATCAGGCTACTCCGGCATCTACATCTCAAAGGTATTCAAAGATGCCTATGAGCGCAAAATCAGCCGAAGATCATCTGAATTTGTTGGCTTCGTTTGTGGCCGCTTATGGCAATTGGGTTCAGGGCAAAATTAACGATCCTGCACTTTGGGATGAGGATTACGATCAGGTAGACGCTGATGATCTTGAAGATATGGATCTGCAATGGCAACTGGCCATGGTAACTCAGAGAGTTAAGAGGTTCATCAAAAGGACGGGTAGAAACCTCAACGTAAGTAACAATAAGATTGGATTTGATAAGTCCAAGGTTAAGTGTTACAACTGTCAGGGGTTTAGACACTTCGCTAGAGAGTGTCAGAGACCGAAAGTAGAGAACTACGAGGGACAGTATCAGAATCAATCGCAAGGGCGATATCTACCGAGTAGTTCAACCAGTCAGGCTAATATAGCTGGTCTGTTATCCAACGTCACATCAGACAGACAGCTAGATGGAACTTATGACTGGAGTACACATCCAGAGTTGAATGCTAGAGCCTTTATGGCTGAAGTGACCGAGACTGGAAGTGATGGAGCAGAGCAAAAGACAAGGGACAACAGTCAGAATGATTGTAGTCCGTTGTGGGTAGAAAAGTCAGACGATCAGACGATTCTGGAGTTCGCCGCACAGATGGCCAACGTGGAATCAGATCATACAAAGGTAACTCTAAACTATTCTCTTTTCCATGATTTATGCATTTTATGTGCTACATCTAACGATAGGTGAAATTTAGTACTGGAATCACATCAAACCATATCTGCTCAAAATGAAACATTAAAATCAGACAATGCTAGCCTTCTAGCTATAAAGGAAGATCTTAGAGATAAGCTTACGGCCGATGTACAAGATTTCGTAGTTCAAAAGGACAAGCTTAGTGAACAGTGTGTTAGATTAGAACTGATGTACGAACATGTTGAGGCATTGACAAAAGAGCTTAAAACCAAAGAAGTAGAGCTAGCAGAATCTAAGGTGAAGGTAGCTGAGGTAAATAGTAAACTTGAAAAGTTTAGGAACTCATCACTTAAAGGGAAAATCTTAGATGCACAGCGTCAGTCTAAGAAGCCTATAGGTCTAGGGTATCATGAGAGTCCTCCACCTTTCAATGACAATTATGTACCTCAACCTCAGGAGAAAACTGAACAATCAGTTGAATCAGAGGTAATACCAGAACCAGTGTCTGAAAGTGCTAAAGAAAAAGAAACTAAGGTGACTGCTACTAATCTCAAGATTAAGAAGGTTAAATTTGTGCCATCCTCTAGTGATAAACCTGTAGGACAACACAAAATTGACTTTAATGATCAGGAGGATGAACCAGTTGCTATAGTTGAAACAAAAGAACCAGACACTAGTGAGACACCTAAGTCAAAGGGCACACATAAAAAGTCAATTGACAAAATGTCTTGCTTTAGATGTCACGAAAGGGGGCATGTTGCTTCTAGTTGTCAACATAGGAAAGTAGATACTACACCTAAGACTGGAAAGTAGGAACAACATAAGCCTTCTCCAAGTGTTGCAAGCACTAGTAGTTCTCAAAATACCGAGAAAACTGTGCAAGCCGCACCTAAATCTGTTGTGAAACAAACACTTGTGTCAGGTCGACCAAAAGAAGTGATTAGGACTAATTCACCAAATAGAGTCATTAATCAATCTAAGTCAGGACCACAACAGAATTATAGGAGTACCACACCTAGAGAAGCTTACACTCCGGTTAGGTCACATACTCCTGTAAGACATCAAACACCAGGTAGAGCTCAGGTATATTAGTCGGAAATGCATTATAATCGTAACTATTCGAGATATCCACAGCAAACGCCTACTCAAAGGCTGAGAGTGAACTTAAATCACTCTGCACCACAACAGACTCCAATTCAAAAACCCAAGTCACCTGAACGGAGAGATGGGTATTTGAAAGAGTTTAAGTATGTGGACGAGAATGGTATTACCAAATAAGTTATGGCTTGGGTTCCCCGTGATAACTAACCTATTTTCTTTCATGTGCAGGAGATAACTACAGGTCCAAACAACAAATGGTTCATCGACAGTGGTTGCTCCAGGCACATGACAGGGGAAAGAAGTCTCCTAGAAGACTTCAAGGGAGGGAATCAGGGATTTGTATCATTCGCTGGCAATGAAGGAGGAAATATCACCGTTACTGGAGTGGTCACTAATGGGACTATCAAACTGGATCAAGTTTATCACGTTGATAAACTGGTTCACAATCTCATTAGTGTATCTCAAGTCTGTGATAAGAAGAAGTCAGTACTCTTCACTGATACTGAGGCGTTAGTGCTAAAACCGGGGTTCAAAGTCCCTGAAGAGTGGATACTGATGAGGGCTCCAAGGAAGAATGACATGTACATGCTCGACATGAACAAGCCGGAATCTTCGATGGGACCAATTTGTCTGCTATCTAAAGCTTCAGTGACTGAGTCGGTTTTATGGCACAGACGCATGACACACTTGCACGTAAGGAAAATGAACTACATTACGAAAAATGGATTGGTGCAAGGTGTTCCTATTTAGAGTTTTCAGTTCGAGGATAAGTATCTACCGTGCAAGAAAAGAAAACAACACATCAAGACACACAAGTCCAAGACTCAGAACTCAATCGCTTCCACATTCGATTTGTTGCATATGAACCTCTTCGGACCAATCAACAAAAGGAGTATAGGAGGTAGTTGGTACTGTTTAGTTATTACTGACGATTACTCACGTTTTTCTTGGGTTTTCTTTTTAGGTACAAAGGACGAGACGGCTGTCAAGCTCATCGGGTTCTTAGACCAAGTGGAAAATTCATACGGAACGAGGGTTAAACGAATTAGAAGTGATAACGGAACAGAATTTAAAAACACAATTATTGGTGTATATTGCCTTTCAAAGGGCATAGTGCATCAATTTAGTGCACCTTATGATCCACAACAAAATGGGGTGGCCGAACGGAAAAATAGGACATTGATTAAGGCAGCAAGGACCATGCTTTCGGATTCAAAGCTTCCTACCATGTTTTGGGGGGAGGCAGTGAATACCGCTTGCCATGTTTTAAACCGGGTCCTTACTGTCAAATCATTGAACAAAACCTGTTATGAAGTTTTGAATAAACGACCACCAAATTTAACTGGCTTCGAACCTTTTGGGGTACCATGTACTTTAATGAAAACAGAACATCAACCTAAGTTTGGTGAAAAGGCTGGCAAAGGATACTTCCTAGGTTATGTGCCAAACTCACCAAATAAAAGGGTTTTTAATAAATCAAATGGTGCAGTAGAGATTGTGTATGACATTGAAGTCACAAGTTATACACATGAACCCCAAACTGGTCCTGAATGGATATTTGATTATGACAAATTGTTTGAGTCATTTAACATTCCTTTGGATGGAAATGCATGTACAATAGAGTAGGACTTGTCGTCATTGAATCTGAATGACGAGGGTCAAAGTTTTCCGAGGACCACCTTTCCATCAACATCCGAGCCTACATCAACTGAAGTTAGATCTCCGGAAGAAAATGATTCTGAAGTGCCTACAGACGGAAATCAGACAACAAATTCTAACTCTGAAGACAGTGTCCATGAGGAAGAAAATGTGGAGTCTGAAGTCATTCCCCCGTTAGGAGAGATAGGATCAAATTTGGGAGATAATCTGAGAGTTGACGAGATAGAGACATCTAGGATCAACAAGAATCATCCTATTGAGAGTCTCATAGGAAATCCTAATGCTGGTGTGAGGACTAGGAGTAGTTTGAATAACAACACGGTGTTGTTGTCGATGATCAATGACTCCAAGGCCTTTCATACTTGCCTATATTCATGTTTCATCTCGCAAGTAGAGCCAAAAAATGTGCAAATGGCACTAAAAGACAACTCTTGGGTTGAAGCGATGCATGAAGAACTGTCACAGTTTAGGAAACTTGAAGTGTGGGAGTTAGTTCCGTGTACCTCGAGGAGAAATAGCAGTAGGAACTAAATGGGTTTCTAAGTGCAAGAGAGATGATCGGGGTATAGTCACTCGCAACAAAGCAAGACTAGTGGTAAAGGGTTTCAACCAAGAGGAGGGAATCGATTACAATGAAGTGTTCGCGCCAGTGGCAAGGCCTGAAGCAATCCGTTTGTTTCTAGCTTTCGCTTCCTTTAAAGGTTTTAAAGTCTATCAGCTAGATGTTAAGAGTGCTTTCCTCTATGGGAAAGTGAAGGAACTGGTATTTGTGGAACAGCCGCCCGGGTTTACAGATCCGAAATATCCAGACAGAGTATATCGGTTAGATAAGGCTTTGTATGGATTGCATCAAGCACCGAGGGCGTCGTACGAGACTCTATCCAACCATCTTTTAGAGAACGGGTTTGAAAGAGGGAGAATAGATAGTACACTGTTCGTGAAGCGAAAAGGAGAACATTTCATCTTGGTACAAGTGTATGTTGATGATATCATTTTTGGATCATCAGACGAGCAGATGTGCACAGATTTTGAAAAGGTGATGAAGTCAAAGTTTGAGATGAGTGCGATGGGTGAGTTAAACTTCTTTCTGGGTTTGCAAGTCGAACATAGGAAGGAGGGCATGTTTATTCATCTGACAAAGTATGTCTACGACATCTTAGAGCGCTTCGGGATGGAAGGAACCAAGCTGACAGCTCACTTCAGCACGCCGATACAAGTGAATCATAATCTCGGACCGGGTACAGAAAGTGATACCGATGTGGATCCGACGGTATATCGGGCCATGATTGGGTCACTTATGTATTTAACTGCTTCTAGACCTGATATAATGTTTGCTGTTTGTATTTGTGCTAGGTTTCAAGCTAATCCAAAAGAGATGCACATGAAAGCTGTGAAGCGGATTCTACGATACCTCAAGTCGAAACCGAAGTAGGGACTTTGGTATCACGCGGAGGGCGATCTGGAATTGGAGGCTTTCAGTGATTCAGACTATGGAGGACGTAACTTGACTCGCAAATCAACAACTGTAGGTTGTCAGTTCCTAGGAGGGAGACTCGTTTCCTGGCAATGCAAGAAACAGACTTCGGTAGCCGTGTTAACGTGCGAGGCCGAATATGTTGCTGCTGGTAGTTACTGTTCACAGGTTCTGTGGATACAACAACAATTGCGAGAATACGGTTTGACTTACACTCATACTCCTATTAGGATAGATAACCAGTCAACAATTGCAATAACTAATAATCCGGTTAAACACAATAAAACCAAGCACATAGACATAAGACACCACTTTATACGTGATTGTGCTGAAAAGAACTTAATCAAGCTGGTAAAAGTGGCAACAGATGATAATAATGCGGATTTATTTACCAAAGCTTTTGATAAGTCACGTTTTGAGTATGTAATTCAACTAAACGGAATGCGTAATCCAGAGTAAGTTGACCATAGTAGAGTTTATTTCCTTTTATAGCAGTAGCATTTCTTTCTTTTTATAGTAAGTTTAGTAGCTTAGGATATTTTCCTTTTACAGTAAGTTAGTAGGTTATTTTATTTTCTTACTCCTATTTATGAAAAACAAAAAAAAAGGGGAGAAAAACCATTAAAAAGTTAAAAAAAAAGAGAATATCAGAAAATGAGATAAGTCTTAGACACATAGGTTCAAAGTGACGAAAATTAGCACAGTCTTTACAATCTCTAAGTCTTAAGCTTTCACACATAATGCACCTAAAATTCTAAGTGTTATACATTATCTAGTATGATGTGTTGGTAGGCATAATACATATAGGGAGTCTCGAGGCTAATAAAATATTCAAGAAAAAGTCAGACATGTCACTAACTTAGATGTATGACCAATTGGTCTTAAGTTTTATGTTAGAGACATATAGACATTGATTCTAAATGAGGTATGCAAACTTTCTGGGGGATGTATAGCAACATCAGATACATCTTAAAGAAATGGAAAGAATAGAAAAATCATATACTAAATTAAGAGTCAAAACAAGTAACTCTGTTGTACGTAAGTACAGACCTGTTGCCTCTGGTTTGACTCGAGTTAGCAAGATAAGTCGCTTTGTAGTACGTCGGTACAGACCTGTTACCACTGTCTTGCTAGCTTTAAGAAATAAACTTTAAGACATTCTAAGACACTTTGTTGTATGTAAATACAGACATGTGTCCAACGTTTGCCTTTTAAAGAAAGTTTGCAATACCAAAAAGTTATAATCATTGTGTGTATGCCTTGATAATAAAAGTATGTCTACGTGTGAGTCACTTAGGGTAATTTCTTGAAAAATAAAAAGGCCAACGGATATTCCGAAGTGTAACATGTTTAAAGGGAAAATAATACCAACAATCATCTAGAAATGTGTGTCACGACAAACAATAAAAGGAATCAAAAATTACTAAGTGTGAAAGTTTGAATACTGAAAGTGCGTATTCGACACCGCTATCTGATTGAACCTTTCTTTGACTATACTCGTCAAAAATATTTTGTTAGTGTTAAGTATAAGTTGTAAATTTTAAAAATAATGTAGATTAGTCTAAGTTTAATTTTTTGTTCAAAATTTTAATTTTAATTTATTTTATTTTATTTTATTTTACTTCATTTTAATTTTAATTTATTTAGGAAAATGGTCAAAGTTACTGAGGATGCATTCTTAGTTGAATAAATAAACATTGCGTGAAAATCTTGTGCTTAAGGTAAATAATTTTTCATAGTTTGCTCCGTTACACGAAAAAGTTGAAAAAGTTGAATTTAATTCCAAGAATTCAAAATTTTCAAGTTAAATTCGAGTTTAAGCCAAAATCGAATGTATATTCGAATTTGGCAGTAAAATCGAAGTTGGAAACAAACTTGAAAGTGGTTAGTATAAATAGGTCAACAGTGAACATTCATTGTTCACCTACCTTTGAATTTAGTGCTTCGAGTTTATATTGAGAGATTTCGAGTTTACTGCTTCGACTTTGTCGTTTCGAGTTTTCAACTATTTGTGGAGTTTTTGTCCGTTTTTGTTCGAGAATACTACCAAATCTAGGTATAATCAACATCATTGTACAAGATTTAGGATGTTTTAGACTCAATTTGAGCCAAAATCGACCGAGTTTGAGGTTTTAATGGTGTGAACTTTGTAATTCAAAATAACAAAGTTTGAACCGGTGAAACTTCAAATAAGTGGCAAATATCTTCAATTAGAACCTATTAGGATTAATGAATGTAATTTTCTAAGTCTAAAATGGTTTAAATCTTGGAGTTGTGATTTCAAATTGCCGACATTTCGAGTTTGATCATGGCTTCGAGTTTGTCACTAAACTAGAACAAACTCATAAACTCGAATGAGGGTGGTTTCGAATATGTTATTCGAATTTGCCATTAAAATTGAAATATTTGACTAAATTTTTAATCAAACTTGTAGAATTTCATGTGTGTTGGATTTTGAACTTACATAAGTTCAAACTAAAACAAATTTGAATTTAAACAAGTTTATTTTTATTTTGATCATTCTAATATATTGTATACTTTATTGTGCAGATATGGCGGATAGAGTGTTTATCCAAAAGCACAATATGGTCGTTTCTCCAGACCGTGAGCTGCCTGAAGCTCAGGCATTCCGCCAGATGGTGGATTTTTTGGCCGCTTCAAGGGTTTCTTATGCCCTTTCGCACAACGTCCAGATAGTGCTGCCGTATGTTCGGGAATTTTGGGACCATCTGCAGGTCGATTGTACTGTTACTCCGACAGTGTTAAGGACCAGGATCGCTGGACAACCTCCTGTGTTCTCAGCAGATGTATTACGCCGGGTTTTGCAGTTGGGTTCTGCCGAGCAAGAAGCTGGGCCGATAGACTTTCCGTTGGAGGTTAGGCAAGCTGCGTTCCTAAGAATGGGGTATGCTCTTGATGTGGCAAAGGCGTCGTATATGAAGAGCGGGTTGATTGGGCAATGGAGATATTTAGCACATGTCTTCATGGTGTGCTTCGCTCCGAAGAAAGCTGGTTTTGGTTACATTGTGTCGAAGATTCAATCGGCAATGATCGCGTTGGTCTACAACCAGAGGTTCAGCTATTCTGAAATGTTCTTTGTGGAGTTTGTTCACCAGATAACTGCTCCAGCAAGAGAAAGATTTTTGATGTACCCTACGTTTGTGATGATGCTGATCCGACATTTCTTGCCAAATCAGCCGCAATTACCAGAATTTCAAAGTGTTGCTGTGATAGACAAGAGAATATTTGTAGATTGTCAAGCGCATAGGGGTGCATTGGCTAGACCAGTAGAGGCACCACTTTTTGGTGCTGTGGTGAATCCTGATTATCAAGCCCCAGAAGGTGCAAACTGGGCAGGAGATATTCAAGTTCAGCAGTAGCCGCCACAACAACAGCAACAGCAGAGGCCTCAGCAACAACAAAGAAGGAGGCAGAGACCTTCAGTTAGACAAACTCAGGCTACTAGGCCTTCAACGAGCAGAGTGCAAGAGCCAGAAGAAGCTGGTCCTTCAGTTGTAGCCCCCGTAACTGATCCACGAGTGGAGACATTGGAAGAGATTTGGGACAAGGGCCGCATGCAAATGAAGAGATTACATCTGAGCTCGTTGGAAATATTTTGGAACCTCCAGCTGGGGAAGAAGATATTTTTTGACAGATAGAGGATTATATGACTGAGGAAGAAGGTCAAGCTGTGACCACATCTGAATTTGAGTCGGAAGAAAGTGAAGAGATAGAGATTGAGGCACCAACGAAAGAGACAGAAGATCCGTCTATCCGAATAGGCACATATGGATCAAGAATAGTGGTGATTGATGAAGAAGTAGGGAAGAGGAGAGCATCTAGGGATTCAGATGCAGATGACTCCGATATTGAGGTTGAAGATACAACCCCTTTGGTGCCTAGGCAGAGGGCCAAGAGGCATCGATTTATGCAGGGAGCTTCGTCGGCTTCTGCTTCTAAGCCTGAAATTCCAACCGCTCAGCCATCAGCTCAAACATCCATACCACCACCACCACCACCTGTTCAATTATCAATTCCACCACCGATCATCCTATCACCTATCACATCCATACCATCAACCTCATCCACCTTCATTGACAACCAAAGGTTTTCTGAGCTCAGAAGCAAGGTTGATTTCCAACAAGTCCAAATATTTCAGCTTACGAAAGCCGTCGGCGAACTTCAAGCACACAATGCGAATATTGATAAAGAAAGTCTTGAGCTGAAGACGTTCGTTGCCAATCAGGCTGCAGAGATCCGCACTATGAGGTCCCTGATTGAGCAATTAATGAAAAAAACCTAAAGGCTCAGGGGGAGAATAGTTGCAGGGATGCTGAGGAGTTGAGAAGGGACAATGATGAAGGCAATGATCCCGATGCACCAAAAGACAGTGAGCCAGTAGATTTTTCTAGCTGCTCAACATGCCGAACTTTAGGGGGAACCAAGTCAGACAGGAGCTGAAGGAGGAGGTGAGGCGAGTTCCTCAAAGGTCATGGAGAGCGAAATGAGCGAAATGATTGAAGCTCTGATGGATATTGAGGAAGAGGTGTTAGATTTTGATTTTGAAGACGAGTTTGATGAGCTAGAGGAAGGAGAGATTATTCCAGAAGACATTCCTGATTGGAAACCAGATGATGAAGTATTAGGTGATGAGGAAGATGAAGCTAATAAAATAATTATTCAGGAAAATCCCATCACTGTTACATATGTGACGGAGGAACAAAATGTGATTAACATAGAAGCTGTTAAAGCTGCTTTAAATGTTGAATCACAAGTTGAAGAGCCCGTCAGGGACCTTACTGATGAAGAACAGAGAAAGCTATGGTTTGGGTCAGAAAAGAAGGCTATAGAGTTGAAGGAAAAGATGCTTGTGCCTAGTGCTGGGAAGCTGTCTGGAAATATACTTAGCTGGTTCTTTGATCGAGAACTGCAGCTGTTTATCATCAAGAGAAAGGATGGCCTTCAGTATCTGAGGAGAAGGCTGAAGGATTTCAACTCCTTGCCCAAGTGTGAAATAAAGGCCTTAGCCTGGAAGGAGCCTATCAATATTGGAGACGATCCCTACGCTGAAATCATTGCTAAGATCATAAGAAGGAAGGGAGGTCTAGGAAATTTGAAAGGCTCAATCCACGCATAGGCAAAAGAGTTATGGACGATACAAGAATTGATCCTCTGACTGGTAGGCCATGGATGAAAATTCAGTATATACCAGTTAGATGTTTAAAGAAAGTCCCTCTGAAGCCAATGCCACAGAATGTGTTGGGTAATCTCAATTGGTGGTATGTTGAAAGCAAAACAGGTGAAGCTGTAATGGAAGATCTCGAAGAAAAGGTGATTCTTAGAGTGTATGATCCGTTGCACCTGGTTAATCTGTCCAAAGATCATCTTCAAGTGCTTCATGTTAACAAAATCTCGTGTGATGCGCATATGGAGTCTGAAGCCAAAAAGTATCAGAACGTGGTCAAGGTTTGTGTTGAACAAGGTCTGTATGCTGGTAGTATTTTGAATAGACCTTAGTACTTAATCAAAATGTAAATAGTTAGAAGCTATCGTCAAGGGGGAGTCTGTTGGTACACCCTGTGTGACGATAGCAGTCTAAGTATAGTTAGCGTTTTGTGTAAGTCAAATTACGTAATATCGAATATTGACTAGTGTTTGATATATGTGATTTTGTGTGTTTGATATTTGTTGTTTGTATGTTTGAACTTGGTGTAACGTATTACAAGAAGTTCAAACATAAAGTTCAAAGATATATTCACACATAAGTTAAATCATATGTTCAAATAGAAGTATGATAGTTGAAATTCGAATTTAATGTAAATTCGAATTTATACTTATAGGTAGATTCGAATTTGTCAAGTGGACAAATTCGAATGGGCCTTGGGCCTGATTTGAATTTGTCCTAAGACAAACTCGAATCTTTCAGTATAATTAAAGATTAACTCGAATAATTATCAGACTTTTGCAGAATTTCAGGGAGTAATTAAGCAAAGGGGATCTCGAGTTTACTAGTATTCAGAGAGTGTTTTCGGAGAGAATCATCGTGTACGTGCGTTCGTAGTCGTTCGTATAACACCGTGGTAGTCTCCGTGTTTCGTGTGTGTGATCTTACCGTCAAGCCGCTAACGAGGATTCCACACTCGTTGGATGGTGTCACTCGAGATAGATCTGTGAGTCCAAGACCTTACACTGTTTGTTAAACAAATAAAATAAGTAATATAACACAAAAGGAGATAAACCATATTAAGCAACACTTTACTAGTTGTCTTAACTGAGACCAACAGCACCATTCACTCAAAAGAAAAAGGTATGCATTAGAACCTAGTTTCGAAGCAATTATTCCTAACTAGCATCAAAGAAGGAGGACACTAGTTAATCACACAAGTGTTTAAGGCCCCTAAGACCCGAACCAACCTCGGCACCAAAAACGGACACAATTAAAATCAGTCTAACAAAACATGGTCGAATGTGAAATTTTACTCGACAGAATCGACTCAACGAAATTTATTGAAACTTTACAGAAATTTTACTGTCGAATGAGAAATTTTTTTGGTTAGATATTTAATTTTCCTATATATTCATTACCTTAAACACATCAAACCAGATGTCCTTTTCATTTTGGTCAACGCTTGTCCATGTATCCCAATCTTGCGTAAGCCGCGATTTCCAAATGCGAGTGATGGTACTTGTCACACTATGAGAGGGGTTAAACCTACGAAGAAAACATAAATTCATTAAAAAATATATGCAAACATATACATAAGTGTATATGTAATTTTTAAATCTTACGATTTCCCTTGAATTTTTAATACAACACGTCTGTCTTCATCATTGGGATGTGCATCAATGTCATTTACCTCTTCACTTGTTATCTAGATAGTGGATCAACGATTGAAGACATTTCATTAGTATCAAATTACACATGCTGAAATATAAATTTAAAACAGAAAGTTAAGTTGCCAAGTCTCGGACTAATCACTATAGCAGCACCCCTTCCTAGCCTTGTTACCCAAATATATTTAAGTAAGGGTGGTGTGCTGGTCTGTTAAACACAGCAGCAAAAACAAAACAGATAGCAACAATATATATCTATGTCACAGCAGTATAAAATTTATTTTGGGGATTGAAAATTATATAGCTATGATGCTATATTTCAATTGGTGGACAGACAAGAGATTGTTAACGACTTTAGCTTACATGATCACCATTCATCATTTATGATAGTTCAAAAAGTCAATGAACCCAAACTTGCTACATATAGACAACTATGAAAAAAAAAATGTTTATGATCAATATATAATTTGCTAAGTCTTATAACATATCAAAGGGCTGCGTTTAAATCCACAAATCCTCCTTTCTTTACTAATCACACATCCAATTAAGTATGATTCATATTAAGTACTTAATGGATCTTAATTTCTGGTGGTTCTATCCAATGATCTGCAAAGGTATGTGTTTCTTTTCAATTTCTTGAACCATTTCAATTACTTCCTCTGTTCTTTAAACTTTAACTTGATATGAATTATTTTAGTCTTGATAAAGTACGGTACGAGGAATCCAAAGATCCCACATTTGGATGTTGAGGGTCAAGATGAATCAGAATTCATTTTTAAAGTAGGTAGAATTATGTGATGTTTGATGTAAATGTTGATAATACAATGAACCTGGTAAATTTTTTATCACAATACAATAGTCAACAGTTGCCTAGGGCTGAAAATTAGGATGAACTTATCAAGCCTTAAGGATCCTATTGTCAACACCTTTTTGGAGTATGATATCCACAAAAAAATTTAAAATTTGCGAAGAGGTTTTTTGTAGTTTATGTTTCCCAGCCACCTCCGGGTGTAAGAAGAAATATCTGCCTAGAGCACCCCCTGTTAGGCTCAAGCCTTGACAGTGAACGAGCAGGTGATTGTTGGTGCAGGTGCTGGAGTTGCAGTCTCCATTCTAGCCACCCCAACCGAGTTAAGTAAATGCAGGTCCGTGCATCTATTTGATTTCTTTAAGTCAAATAAATATACTTGGTTGCATTTGGAGAGCCTACTTGTTAATAGATGATTTTACTTTATGATTCAACATATTTCATGAAATTTAGATTGCAGGCCCAAGGTGCAAGTTGTAACAACCTAACTTTTAGCCAGTCATGTAATGCTTCAATTATGAGATAATAATATAATTTTATTATATTATTTATGCTGCCATTATTAAATAAAATATGAAAATGAATTAAGTAAATATGATTTTAAATTATATTTATGATAACATTATTGAGTAAAATAAAAGAGATGTAAAATACAAAAGTTAAATGGGTTAAATACACAAATGGATAAAATGAGATATATAAACTTAATAATGACCATTTAAAATCACAATTAAGTGATTTACTCTCTCTCTAATCTCTCACTAAAATCATACGGATCCTTCAAGATTATTATCAAGATTTCTCATTAAAGTAGCAATAATTGATGAATTGAAGCCAAAAAGAAGTTACAAACATCATCAAACATCATCAACCAAGAGAATTCAAGGTATTAATTTCTTAAATTCGATGTTCATATAATGTTTGGTTCGGTTTTGTGAGAAACCGAAACCAAGGTTTAAAATGATAAGATTGTTGTTGCATGTTCAAGATTTTAGTAGATTATGATAAACTTATGTTATTAGATGTTAAAGAAACAAAGATTCTGGGTTAGATCTTTCAAAATTTTTATGAAATCGGAAATTTTAAGAAAAAGATGTTCTTGACAAAAATGATCATTTTTGGATGATCTTGATCAAATAATGATGTTTTTGATAGGGAAAAATGCATAAAATTAACTCAATCATGATAACAAATCATAATCTTAAGTTGCATGTTGATAAAAATGAAATTTTGAGAATTTTGTGAAAAATCCGAATGAACTTAATGAAGAACACCAAGAACATTTCTGGGAAAATATGAATATGTGAGGTCCGAATTCGGATGTGGGGCATCAATTCGGATCCTTGTATTTCGGATGAGATGTTTCCATTTCGGATACTACCAATTCGGACCTTATGTTTCGGATATAACCTAATTCGGTTGAAATAATGTCGGTTCCAAGTCCTAATTCGGATGTGTCAATTCGGATATATTGGACCGAATTCGGATGGTTCATCTCGGTTGGGTCATGATCCGAATTCGGGTGTATATATTTCGGATGAAATCAAAATCGGGTCCCCAATTCGGATGTGTCCGGATCCGGATGATCCGAATCCGGATCCCAATCCGGGCTTATCCGAAATTTATGATCCGAAACCCAATTTTATGTATTAGAATGATTTGAGAATAGATAAGTTATCAGAATTAGATGAAATTTAAGATTATAAAGATTAAAAGACAAAAGATGACGGCCTTGATAAGACAAGTTATCAGATATCAGACTCAGATAAAATATCAGATTTAATGATCAAAAGATGATGAAAATTCTATGATAATGATGATGATATTGACATGAGATTTATATGATACAATTCTGGACAGGTTCAGTGAAATTCTGAACATAAAGACAAAGATTTTAAAAGATTGAAAGCGGGTCTCTGATTTGAAAAGAATTGACAGATTACAGATTGACAAAATCCTGAGATAACACAGGTGGCAGATTCATATATCTGTTTGACCAAGACCCAGACCTGTGAGTTATAGATATTCAGATTGAACATGCATAGATCCGGTTGAGATATATTGTTGTTGAAAGATTTATTGATATTCACTTTATCAGCTGCAATGAGACCTGTGCACACCATGGATGGGTGTTGCCCAGTGGATCATGATAGCTATTTGATTATCTTTTCATATTGCATTTAATATTGCTTCAGACTTTGCTTTATGATTCATTGCTATCATGACTTCTAAGACATATGCTTACATCATTGATCAGACATTTGATAAGATTGATTCAGCTTGACTAGCCCTTATGGTCTATTGTTCTAGACCCGGCTATTTCACCAGTTCTTATGAACTTGGTAATGACCTCCGATGTTCCGCCATATTGACTTACTGGTAGCTAGCCCAGTATGTGGCTGATCCCCACGATTTAAGCGAGAGTGTGGCTTGAACATCATCCGATCTTATGATACTATATCTCAATCATGAGGGCTGTAGCGGCAGCCAAGACATATCACGCTAAGACTAATGACTCCGCTTGACACGCATGTTGATATTGAAAATCTATAAACTCACTAAGCGTTGCTTACAGATGTTGTATTAATATTTTACAAGAAAAGCCAAAGGAAAATCACCTGCAGGACCTAGTACTTAGGTCATTCAAGATTCAAGTTTTGAAGATTTTCTAGACCACTACTCAACAAATCTTTCTGGTACTGATTGGAAGACAACAATTGTGGTGGTTCTGGGTAGATTTGATGTAATGTATGATATTATGATTAGATTAGATGTTACCCTTTTATAACTTTAATTTGAAATATGTAATCTGTATCCTAATATGTAATTTTTAATTCCGCAATTAATTACCCTATCTTAGTATGGTTGATATCGTATTGCTATTTGTGGGACCTAGACTCTGAGGACTGACCCGGAAGGGGAGGTCTTCACAGGATGGTATCAGAGCACTAGTTTGAGTGAATCAAGTATTACGTGAGTATACTTGATCTCAAACTGAAGCAATACATATGTATCAATCATTTAGGCGGTTTGAACTGAGATAGGATGTACAGACTGTTAGGATGGGAAAAAGGGTACATAGATCTAAGTCTATAAACTGATAGTTAAATTCTTGTAATTTTTAGTAGAAGATGTCAGGATCAGGATCAGGTGATATTCCCAGCAACATGAATCCACAACAAATGTTTGATATGATGCAACAATTTTTAGCCCAACACTCAGAACAACAAAACAAAATGATGCAAGAACAGTTTCGTGCCAGAGATGAGGCCGAAGCTAAAAGACGTGAAGATAAGAAAAATAAGAGAAAAGAGAAGCAAGTTCAGATTAATGACTCTGATTCTGATAACTCTATTCCCGATGCCCTAATTGCTCAGCCTAAAGGCTGCAAATTTAAAGATTTTAAAGCGAGCGGTGCCCTGAACTTCGAGGGTACTGTAGATCCGATTCAGGCGATGGATTGGATCAGTCATACGGAATAAATTTTTAGAATCTCTGACTGTTTAGATTCTAAGAAAGTGAGCTACGCGTCTGCGTTGTTTGTTGGAGTTGCTCGCGCATGGTGGAAGACACAGCGAAGCATATACGGGGAGGAAGTCATTCAGACATTGGAATGGAACCAGTTTCTAGACATGTTCAACGCGAAATACTGCCCGGTCGACCAGCGAGATAAGATGGAAGTCCAATTAATGCAACTGACTCAGGGAACGAACACTGTAGATGAATACGAACACGAATTTTCGAGATTATGTGGCTACTCTTCTTACCAAGTGGCAACAGAGGAAAGGAAAATGAATAGGTTCCGAGTAGGACTCAATCCCAGATATCGACATCCCATGAGTGCGATCAAATATAAGAGCTATCTGGAAATGGTAGAAGCAGCGAGACAGATTGAGCGAGGGTACTTAGAGTATGGTGATCAGCTATACGCTCCAGCGACTAACCCAATGAATCCGTCTCCTCCGAAGAAACAGAGATTCGGTAGATTTTTCAAGCCAAGTAAATCTCAGCCCCAGCAATCCCGTCAGTATAGTTCTCAGTCGAAAGTACAAGCATATTCCCTAACAAACGAGCCGCGATTTTGCAAACGGTGTAGAAAGTCTCATATGGGGTTGTGCAATCCAGATGACGTAACTTGTTTTGCGTGCAACACGATTGGTCATAGCAGCGAGGAATGTCCACAGCAGGGACGAGGATGTGCGAAATGCGGAAAAAGGGGACACTTCATGTACCAGTGTCGTAGCGGGCCACATTATACATCACAATCATCAGCAGGAGGTTCTACAGGGAAAAGTTCTGCTGCAACGCCGACTGCAAGAACTCGAGCCTTTCAGATAACAGCAGAAGAAGCGAAAGAAACACCTGATGTGGTTACCGGTATGTTCTTACTTAACTCCATTCCTGCTAGAGTATTATTCGATTCCGGCGCCAGTCGTTCTTTTATATCCACATCTTTTGCACAAAGGCTACATAAAGCTCCATCAAAGCTTCCCATAATACTTGATATTGAGACAGCCAGTAACAATTTCGTTATGGCTGAATCTGTCTACCGAAACTGCACTCTGCTCGTAAATAACATCGTATTCAACCTCGATCTCATCCCGATTCCATTAAAAGAGTTTGACGTCATCATCGGCATGGACTGGTTAACGAATAATGAGGCTACAATTATCTGCAACCGGCGAATCATTAGAATCAAGTCTTCAGACGGCCGAGTATTAGAGATCAAGGGCGAGAAGCGGAAAGGTGCACATTGTTTCATATCTGTTGAAAAAGCGCATAAATACTTATCTAAGGGTCATGAATCCTACGTATGCTATGTCTCATCTGAATCCAACTCTGAAAAGAAATCCCTGTCTGATATTCCGATTGTCTGCGAGTTCCCAGACGTTTTTCCTGATGACATTTCCGGAGTGCCACCGGAACGTCAAGTCGAGTTCAGTATTGACTTGGTTCCTGGTGCGGCTCCTATCGCAAAAGCTCCATACAGACTTGCACCTGCAGAAATGCAGGAAATGTCAAAACAGCTGCAAGAGCTGTTGGAAAAGGGTTTTATTCGACCAAGTTCATCTCCGTGGGGTGCACCGGTCTTATTTGTCAAAAAGAAAGACGGAACTTTCCGTATGTGCATCGACTACCGCGAGTTGAACAAAGTTACTATAAAGAATAAATATCCTCTGCCCAGAATCGATGATCTGTTTGATCAGCTACAGGGAGCCAGCTACTTCTCAAAAATCGATCTTCGTTCTGGGTATCATCAATTAAAAGTCAGAGATGAGGATATCCCGAAGACAGCCTTCCGAACAAGATACGGTCATTACGAATTTCTCGTGATGCCGTTCGGCTTAACAAATGCACCAGCGGCATTCATGGACCTCATGAATCGCGTGTGCAGACCTATGTTGGATAAATCAGTTATCGTATTCATAGACGATATTCTGATTTACTCCAAAACGGAGGCTGATCATTCTGTTCATTTGCGGCAATTGCTAGAGTTATTAAGAAAAGAAAGACTCTACGCAAAGTTTTCTAAGAGCGAATTCTGGCTCAGACAGGTATAATCTCTATTATATATGTCTTGAGCTGTTTCCTTAACTATTCTACGATTCACATCAGAACTTGAATTTCTATCTTGATTATCTTATAGATTCAATTCCTTGGCCATATTGTTTCTGGCGAAGGAATATCCGTTGATCCGTCAAAAGTCGAGGCTGTTCAGAAATGGCAAACACCTCGCAATGCCTCTGAAATAAGAAGTTTCCTTGGATTAGCTGGTTATTATCGGCGATTCATAAAGGACTTCTCAAAGATTGCTGTGCCGCTTACAATGCTAACACGAAAGAATACTCCTTTCGTTTGGTCCAATAAACAGCAAGAGGCATTTGATATTCTGAAGCAAAAGTTGATTCAAGCGCCGATCCTAGCCTTGCCAGAAGGTAATGATGATTTTGTTGTCTATAGCGATGCCTCTGGTACTGGCTTAGGATGTGTTCTGATGCAAAGGGGAAAAGTAATTGCCTATGCTTCAAGGAAATTAAAAGACTATGAGAAAAGTGCACCAACTCATGATCTTGAGTTGGCTGCTGTTACCTTTGCACTGAAGATCTGGCGTCACTATCTATATGGGACTCGGTGTCAGCTCTACACCGATCATAAGAGTCTCAAATACCTTTTCACTCAAAAAGATCTGAACATGAAACAACGTCGATCCTTGGAGCTTATCAAGGATTATGATTGCGAGATCCTATATCATCCCGACAAAGCAAATGTTGTCGCGGATGCGTTGAGTAGAAAAGTATATCCAGAAAAGTGCTGTTATGCCCTAACTCCAGTTATATTCTCTTCTGATCTTATTGAAAACATCAAAGTTGCTCAAGCCGAGGCACTGAAAGAAGAGAACATAGATTCTGAAAATCTAAAAGGGCAGTTACAGTTTCTAACTCTGAACCATTTGGGACTCCACTGTTTCAAAGGAAACCGAATCTGGGTTCCTAAATATGGTTCTATTCGTAGTACTCTTCTATCCGAAGCTCATCAGTCCAAGTTATCTGTTCATCCTGGCAGCTCAAAGATGTATTTTGATCTGAAAGCCGATTACTGGTGGCCAGGAATGAAGAAAGACATCGGTAAGTGCGTTGAAAGCTGCAGAGTCTGTCAGATGGTAAAGGCAGAACATCAGAAACCCTTTGGAGATATGCAACCACTACCAGTTCCTGAGTGGAAGTGGGAGCATATAACAATGGACTTCGTCACAAAACTGCCGAAAACCAAAAGACAGCACGACTCCATCTGGGTGGTCGTGGATCGTTTAACAAAGTCAGCTCACTTCATACCGATGAAAGAGACATATTCTCTGGATAGATTGGCACAGTTGTACATCACAGAAATTATTTCTCGTCACGGTGTGCCAAAGTCTATTGTATCTGATCGTGATAGTCGTTTCACATCCAGATTCTGGCAAGCACTACAAGAAGGGATGGGTACTCGGATTTCTATGAGTACTGCTTATCATCCAAATGCAGATGGCCAGAGTGAGCGTACTATTCTAACTCTCGAAGATATGCTTCGTGCCTGCATTCTTGATTTAGGTGGTAACTGGGATGACCACTTACCGTTGGTCGAATTCTCTTACAATAACAGTTATCATTCTACAATCAAGATGGCTCCTTTTGAAGCTTTGTACGGAAGAAAATGCAGAACTCCTACCTGTTGGCGTGAAACAGGTGAATCGCCAATAGCAGAACCTGCCCTTCTACAGTTGACTCATGAGAAGATTCAACTTGTCAGAAGGAATATTCTTGAAGCTCAAAGCAGGCAGAAGTCATATTATGACAACCGGCACAGATCAATCAGTTTTGAAGTTAACGATTGGGTGATGCTGAAAGTATCCCCAATGAAGAATGTGGTGCGATTCATTAAAAGAAACAAGTTAGCTCCGAGATTTATTGGTCCGTTCAAGATTGTGGAAAAGATTGGGAATCAGTCTTATCGTCTTGATCTACCAGCGGACTTAGTTGGAATACATCCTGTATTCCATGTTAGTCATTTGAGAAAGAGTTTAGCTGACGAAAGAGAAGTTAAAATACCACACGTTAACCTGCAAATTGATGAGAAGCTTAGAGTGGTTGAAGAGCCGGAGTGTATTCTGGACTCGAAGACTAAGAAGCTTAGGAATAAAGAGATACAGATGGTGCTCGTCCAGTGGAAACAACACAAAGGTTCGCATCAGTCTTGGGAATCGAGGGATGTTATGAAAGCTTACATATCCCAGTCTGTTCGAACATAGCTAACTTCGGGGACGAAGTTTGTGCGTGGTGGAGCCCATTCTGTAACAACCTAACTTTTAGCCAGTCATGTAATGCTTCAATTTTGAGATAATAATATAATTTTATTATATTATTTATGCTGCCATTATTAAATAAAATATGAAAATGAATTAAGTAAATATGATTTTAAATTATATTTATGATAACATTATTGAGTAAAATAAAAGAGATGTAAAATACAAAAGTTAAATGGGTTAAATACACAAATGGATAAAATGAGATATATAAACTTAATAATGACCATTTAAAATCACAATTAAGTGATTTACTCTCTCTCTAATCTCTCACTAAAATCATACGGATCCTTCAAGATTATTATCAAGATTTCTCATTAAAGTAGCAATAATTGATGAATTGAAGCCAAAAAGAAGTTACAAACATCATCAAACATCATCAACCAAGAGAATTCAAGGTATTAATTTCTTAAATTCGATGTTCATATAAAGTTTGGTTCGGTTTTGTGAGAAACTGAAACCAAGGTTTAAAATGATAAGATTGTTGTTGCATGTTCAAGATTTTAGTAGATTATGATAAACTTATGTTATTAGATGTTAATGAAACAAAGATTCTGGGTTAGATCTTTCAAAATTTTTATGAAATCGGAAATTTGAAGAAAAAGATGTTCTTGACAAAAATGATCATTTTTGGATGATCTTGATCAAATAATGATGTTTTTGATAGGGAAAAAGCATAAAATTAACTCAATCATGATAACAAATCATAATCTTAAGTTGCATGTTGATAAAAATGAAATTTTGAGAATTTTTTGAAAAATCCGAATGAACTTAATGAAGAACACCAAGAACATTTCTGGGAAAATATGAATATGTGAGGTCCGAATTCGGTTGAGCCCGAATTCGGATGTGGGGCATCAATTCGGATCCTTGTATTTCGGATGAGATGTTTCCATTTCGGATACTACCAATTCGGACCTTATGTTTCGGATATAACCCAATTCGGTTGAAATAATGTCGGTTCCAAGTCCTAATTCGGATGTGTCAATTCGGATATATTGGACCGAATTCGGATGGTTCATCTCGGTTGGGTCATGATCCGAATTCGGGTGTATATATTTCGGATGAAATCAAAATCGGGTCCCCAATTCGGATGTGTCCGGATCCGGATGATCCGAATCCGGATCCGAATCCGGGCTTATCCGAAATTTATGATCCGAAACCCAATTTTATGTATTAAAATGATTTGAGAATAGATAAGTTATCAGAATCAGATGAAATTTAAGATTATAAAGATTAAAAGACAAAAGATGACGGCCTTGATAAGACAAGTTATCAGATATCAGACTCAGATAAAATATCAGATTTAATGATCAAAAGATGATGAAAATTCTATGATAATGATGATGATATTGACATGAGATTTATATGATACAATTCTGGACAGGTTCAGTGAAATTCTGAACATAAAGACAAAGATTTTAAAAGATTGAAAGCGGGTCTCTGATTTGAAAAGAATTGACAGATTACAGATTGACAAAATCCTGAGATAACTCAGGTGGCAGATTCATATATCTGTTTGACCAAGACCCAGACCTGTGAGATATAGATATTCAGATTGAACATGCATAGATCCGGTTGAGATATATTGTTGTTGATAGATTTATTGATATTCACTTTATCAGCTGGAATGAGACCTGTGCACACCATGGATGGGTGTTGCCCAGTGGATCATGATAGCTATTTGATTATCTTTTCATATTGCATTTAATATTGCTTCGGACTTTGCTTTATGATTCATTGCTATCATGACTTCTAAGACATATGCTTACATCATTGATCAGACATTTGATAAGATTGATTCAGCTTGACTAGCCCTTATGGTCTATTGTTCTAGACCCGGCTATTTCACCAGTTCTTATGAACTTGGTAATGACCTCCGATGTTCCGCCATATTGACTTACTGGTAGCTAGCCCAGTATGTGGCTGATCCCCACGATTTAAGCGTGAGTGTGGCTTGAACATCATCCGATCTTATGATACTATATCTCAATCATGAGGGCTGTAGCGGCAGCCAAGACATATCACGCTAAGACTAATGACTCCGCTTGACACGCATGTTGATATTGAAAATCTATAAACTCACTAAGCGTTGCTTACAGATGTTGCATTAATATTTTACAGGAAAAGCCAAAGGAAAATCACCTGCAGGACCTAGTACTTAGGTCATTCAAGATTCAAGTTTTGAAGATTTTCTAGACCACTACTCAACAAATCTTTCTGGTACTGATTGGAAGACAACAATTGTGGTGGTTCTGGGTAGATTTGATGTAATGTATGATATTATGATTAGATTAGATGTTACCCTTTTATAACTTTAATTTGAAATATGTAATCTGTATCCTAATATGTAATTTTTAATTCCGCAATTAATTACCCTATCTTAGTATGGTTGATATCGTATTGCTATTTGTGGGACCTAGACTCTGAGGACTGACCCGGAAGGGGAGGTCTTCACACAAGTGCAGGTGCAGTAGCAGCTGATGTTGTTTGTGGTGCAGCAGTGACAGTTGCGGTGAAGTATTGGTGGTCCAATGGACGAGGCAAGGGACTACCTAAGGTCCGAAGGTGGCGCTAGAGGTCTCTTCAAAGGATTATTTCCTACATTGGCTCGTGAAAGTCCCTGGAGATGCCATGATGTTTGGTGTCTACGAGGCCCTAAAGCAGTATCTTGCTGGAAATTAAGATCCATTTGTATGCACTCAAGATTCATTAAGTATGATTTATATATTAGGGGTCATTGAAAACGAGTGAAAGTAGATGATTTTTGAATCATAATTGTCGATTGAACCATTGCTTTACGGTTAATGATTGAAACACTATATAATACTTTGAATCATTGTTTGATTATAATTTTAACAACAAAAATAGATATCACTACCAAGCTAATTACAAGCACCAATTAACAACCACTTAGCACTCCAAAAATACAACTGGAACTTCAACAAGACCAACATTTCACATCCTACAAATACACTATAACCATACATTAATGTATGACATAAAAAACTTCGTAACAATAAACCATAAGCAAGTAGTAAAAAAGTTACACGACAGCAGCAGAGGCATATGTACAAATATCAGGACCAAAACTCATTAAAGCAGCTGCTACTCTAGAGAGTGAACTCATATTCAAATATTACTTAATGTGATTCAATCTCGAGAGTGAGTTCAATCGATCCAATCAAAGATTGACCAATTTTAAAATCAAATGGAAACTATAAAGCATGACATCATCACATAAAAGTAAGCTCAGAAACAATCTCGAAAGTGAGTTCAAATTTAGAATTTACCTTAATGTGATTCAATGTCGAAAGTGAGTTCGATCGATCGATTGAATAACCAGAGAGGAGAAGAGAAATTCGACTTGAGATATTCGAGCAGGTATTTGACTTCGAATCTATTGATCAAAATACTCTAGATTTGAGTTCAATCTAACCAGAGAGGTTACGAGATTCAAGATTCAACCAACAAATTCGATCCCATCAACGAGGATGCGAGAGATTTGAGCAGCGTCAATTTAAGTAGCCATCAATCATTTAATATGAGCAGCGATATCTGAATTTGTTCTAATCGACCTCTCTGGGTGTCAGAGAATGAAGTCTGCATAGGAAGTGTTTGACTAGATAATTTTTAGGCCAAATTGAAAAGATATATATTGGGCTGAAAAAACATTAGATTAGATATATATTTGTTGAATTCTTGGGTACCACATATATAAGCCCATTATTTTTATAATGAAAAAAAAAATCATATAACCATTTAAATATTTAAATTTCATTTTACAGCTATATATATATATATATATATATATATATATATATATATATATATATATATATATATATATATATATATATATATATATATATATATATATATATATATATATATATATATATGTATATATAATATTCCTATATAGTAGTATAAAATATAAAATTTTGATTTTCATTCCTAATTTACCAAAATACTAAATTAATTATTATTTAATTGAGTGACACACTTAGCGACTTGTGTGAAGATGTTGCAAATTCAACGACACACATAATGTCTTGTATATAAATGTCACAAAAGAAGCGATAGGCATAGCATCTACTATATTAATGTCACAAAATTAGCAAGACACTTAGTGACATATATGCATATGTCGCAAATTCAGTGACACACATAGTGTCTTATATATAAATGTCACAAAATCAGTGACATGTATAGATACTTTTGTGTGTGTGTCACAAAATTAGCGACGTGTATAGTGACTTGTACATGAATGTCGCTAAAAATAGTGACACACATAATGACATTGGTGACTAGTTCTTCACAAAAATTGTCACTACAAATGTAACTAGTTTGTGACATCCAAGTACATGTCGCTAAATTTGTCGCTGATATGCATTTTTCTTGTAGTGATTTGGTTCAATATTTATTTTGATCGTTTTTATTTATTCAGCTTGGTTCGTTTTGATTTTGTTTTCTTAGGTTATAAAAGTAGACAAACCATGACAAATTGTATTCAATTGTAACTTCTACAATTTTTCGATTTTTCCAAACCAATTTTGCATATTTGCTCACTTGTATTTGTAGCTTTTACTTAAAAATAAAATTACATATATCAATTATGATTTTTAATTTTATTTACTGTTAGTTAAAAAAATTGGATTGCTTATCATGACAATCAATTTATGTTAACATATGATAATATTATTTTTACATAATCTGCTAAATATTTTTTTATTATGATTTATTGGGTTGTTTATTATGACAAAGTATAAATTTGTTATGTATTATAAAATAATAATAATTACTAAAAAAGATAAAACACATTTGTTATATATGAAAGGTTAATATAATATATCATGTATAGTTTTTACCGTACATATTTATAAATAGTAGTAAAATTTAATTAAATAAACCTTTCATAATATAGAAATATATAATAAATATAGATTACATCATATATATTTTATAGACTAATATAATGAAAATTATAATAAAAAAGTGTGTCCAAACACACTTGGTGGAAAGCCAAACAAAAAATCCTCCTTTGTTGTATGCATACGTAAGCCCATTTCCAAGTGAAACCCTACCCTTTGCCTCTCCTCCGTTCGTCGTTGATTGGCACACACCACCGCTCGTTGTCTCCCGAATGACAGGCCCAGCCTCAAACTATGTCTCACATTCAGACTCAACCACGCACTCGGCATCATCACAAAAGAATCCTAACCCTCTTCATCGAAAGGATTCAAGTGATATGTTGTATTCCCGAATATATTCAGCACCTCAATGATATTCTTATCATACACATGAAAAATCAAGCTCAATAAATGTGTAATAATAAAGAAGAGACAATATGAATGTTTGAATATTTGATGGAACAGTGGCGGCTGGGAATTCAAAATGTCAACCGTGTGTTTCATAAAGTAACCATAGGAGCCTTTTATAGGCTCCTTTAATTAACTTACAAGACTTGGCAACTTTGGCCCCTACACTATAACTTATACATAAAATACATAGAAATAAATACAAAACAAATTACAATGATAATAAATATTACAAAACAACTCCTAGGATCGAAATAATAAATCTAACAATCTCCCCCTTTTCGATCACTTAGGAGGTCCTGGAACTCGGGCATGGTCTGTAGATTCTCGAAGACCAAGTACGACGTCGAAGCGTCTGGTTACTTGTCTTGTATGTAGCCGCTCGTTCAGGTAGTCCATGCCGCTGAGTGTATCTTGTATTTCCTTTGGTGAGCATCTCTGTTCAGGATCTGGTTGAGCATCATAATCTTGTACTTTCTTTGTAAGAGCAGCTCGAACCAGTCTAAGTGTACCATCGGAATAGCAAGGAAGATCCTCAAAGCGCATATACCTTTTGTAGCCCTTGTAGTTCACAAAAATGACACCCGGATCTCCTGAAAGTATAACTCTGTAGGCCGGGTGGTGGGCTAGGAGAAAGCTGTCTTGTTCCGGTGCACGTAGTCCTACCTTAACCATTGCACTTTCGATCGCCATCTGAAAATCTCTTAAGCACATTATGATCGATCGGCGGTTCATGCTTCGTACTAGGGCTCCTACGGCAGTCATGTGCGTTAGACGTTTCCTGATGCGATTTTTCAGATTATTGTGTAGGAACTCAACGTCATCCGCACTTATGAAGTCAAGGTCATACTCAAAGATGTCATCTCCCGTACCATCTTCTCTTTCCACTTGATAGGAGGGGTAGAAGACTTTGGCTCTTTTGCACATAGTGATAGACTTGAGCTTTTTGATCTTTGACTTTGATACCTTAGACCTTTGTTCCCGGAGCATCAATTGGTAGTATTCAGCCTATTCAGCTTCGGAGACATTCGTAAGTTCCATGAGTAGGCGTCTGCTGAAGGCTCCAAGCTTCTTTCTGAAAACCATCTTGAACCTTTCTTCAAGATATGGATTTTGAAACCTCTCCGGGGGAAAGTTCTGTAGAAATTCTTTCAAGCCTTGAACGGGGGGTTCTTCGATTTCAGATCTTTTGACTTCAAGAAGCTTTATAATTGTCCCCCGCCGTTCTTGTCGCATTTGGTCTTTTTCTTCCTGCGGCAGTGTATGAACTTTTCCTTTGGTGTAGTGGTCTACCCAGAATAAATCGTCTTTTCTGTACACGCCATGACCCTCCGGAGTCTCATCGAAGCAATCAACCCTTTTTGTTGGGGAGGGACCTGAGCGTTGGGTTTGTTGGACTGGTGGAGGGCTTGGGGATCTTGGTGGGCTGACTGTAATGTGGGATTCTTTTAGTGATAGGGGAGCTTGGATGGATGAAAGTATATTTTCCTGATGGGCTCTGGTGGTAAATTCAGGAAATCGAATGAAGAGGATGACGATTTTTTAGTTGGAGAATCAGGTTCAGGCTTAGGCGTTAAAAGGGGTTGGGTGTCCTCGGTATCAGAATTTGAATCAGAAACTAATATGATTTCAACCTTCTCGTGTGGCTCCTCAAATTCTACCATGGCTGTCATTGGATCCAGTGGAGCTGGGCCCTCGACCATGGGCTCGTCTTCTATTAGCATGTACTCCTGAGCCTCCTGAGACTCTTCCCCCGACCCCTGAAATTCAGACCCCTCGGCGGTCTCTGCTCCCCCTATACCCAGCATGGGCTCCTCAAATTGGACTTTTCTGCGCTTCTCCCCCTCATGACGATCAGGGTCGTCCTGGTCGTCATGTTTTCTTTTAGGGGCTTCAGCCTGAGTACGGCACTGAAGATCTATAACTGCCGACTCAAGGCGATCCATCCTTGAATTGAGCTGCTCTTGGACTTGAAGAATTAGATGATTGAGAGCATCGATCTTGTCCGAGAGCTCAGCTATTTGAAGTTGGACTGAATGGGAACCTGGTGAGGGACCGGCTTCGGAGGCGACACCCTTACCCTTTATAAGAGAAAGAAGGGCGGTGTGACGCTCCTCGGCTGCCTCCCTTTGGGCGTCCAGGTCAGCCCGGGTGATAACTCCGGCAGCACGTAATGCTGCCGTTAGCATCTCCAAATTGATGGGGAGATGGCCGGAAGTGGACGGCGTTGATTGAGCCACTCCCGGTCTTCCTTCCGTCATCTCTGGCTCCACTACGGGATGCTCAGATCCGGAAGTTTGTTGAGCTGCCACGGAGGCAGCTCTTGGGGATGCCACAAAGGCATCGTGTGATGTGTGAATTTGTGGGGATGGAATCGTGGGCGAAGGAAGGTCGGTCACGTGGGGAGGAGTGTGACCTCATTCAACACAGCCACTCTCCGAATGAGAGGGCGATGGAGTGTGTGGAAGATCCCCGTGGAATGAAGTGGTTTCCCTTTGAGGGGAAACCAAGTGGATGGTGGGGGTTGTTTCGACCGCTGGACTAACGGTCTTTTGAAGGGGAGTCCGGCTAATGGGGCTTGGTTCACCCTCATATTGCATATCCCTCGCTCTTACGACAGAGGCAGTTCTTTCAGAATCCGCCGTCTCTGCCGTCTCACCTACAGCACCCTCCCTCACTATCTCAGCCTCCCGCTCACCGAAACCCATTGAATGTTGTACATCCATCCGTTCTCCCTTATTCTCACTCTCTTGCTGCTCACCTTCGGATTGGTTAGTCTCAGTCGATTCAGACTGAGACTCGTCCGGATAATTCTCTCGTATATATGCCCTGACCCGCTCGGTGCCCCTTGACCTCGTAAGAGTAGAAAGAGGAATTTTCATTACCTGTACCGTCGGGGCCCCCTTTGGCAAAGTTAATTTTTGGATAGCCACTGTGGGGTAGACATCAGCCTCTGGACGCTCATGTATGTCTTCGTCCTGATCCATTGCGCATTGGATGATGAGTTGAAGGAATCGTTGATAGGGGACATACTTGCGACCTTTCTTGGTGCTTCTTTCTACGTGGACTCTTCTTATTTCTTCGAAGATGAACGCAGCATAATCCACGTGTCGGTCGTAGGCAATGCCGGTGAACATGGCTAATACCTGGGCCGACGCCGAGTCGTGACCGGAATGCTTGGCTGTGAGGCACTTGTTCAGCACATCGAAGAGGATCCTCCAGTGGGACTGAAGGTTTTTGGTGCGGAAGTCTGATGGTTTGGTAAGGGGGCCGTCATACCCTAGAGATTGTATCTCAGAGAGGGCTTCTGATACGGATGGGTTTGGGTCGAACGAGTCAATGGAGGGAAGATAGTCTTGTATGGGTAGATGGAGAATGTGACGGATGGCGGAGGTGGTGATTTTGACTGGAACGCAGTCAATGGTGGAGGTGAAGTGAGGTTCGGGGTCGGTTAGATATTGGAGCCTGTTCCAGAATTGTTGGAGGTAAATCTGGGGAACGGCTATGGCAGTTGAAAGGGCATAATATATGGGATGGCGGGTGAGGATGTCGAAGGCAAGGGTTTGGGATTCTTTTGGGAGGATGGAGACGTCGAGTTGCCAGTTATGAGGGATAAACTCGACAAACTCGGCGCTTGGCAGAATGGCTTCCTCGGGTAGCTGAGCATTATTGTTCGGAATTGGAGGATGAGGTACGGTGAGAACGATTACGGGATCCATTATCCTGCAAAGTGCAACAAAGTTAGAATCATAAGACTTGATATGATAATGCATTGATGTGAAGTCTAGATGAGTGTGAAATAGAAAATGTCTGATCTGTTTAACATCGGGTCTTTATTAGCAGAATAAAAATTCTACTAACAAAGTCCAAAGTCAATCGTTAAGAGACCGATGTTAGATAAGACCGTTTCACTCAAACACTGATCCTAACTCTAATCAATGGTGCACTTGGATGGAACTTTTTTTGTGATTTTTAATTTATATGAAAATGCATAAATGGAAAACATGAAAAATGAAAATTTTAAAAAAATCCTAAGTGTTGGATTTCGGATGGTCCGAATTCGGATGAACAGTGTCATCGAATTCGGATCAGTCCGAAATGGAATAATGCATGAATGATGTGAGTGGGACCGAATTCGGATGAGGTGATAAATGGGGACCGAATTCGGATGATGGTCCGAAGTGTAATTATGAGATGAATGAAGGTGGTCCGAATTCGGATGTGATATGAACATGGTCCGAATTCGGATGGTGACTTGTGAAAATGCATGAAATGATATGTCCTAATTTCGGATGGTACCTGGAATTCGGATGAGGACCGAATCCGGGTATCATCCGAATTCGGATGCACAGTGGTGAACAGACTTAGACAATTTTTTAAGTTTTGAAAATTTTTATCCTGATGTGATGGTCCGAATTCGGATCAACAGTGAACCGAATTCGGATCAACAGTGGTCCGAAATGAGTTTTGTACTTGGAAAATTTTTGAAACACGTCTAAGTCGGACATCCGAATTCGGTTGGTGGTCCGAATTCGGACATCCGAAACTGCATGAGTGCAGTTAATGTTCATGCAAAAAATAAACGTGAACAGTTGGAATCTTAATGAAAATGCCTGAAATTACAGATCCTAAACTAAAACAACCTAAGGAACATTTTATCTAACTACAACTAAGGAAATATAACACATTAAACTACCTAAAAAGAGTAAAAACCGAAAAGAAAAACTAGAAATATTTTGAAAATCAAACAAGTAAAATACTAAGTTAAAGACTGAAATAAAGGTAAAGAAGTGTTACCTGGTGATGCAGATGATGAATAATGCAAGAAAAATCGAAGAAAATGATGGTGCAAAAGCTTGAAACGGTGGCTATGGTGGAAGTGGGCGGTGGTGTTCGTCGACAGAGAGAAAGAAGAAGAAGAAGAAAGCTTGAAGATGAAGTAAAGTCTTTGTTGACCGTTTGACCCGCCCTTATATAGGCGCTTGGGTCGGGTCTGGGTCAAGCAAGATCCGCGCCCAAATGGGTATTTGGGCTGCCAGATTGGGCTCAACACACACACTCAATTAAAAACTTTCTTAGTAATCATAGTCTTCCAACCTCATCAATTTTGGCGGAGAATTTGCCTTGCCGACCTCATGATCCATTTCAATGAATTTTTGCAAACTTCACATCCTGTCTAAACTTTTTGTTCCCGAACTTAATTATTTAATCTCAAATTATTTTAATTTAAACCCTTTCAAACTTAAGTAAGTTCGAAATAATTTGATATTAAATTCGTTTGAAATTAAATTTGAATTTATGTAAGTTAGAAATCAACAAGTTCGACTTACTGACAAGTTCGAAAGTCCTGAAAAGTTCGAACTACTGACAAGTTCGAATTGTACTTAAGTTTCTAGACAAATTCGATGCTAGCAAGTTCGAAATTCAGCCAAATTCGAATGAAGCCCTAAACCAAATTCGAGATGGGCGTATTTTCTGACTAGTTCGAGTGAACCCTAATACCCCCTATGTTCGAGCGCTGCAAGTTCGAGAAACGGCCAAAAATTCAATTTCTTCAAGTGTTCGGATTGAACCAATATTTTTAAGACCAAAAATAATGATTTCGACTGAAAAAGTGAACCAATAAGAATTTTTCTCCGTTACTTTGCTTGTATAACTCGAAAAGCTTATGAAAAATGTGATTTTTTCCATCAAAAACGTCAAGAAACCAAGAATGTTTAATATGAACGCGAAGAACATGATGAACACCCTTATGGCTCTGATACCACTTGTAAGGTCACGTACCTGCGGATCTAATCTTGACGCGACACCGCCCAACGAGTGTAGAATCCTCGTTAGTGGCTTAACGGATTGATCACGCAACACGATACACGGAGACACACACGATGATAGACGTAAACCCGAACGTCCCGACACGTGATTCTCTCCAAGAACACTCTGAAATCTCTCTGCAAGTTCGTAATCGCCCGAATGCTAATTTCTGCAAAGATCCTTAATCAAAACTGATTAAACCTTAATTATAGACATTAGATTCGAACTTATCCTGGACAAGTTCGAGAAGGCCCAAGCCCACGAACTTGTCCACCATAAGTTCGAACCAGGGCTTTGAACTTATTCTAGAACTTGTCTTTGAACTTGTTCTAGAACTTATGTTTGAACTTATCTTTGAACTTAAGTCAAACATATATACAATCAATATCAAACATATGTATTAACGTGCAATTATAAAGACTTGAACTGTTACAAAACATTATCTACACTTAGACTGCTATCGTCACACAGGATGCACTAACATGGCTCAAGACGCTAGTTCAAGCAAGGAATTGTCCACAGATCAAGAGGGAAGTTTTCTGCTCGACGAATTTCTTGCTGAATTAAAGATTTTACGTAAAGAGGCTAAAAAGCTAAAAGTTTGTCAAACTGCCCTTCGCGATGCTCGAAATGAATCAACTGATTTGAAAACAAACATTTTAGCTTTACAAGATCAAATATCTAAGACTAATACTGTAACAATGGAAGTAACTGCTAAACTGGCCAAATTAGAATATGATCATTAAGTGCTTAAATCTGAAAAATCTCACATTGATTACAACTATGATTGTGTCCTGGCTGAGAAAACAAAATTAAATGAAAAACTCAAAGACATGGAAGATAGGGTTTACAAACGTGGTCAAACTGACCAAACTATGAATATGTATAAACCTAGAAAGTTGAAGTCTAACGATGGCTTAGGTTTTACTGGTCCTAGAGTCATGTAAGAAATGGTTAACATACAACATGATCCTTTATATGATATCGAGACTCTAGGTGGCGGTTTTAAAAAGCCTTATCACATAAACCTGCCAGAAGTGCTAACCGAAGAAGAAGAAGAAGAAAAACGAGCAAGATCTGATATAAAAGAAATTAATTTGTTTATAACTGGTTAAATTACGATTCTCTTCAAGGAAAATTAGATAAAACATTTCGTGAAGATGAATTTGTTGAACCAAAAGAAATCCCACTCGATCCGAACTTTCCAAAACCTCGTGAATATGTATCATATTCTGTTCTGGAACATCAGGCTTCTTATCAAAAACAGAAATTGGAAAATATAACACGATATTTTGAGCAAGAACGTATAGATTTTACACAGAAAATATTAGATCTAGAAGCCGAAATTGCTCGACTTAATTCTTCTATGGCTAACACTTCACTAAATAATGATAATTCCATGACCTTGAGTTAACGTTAAAAGAAACCAAAGAGTTGTTTGATTCAAACAGAAACAATTTTTTAAGAAAAGAAAATGAGTTTAACGAGGCAAGACAACAGTTTTCAGTTCGAGAACAAAATTTTAAACTTGATGCCAACTCCTTTGACAAAGAACGAGATCAGCTTCTAGCCACAATTAAGGGACTAGAATCTCAACTTGTTTCCAATCAACATAGTTTAGAAAAACAAGTTTCTGTCACTAACAACTCTAAGGCTATAATGTCAACTCCAGCCAGCAACACAAACTCAAATCTAAGAAAACAACATCTCTTAGAAATAAAGAAAGGCAAAGCCCCGATGATCGTACCCATATCAGAACATGTTGGCAACACTTCAAATACTGTTCCTGAAAATTCTGCTGCTTCTAGCAATAAAGGCAAACAGAATTCTCGAAAACAGAAATCGCACACACAATCTAGTAACTCTAAATCTGTAAAAGCTATCAAACATGTTTGTTTCATTTCAGAAAATCGAGTAAGACCAAAGGGCACATCTCAAAAGACGGCATCTAAAGTCAAGAGTCATGGAGAAGTTTTTAATTCTTCAAGGTCTTTAATTTTCAATGTAATAAAAGACAAACGTGTGGTTGATTTACATTCTAGTACTGTTTTGAATGATTGTAATGGTTTGAACGCTATTCTGATTAATGCATATTTGAACAATTGTTTAATCTGTCCAAAACACCACAAAGTTTGTCTAGACCTACATTGTTAAATTATGCTCCTATACTCAAACATAGATGTCGCCGCAAACCTAAACAAAAGGTTAAAAAGGAATATAATAGACCTATCAAAAATAAGTCTATCTGGATCCCTAAAAATTGCATCTCTGCAAACAAAGACATTAAGTGTACTAAATCTAAGACCGATGATGGTTCTCCCATTAAGAACCCTACCATAAACGCTAATTCATCTGGACTCAGATTCCGTACAATTTGGGTACCAAAAGTCACTTAACTGTCTTGCAGACATTGGTTTCTAATCACCTCAGATAAGGACCCGTTCTTCAATGGTTTTTGAACACCCAGTTCAAAACCCGCTCCTCAAATCTTCACACACTGATCTGACCTTTGTTTTCAGGAAAATAGTGTATGGATCCTAGACTCCGGATGCTCACGGCATATGACTAGCAGACAAGATCTTCTATCCAACTTCACGTCAACTAATGGTGGTTCGAAGAAATTCGGCAACAACGGCGTAGCCCGAATCTGTGGCTTTGGGGATCTCGAAATGGAAAATCTAAAGATCACTCAAGTCTCCTATGTCCAAGGTCTTGGCCACAATCTCTTTAGTATTGGACAACTTTGTCATAAAGGACTTGAGGTATCCTTCAAAGCTACACGATGTAGTATTCGATCTCCAACGGGTAAGGAGATACTTGCCTGCACTCGACGGTCCAACCTATACACCATCGACCTTTCAGAAGTCAAGGTCAACAAGACAATTTGTCTACTTTCCAAGGCCTCCTCTCAACAGTCTTGGTTATGGCACAAGAGAGTCTCTCATTTGAATTTCAAGAACATAACCATGCTCGTATCAAACAAACTCGTCAGAGGTCTACCGGAACTGAAGTTCGACAAAGATCAACTGTGTGCTGCCTGCGAAAAGAGTAAGATCAAGAAAGCCTCACACAAACCGAAGCGAGTCCCCAACATTACACAACCCTTGGAGCTTATCTACATGGACTTGTGTGGTCTGATGCGCATTCAGAGTATCAATGCCAAAAAGTACATTGTGGTGATGGTCGACGATTTCTCACGCTACACTTGGGTAAAGTTCCTACGCACAAAGGACGAGACGCAAGAATTGATCATCTCGTTTTCGAAGCAGACCCAACTCAACCTCCAACTTCAAGCCCAAATCATCCGAACGGAAAACGGTACTGAGTTCAAAAACTAAGAGTTAACCACATTCCTAGATTCCGTTGGTATCACCCATCAATATTTCGCTGCCAGTACTCCTCAACACAACGGAGTCGTAGAATGACAGAATTGAACTGTGGTTGAAGCAGCTCGTTCCATGATCACATACTCGAAGATGCCTCTACATTTCTTGGCCGAAGCCGTGGACACTGCGTGCTACACTCAAAATCACTCAATCATCAACAAACGGTTTGGCAAAACACCCTATGAGATTATAAATAAACGTGCACCTAATGTCAAACACTTTCGTGTTTTTGGTTGCAGGTGTTTCATTCTGGACGACAAATATAATCTCGGTAAGTTCGACGCAAAAGGAGACGAAGTTGTATTCATCAGATACTCCAAGAACTCAGCCTCCTACCGGGTGTACAATAAACGGACTAGGATAGGTAATGAGAGTGTGAACATCACATTCGATGATTTAGCTGAGTCCAAGAACGTTTCTGAACACATCAGTTCAGAACCGGCTCCTCAACAACCATCTGAACCAATTCAGACACCAACTGCACCCACCTCTGCCACGCCAATCGGAGAAGATGATCTAGACTTAGACTCATTATTTGAACTCTTATATACAAACACTAAGTCTAGTACTAACTCACTTACTAAATCTGATGCAGATACAAATGAAGTCAGTCCAAGCTCACCTACCCTTGACATATCCGAGCCCACACCAACTAACACCACCCCTCACTCTCCCAAATCCCCAACCGGCTCTGTTATTTCTTCTAAACCCAGATATAGCCCCGGAACCTTCTACACCGGTTGATGCTCCTCAAACCGATTCAACCCCATCTGATTCACCCCAATCCGCAGACGACCTTGTACCGCTTCTACGCAAATGGACCTTATCCCACCCGAGTCTCAAATCATTGGTGATAAGTCCGCTCTGGTTCGAACCAGAAGAGCTACCAATGCCGAATGCCTAGTCGCTGCTTTCCTGAGGAAGATCGAACCTACAACCATCACCGAAGCTCTACGAGATCCAGACTGGCTGAACGCTATGCATAACAAGCTACATCAGTTCGAACGCTTACGCGTCTGGAGGTTAGTCCCACGACCAAAGGATCGGTCCATCATCAGCACCAAGTGGATCTTCAAGAACAAATGCGACGAGAACGAGATTGTCATCCGCAACAAAGCCAGACTCGTGGCTAAAGGGTATCGACAACAAGAAGGAATCGACTATGATGAGACGTTCACTCCAGTAACCAGACTTAAACCAGTTTGCATCTTCCTGGCGTACGCAGCACACAAAGACTTCACAATCTACCAGATGGACGTGAAGACGACGTTTCTCAACGGAATTCTGAAGGGGGAGGTGTACGTTTTTCAACCTGAAGGTTTTGGCGATGAATATAGACCAGCATATGTCTATGCTCTCTAAAAAGCTCTATATGGTTTGAAACAAGCACCTCGGGCATGGTATGATAGTCTAACCGAATTCCTGCTCGATTCTGGATTCTCCAAAGGTACAGTCGACACAACTTTGTTCATACGGCATAAAGGTACTGACATCTTACTAGTTCAAGTCTACGTAGATGACATTATTTTCGGATCTACAAAACCTTCACTTTGTGAAGAATTTTTAGAATTAATGGAATCGAGGTTCGAGATGAGTATGATGGGGGAAATGAACTTTTTCCTGGGATTACAAGTCAAAAAACTTCCTGACGGGATTCTCATAAACCAGTCAAAGTACATCCATGATCTCCTAAAGAGATTTAAGATGGAAAACTGTACGTCTATGAAAACTCCAAGTTCATTTCCTCAAAGCCTGATGCCGATCCAATGGGTAAATCCACTACATCACGGATTATTGAGGAATGATCGGTTCCTTATTGTATTTAACTGCTAGTAGACTGGACATAATGTTCGCTACATGTCTTTGTGCTCGTTTTCAAGTTGATCCTAAAGTGTCACATTTGGCTGTCGTAAAACGTATTTTCCGTTATTTAAAAGGTACGCCTGATCTGGTTCTCTGGTATTCGAAAGGAAACAGTTTTGAACTAACTGCCTACTCAGACGCAGATCAAGCAGGCTGCAAACATGACAGAAAGAGTACCTCGGGTCACAATCGGTTCCTCGGAGACAAACTGGTAAGTTGGGCATCGAAGAAAGAATACAGTGTTTCTCTGTCCACCGCTGAAGCAGAATATGTTGCTGCTCACAACTGCTGTGGATGTGCACGCAACTCCGAGACTATGGTTTTAGACTTAGTCGGATTCACATATATTGTGACTCCATGAGCACAATAACCATTATTGGTAACCCTGTACAACACTCTCGCGCTAAACACATAGATAATCGGTACCATTTTATAAAAGATCACGTTGAAGAAGGTACCGTAGATATACATTTCGTAAACACTGAAAATCAAATAGCTGACTTGTTCACAAAACCTTTGGATGAAAAACGTTTTAATTTTCTGGTGAACAAGTTAGGTATGTTGAATCTATTAACATAATTTAATTTAAAATGCAACTTTTTGAAAAGCTTATCTGTCTTCTCAAAGACAGATTTCCTTTTCACTAATGCTACATTTTCTAATAAATTATATTCCGTATTTATTTTATTTAATTCTTGTCTTTGTGTTAATATTTTGCCTCTGTCATACATTATCGAGCGACATCGAGGTAAGTCTCCGAGTGTTTTAAATTTCAATTTATGCACACTCGGAGGGGGAGAAAGTGAGTTAATTACTTGGTGTGTTTACTTTTTCTATGTTTAGTTTGTCTCATTAAGTTCAATTATTTCTCGTTTAAGTTTAACTAAAATTTTAAGTTTGTTAGCGTGTTTAATAAGAAAATTGAAAAAGATATTATTTTTGGGTGCTTAATTTTAAGTTCTTTTTAAAGAAAATCCAATAACATTTTATTTTTGTCAGATTATTAATTTTTGGTTAAGGTATCTTTATTAAGTTTATTTTAAAAGAATTATTTTTCTGCTATGTTTTCCATTTAATTTAATTTTTTTTGGGTTTTATCCGTGAAAGTGTGTTGGTACACCCTGTGTGACGATAGCAGTCTAAGTGTATTAGCATTTTGGTTCAAGTGATATTGCAAAGTATTGAATATTAACGAGCGTTTGATATATGTGTTTATATATGTTTGATAGTTATTGATTGTATGTTTGAACTTGATGTAATGTATTACAAGAAGTTCAAACATAAAATCCAAAGATTAATTCAAACATAAGTTAAATCATATACTCAAATAGAAGTTGGTCATGAGAAATTCGAATAGGGGATAAATTCGAATCTGATATAAGAGGTAAATTCGAATGTGTCATATAGACAAACTCGAATGGGCCTTGGGCCTGGATTCGAGTTTGTCCAATGACAAACTCGAATGCACCTCTATAATTAGGGGTTAACTCGAATCATTAAGGGACTTTTGCAGAATTCGTGTGAGTAATTAGCAAAAGGCGATCTCGAGTTTATCAGCTGATAGTGTGGTAGTTCGGAGAGAATCATTGCGTAGGTTCGTTCGTGGTCGACCGTACAGCGTTGTGGTAGTCTTCGTGTTTCGTGTGAGTGTTATATCCGTCAAGCCTCTAACGAGGATTCCGCACTCGTTGACGGTGTCGCGTCTAGATAGATCTGTGTAGTGCAAGACCTTACAAGTGGTATCAGAGCCTAAGGGGTGTTCTTCGTATTCCTCGTGTTCATAAAGATACATCCTAGGTTTCTTGACGCTTTTGGAGTGTTAATCACACTTGTTTTTGGAGTTTTCGAGCTTATCAAATTGGAATCCGGGAAATACTTTGTTGTAGTTCACATTTTTTTTTATCAAAATCAATATTTTTACTTGTAAAAATATTGATTTAATCTGAAAAACGTGAAAAACTCGAGGTATTAGCCGTTTCTCGAATTTGCGGCGCTCGACTTTGTTAAGGAGAATTAGGGTTTTGCTCATTCTCGAGTTTGACCAAAATACGCTCCTTTCGAGTTTCCTAAAAAGTGTTTTCGAGTTTGGCCATTTCGAATTTACTTTAGGCTTCGACTTTGAACTAAAGTCGAATAGGGGGGATTCGAGTTTATCTGGGTTTCGAGTTTGAGTAGAGTTCGAGTTTACCTGGACATTCGATTTTGGAGACCTTCGACTTTGCCATCTCTTTCGACTTTAATTGGATTTAAACACTTAACTCGAATTTAATTCCAAATATGTTTAAATTTAATTAGTTTCGAATTTACCTAAATTCGAGAGAATCAATTTAAATTAATTTTGAATTTAATTAATTAAGTTAAAATTCAATTATCTTTGAAACAATGACAAGTCTACAACGGTTTCTGGAGATGGATCACGAGGTCGGAAAAGCAAATACTCCGCCAAAATTGATGAAACTTGAAGATTACTACTGGTGGAAGGATCAGTTTGCCGACTTCGCGCGTTTTAACGATATGCGAATGTGGATATGTATCGACGAAGGATACATTCCACCGACAACTGAGATCGAGGGACGACAAAAGGTTGTTCCTTATTCTAAAATGAAGGATGATGACAAAAAGCTGTTTGAAGCAGAGAATCGTGCTTACGCTATCATCAGAATGGCGTTACCTCAGGACATACTACACACTTTCCGAAATCAGAAGACAGCGAAAGAGCTGTGGGAAGCATTGGAAAAAAGGTGTGAGGGTAACCCGAGGGTTAGAAGGAAACGTATGGAGATGCTTAAGCAGCAGTTTGCGATCTTCAAGGCATTGAAGGATGAAAAGCTGGAGGACACCATCACACGTTTCTATCATCTGCTGACTGAGTTAGACAGTCATGATATTGAGTATAGTGACACTGAAAAGAATAATAAGCTTCTGGATGCTTTACCGGCCAAATGTCCGATGTACGTGGCCTTGATTAAGCATGATGAGGATAAATACTATACTCTAACTCTGGAGAATGTGGTGGGAACGCTGAGGGCGTATCATTTTGAGTTATTGAAGGCAGAAACAGACTATCAACAAGTTCAAAATCCAGCAATGTATTTTGGAAAATCAAAACCTTCAGTGGCAGCCGAAATGAAGACAGCCACAGCCTTCTTCTCGGGAGAAACATCGTCACCAGCTGTGCCAGAGGACACACAGAGTAGAGCTTTCTTAGGGTTTAGTAGACCAGAAGAACAGCAACATCAGGCTACACCGGCATCTACATCTCAGGGTTATTCTAAGATGCCTATGAGCGCTAAATCGGCTGAAGACCATCTAAATCTATTGGCTTCATTCGTGGCCGCATACGGAAATTGCGTTCAGGGAAAAATCAACGATCCTGCACTCTGGGATGAAGATTACGATCAGGTAGACCCTGATGACCTTGAAGAGATGGATCTCCAATGGCAACTGGCCATGGTAACTCAACGGGTTAAGCGGTTCATCAAACGGACGGGAAGAAATCTGAATATGAGTAACAACAGGATTGGCTTTGATAAGTCCAAAGTAAAATGCTACAACTGTCAAGGGTTAGGACACTTCGCCAGAGAGTGTCAGAGACCGAAGGTAGAGAATTACCAAGGGCAGAATCAGAATCATGGACAGTATCCGAACCAATCACAACAGCGTTATCTTCCGAGTACATCAACCAGTCAAGCAAACATAGCTGGTCTGTTATCTAACGCCACATCAGACAGACAGCTGGACGGTACTTATGACTGGAGTACACATCCAGAAACGAACGCTAGAGCCTTTATGGCTGAAGTGACTGAGAATGGATGCGAAGGAGCAGAGCTAAACACAGGGGACATCAGTCAACAAGAAAGCAGTCTGATGTGGGTGGAGAAGTCGGATGATCAGACGATTTTGGAGTTTGCTGCTCAGATGGCCAACGTAGAATCAGATCATGTAAAGGTAAGTCTGAATTTCTCTCTTTTCCATGAATAGTGTGTTTTATGTGCTACTTCTAATGATAGGTTAAATTTAGTCCTAGAATCACATCAAAATATATCTGCTCAAAATGAATCTTTAAAATCAGATAATGCTAGCCTGATTGATATAAAGCAAGATCTTAGGGATAAGCTTAAGGCTGATGCACAAGATGTTATAGTTCTAAAGGACAAACTGAGCGAACAGTGTGTTAGGTTAGAACTCATGTATGAACATGTTGAGGCATTAACCAAGGAGCTGAAAACCAAAGACATAGAGCTAGATGAGTCTAAGGTGAAGGTAGCTGAGGCAAATAGTAAACTTGAAAAGTTTAGGAACTCAAGTCTTAACCTAGGGAAAATTTTAGATGCTCAACGTCAATCTAAAAAGCCTGTAGGTCTAGGATATCATGAGAGTCCTCCGCCTTTTAATGACAACTATGTGCCTCAACCTCAGGAGAAAACTGAGAAATCAGTAGACTTAGAGGAAATGCCGGAACCAGTGTCTGAACCTGTAAAGGAAAATACATCTAAGGTGACTGATACTAATGTCAAGATTAAGAAAGTTAATTTTGTGCCTTCCTCTAGTGATACACCTGTAGGAAAACACAAAATTGATTTTAATGATCAGGATGATGAACCAGTCACTATAGATGCACCAAAAGAACCAGACACTAGTGAGACAAATAAGTCAAAGGGCACACACAAGAAGTCTATTGACAAAATGTCTTGCTTTAGATGTCACGAAAGGGGGCACGTTGCTTCTAACTGTCCGCGTAGGAAAGTAGACATTACACCTAAGACAGGGAAGCCAGAACAAGCTAAGCCTTCTACAAGTGTTGCGAGTACTAGTAGTTCTCAGAGTACCGAGAAAACTGTGCAAGCTACACCAAAACCGGCTGTGAAACAAATACTTGTGAAAGGTGGACCAAAAGAAGTGATTAGGACTAATTCACCAAATCGATTCATTAATCAATCTAGGTCTGGACCACAACAACAATATAGGAGCACAACACCTAGCAGAGCTTACACTCCGGTTAGGTCACACACTCCTGTTAGACATCACACACCGGGTAGAGCTCAAGGATATCAGTCTGAAATGAATTATAATCGTAATTATTCAAGAGCTCCACAGAAAATGCCTACTCAAAGGCAAAGAGTGAACTTAAATCACTCGGCACCACAACAAACTCCAGTTCAAAGACCCAAGTCACCTGAAAGGAGAGATGGGTATTTGAAAGAGTTTAAGTATGTGGACAAGAATGGTATAACCAAGCCAGTTATGGCTTGGGTTCCCCATGATAACTAACCTATTTTCTTTCATGTGCAGGAGATAACCACAGGTCTAAACAACAAATGGTTCGTCGACAGTGGATGCTCCAGGTACATGAGAGGGGAAAGAAGTCTACTTACAGACTTCAAGGGAGGGAATCGGGGATTTGTATCATTCGCGGGAAATAAGGGAGGAAACATCACGGGTACTGGACTGGTCACTAATGGGACGATCAAGTTGGATCAAGTTTATCACGTTGATAAACTGGTTCACAATCTCATTAGTGTATCTCAAATCTGTGCTAATAAGAACTCAGTGTTGTTCACTGATACTGAGGCGTTGGTGCTAAAACCAGGTTTCAAGATTCCTGAAGAGTGGATATTGATGAGGGCACCAAGGAAGAATGACTTGTACATGCTCGATATGAACAAGCCGGAAACTTCGATGGGTCCAATCTGTCTGTTATCTAAAGCTTCGGAGACTGAATCGGTTTTATGGCACAGACGTATGGCACATTTGCACCTGAGGAAATTGAACTTTATAACGAAAAATGGATTGGTGCAAGGTGTGCCTATGAAGAGTTTTCAGTTCGAGGATAAGTGTCTACCATGCAAGAAGGGCAAACAACATAAGAAGGCACACAAGTCCAAGACTCAGAACTCCATAACTGCTACATTCGATTTGTTGCATATGGACCCCTTCGGACCAATCAACAAAAGGAGTATAGGTGGTAGTTGGTATTGTTTAGTTATCACTGACGATTACTCACGATTTTCTTGGGTTTTCTTTCTAGGTACAAAGGACGAGACGGCTTCCAAGCTCATCGGGTTCTTAGACCAAGTGGAGAATTCATATGGAACAAGGGTTAAACGGCTTCGTAGTGATAACGGAACTGAGTTTAAAAACACTGTAATTGGTGTATATTGCCTATCAAATGGCATAGTGCATCAATTTAGTGCACCCTATGAGCCACAACAAAATGGGGTGGCCGAACGAAAGAACAGGACATTGATTGAGGCAGCAAGGACCATGCTTTCGGATTCAAAGCTTCCTACCATGTTTTGGGGGGGAGGCAGTGAATACCGCATGTCATATTTTAAACCGGGTCCTTACTGTCAAATCTTTGAACAAAACCTGTTATGAAATTTTGAATAAACGGCCACCTAATTTAACTGGCTTCGAACCTTTTGGGGTACCATGTACTTTATTGCGAACAAAACATCAACCTAAGTTTGGTGAAAAGGCTGACAAAGGATACTTCCTAGGTTATGTGTCGAACTCACCAAACAAACGGGTTTTTAACAAAACAAATGGTACAGTAGAGATTGTGTATAACATTGAAGTCACAAGTTATACACATGAACCCCAAACAGGTCCGGAATGGATATTTGACTATGACAAACTGTTTGAGTCATTTAACAATACTTTGGATGAAAATGCAGGTACCATCGAAAAGGACATGGCGACGTTGAATCTGAATGACGAAGGTCATAGCTTTCTGAGGACCACATTTCAATCAACATCCGAGCCTACTTCAACTGAAGATGGATCTCCAGAAGTCACTGATTCAGAAGCACCTACAAATGAGAATCAGACTCAGACAACAAATTCCAACTCTGAGGAAACTGTCCACGAGGAAGAAAATGTGGAATCTGAGGTTGTTCCCCCATTAGGTGAAATAGGATCAAATTTAGGAGATAATCTGAGAGTTGACGAGATAGAGACATCTAGGATCAACAAAAACCATCCTATAGAAAGCATCATAGGAAATCCTAATGCGGGTGTGAGGACTAGGAGTAGTTTAAATAACAACACTGTGTTGTTGTCGATGATAAACGACTCTGAGGCCTTTCATACCTGCCTCTATTCTTGTTTCATCTCGCAAGTAGAGCCGAAAAACGTGCAAATGACATTAAAAGATAACTCCTGGGTTGAAGCGATGCAGGAAGAACTCTCTCAATTTAGGAAACTAGAAGTGTGGGAGTTAGTTCCATTACCTCGAGGGGAAATAACAATAGGAACCAAATGGGTTTCTAAGTGCAAAAGAGACGATCGGGGTATAGTCACTCGCAACAAGGCTAGGTTAGTTGTAAAGGGTTTCAACCAAGAGAAGGGAATCGATTACAATGAGGTGTTCGCGCCAGTAGCAAGGTTGGAAGCAATTCGTTTGTTTCTGGCTTTTGCTTCCTTCAAGGGCTTTAAGGTTTATCAGCTAGACGTTAAGAGTGCTTTCCTCTATGGGAAAGTGAAGGAACTGGTGTATGTAGAACAGCCGCCCGGGTTTACAAATCCGAAATATCCAGACAGAGTATATCGATTAGATAAGGCTCTGTATGGATTGCATCAAGCACCAAGGGCGTGGTACGAGACTCTGTCCAACCATCTGTTAGAAAATGGGTTTGAAAGAGGAAGGATAGACAGTACGCTGTTCGTAAAGCGAAAGGGAGAACACTTCATCTTGGTACAAGTGTACGTCGATGATATCATCTTTGGATCATCAGACGAGCAAATGTGCAAGGATTTTGAGAAGGTGATGAAGTCAAAATTCGAGATGAGTGCAATGGGCGAGTTGAATTTCTTTTTGGGTTTTCAAGTTGACCAGAAGAAGGAGGGAATGTTTATCCATCAGACGAAGTATGTCTACGACATATTAGAGCGCTTCGGGATGGAAGGGACAAAACTGACAGCTCATTTCAGCACGCCGATTCAAGTGAATCACAATCTCGGACCGGGTACTGAAAGTGATACCGATGTGGATCCGACATTATATCGGGCCATGATTGGATCACTTATGTATTTAACTGCTTCAAGACCTGACATTATGTTTGCTGTTTATATTTGTGCTAGGTTTCAAGCTAATCCGAAAGAGATGCACATGAAAGCTGTGAAGCGGATTCTACGATACCTCCAGTCGAAACCGAAGCTGGGACTTTGGTATCACGCGGAGGGAGATCTGGAATTGGAGGCGTTCACGGATTCAGACTACGGAGGATGCAGCTTGACGCGCAAGTCAACAACTGGAGGTTGTCAATTCCTTGGAGGGAGACTCGTTTCCTGGCAATGCAAGAAACAGACTTCGGTAGCCGTGTCAACGTGCGAGGCCGAGTATGTTGCTGCTGGTAGTTGCTGTTCACAGGTTCTGTGGATACAACAACAATTGCGGGATTACGGTTTGGCTTACACTCAAACTCCTATTAGGATAGATTACCAGTCAACTATTTCAATAACCAATAATCCAGTTAAACACAGTAAAACGAAGCACATAGACATAAGACACCACTTTATACGTGATTGTGCTGAAAAGAATTTAATTAAGTTGGTAAAAGTGGCAACGGATGATAATAATGCTGATTTATTTACCAAATCTTTTGATAAATCACGGTTTGAGTATTTGATTCAACTAAACGGAATGCGTAATCCAGAGTGAGTTGACCTTAGTAGAGTTTTATTTCTTTTTATAGCAGTAGTATTTCTTTCTTTTTATAGTAAGTTTAGTAACTTAGGATAGTTTCTATTTTTAGTAAGTTAGTAGATTATAGTATTTTCTTGCTATTACTTATGGAAAACAAAAAGAAAAAAGAGAGAAAACCATTAAAGAAAAATTCAAAAAAAAAGAGAATATCGGAAAAAGAGTTAAAGTCTTAGACGCATAGGTTCAAAGTGACGAAAATTAGCACAGTCTTTACAAACTCTAAGTATTTAGCTTTCACACATAATGCACCTAAAATTATAAGTGTTATACATTATCTAGTTAGATATGTTGGTAGACATAATACATATAGGGTGTCTCAAGGCTAATAAAATACTCAAGAAAAAGTCAAATGTGTCACTAACTTAGATGTATGACCAATCGGTCTTAATTTTTATGTTAGAGACATACATACTTTGATTTTAAATGAGGTATACAAACTTTCTGGGGATGTATAGCAACATCAAATACATCTTAAAATGGAAAGCATAGAAAAATCATATTGAATTGAGAGTCAAAACAAGTAACTCTGTTGTACGTAAGTACAGACCTGTTGCCTCTGTTTTGATTCGAGTTAGCAGGATATGTCGCTTTGTTGTACGTCGGTACAGACCTGTCACCGCTGTCTTGCTAGCTTTAAAAAAAAACTTAAGACAAACTAAGACACTTTGTTGTATGTAAATACAGACCTGTGTCCGATGTTTGCCTTTTAAAGGAAGTTTGCAAATACCAAAAAGTTAAAATCATTGTGTGTATGCCTTGATCATAAAAGTATGTCTATGTATGAGTCCTGTAAGATAATTTCATGAAAAATAATTTCATGAAAAATAAAAAGGCCAAGGGATATTCCGAAATGTAACATGTTTAAAGGGAAAATAATACCAACAATCGGCTAGAAATGTATGTCACGCCAAACAATCAAAGGGATCAAAAATTCCTAAGTGTGAAAGTTTAAGTACTGAAAGTGCGTATTTGACGCCGCTATCTGATTGAACCTTTCTTTGACTATACTCGTCAAAATATTCTGTTAAGTTTTTAGTATAGGTTGTAAATTTTAAATAATACTACTTTATAACCCACGTATTACGTGGATACTTTTAATTAAATTTATTTATATAAAATGTATATGAGTAAAAATAAAAACATACAAAAATGATAATTGTGTTTATTTTTTATTATTTACTAGAATTAAAAAATAGAGTATATTTATCTTTTTTAAAAATATTAAATTGTATTTATCTTTTATTTTTTATAAGTAGTAATTATTTTTTAGGTGAACGTAGAGGTGACACATGACATTTGATGTTTTCCTTTATTATACATAATAATAATAATTTCCACAACTAATTCAAATTATTACATTTGGATCTAATTATGATTATTATGGATAATAATTATAGATATTTATTTTAGGTAAACATTAATTTTAAATGTTACAAAATCTAATTTATTACTAATTAATTAATGAAAAAAATAAAGTCAAAATTTAATGCAATTAAGTTAAGGTGTTAAATTTGGAAAAAGAGGTGGAAAAATAAAATTTTCTTGTATTGTAGAAGTGACATGTGACATGAATTGTTTTGTTTTATTATAATATATAGGTTAATCAACCCATGTATTACATGGGTTGATTTAGAAAATACATATTTTATTATATTTAAATAAATTATTATGAAATTTATATATAATTAAAATAAAAAAATTGAAAGCTAGTTAAATTAAAGATAAAAAAATACTTAGTTGTTTGATATTAATTAAAAAATATTATTATATTGTATTATTAAAAACAGATAATATGTGTTTGCAAAAAATGTTTCTTTTAATTTTTATTAACTTCAAATATGAAATATCAATGTAAGAAACAAAAAACTTCAATTATGTGAATGTGTATATATTTTGAAAATGATAAAATGATAAATTTTGAACTTTATTTACTACACTTCTACATTTAAATTCAAATTTTTACATTTGAATTAAACTATGATCATTAAGGATAATAATGACACATATTTATTTTAGGTAAATATTAATTTATTAATGAAAAAATTAAAATCAAAATTTAATGTAATTAAGGTAATGTAGTAAATTTGGAAAATGAATTAAAAAAATGGCATATGTATAATTATTGATTTTAATTTAGGGTATAAGAGACATTTCATAAATAATTATGAGTTGTCATTAATCTGGACCATTGATTTATTTCCATCCAATGGTCCAGAAACTCCAAGTGGTTTTCTTATTATATATAGTATAGATAGTTTAGTCTAAGTTTATTTTGTGTTCACAATGTTAACCTTAATTTATTTTATTTTATTTTATTTTTATTTTATTTTATTTTTAATTTTACTTAGGAAAAAGGTCAAAATTTACTGAGGGTGCATTCCTAGTTGAATAAAATAAACATTGCGTGAAAATCTTGTGCTTAGGGTAAAAGATTTGGCATAGTTTATTCCGTTACACGAAAAGGTTGAAAAAGTTGAATTTATTTCAAAGATTTTCGAATTTTCAAAATTTTATGATTAACTTCGAGTCTAAGCAAAATTCGAATATACATTCGAAATTTGGCAGGGCCTCGAGTTTGGCAGTAAACTCGAGAACAGTCACAAACTCGAAGGAGGACGGTATAAATAGGTCAACGGTGATGGTCATAAATCACCTACCTTCGATTTTGATCCTTCGAGTTTATTAGAGCGACTTCGAGTTTATCTTCGAGTTTACCGGTTTTCGAGTTTCTTCATATTTGTCGACTTTTGTCCAGTTGTGTTCGATTCTACTAGCAAATCTAGGTATAACCAAGTGTATTATACAAGATTTAAGTGGTTTTAGACTTAATTTGAGGCAAAATCAACTGATTTTGAAGTTTTTATGATGTGAGCTTTGGATCTCAAAATTACAAACTTTAAACCGATGAAATGTCAAATTGATTACAAATATCCTTGATTTGGACCTATTAGGACTAATGAATGTGATTTTCTACGTCTAAAATGGTTAAGATCTTGGAGTTTTGTGATTAAAGTGACCGACATTCTCGAGTTTGTTCATAGTCTCGAGTTTGATTATGGTCTCGAGTTTGTCACTAAACTCGAGGAAGACAACTTCTCAATCGAGTTTGTTTATGGCAGGTTTCGAGTTTATCACTAAACTCGAATGACCCACTAAACTCGAATGAGTGGTTCTTCGAATTTGTTGTTTGAAATTGACATTCTATTCGAATTATTTAACTAAAATTTTAATTAAACTTGTAGAAATTCATAAGTGTTGGATTTTGTCCTTATACAAGTTCAAAATAAAACAAATTTGAATTTACACAAGTTTATTGCTTTTTAATAATTCTAATATTTTATTTGCTATATTGTGCAGACATGGCTGACAGAATTTTTGTTCCTAAGCATAACATGTTCATCTCTCCTGACCATGCGATTCCAGAGGCTCAAGCCTACCGCCAGATGGTGGATTTTTTGGTAGGATCTAGGATCTCATACGCACTGTCTCACAATATTCAGATCGTCATCCCGTACGTTCGTCAGTTCTGGGATCACCTTCAAGTTGACTGTACTGTTACCCCAACAGTTTTGAGAACAAGGATTGCTGGCCATCCTTTAGTATTTTCAGCTGACATGCTACGTCAAGTGTTACAGCTAGGCACTCAAGAGCAGGAGAATGGGCCGATTGACTTCCCATTAGCAATCAGGCAAGCAGCCTTTGTCAGAATGGGATATAGTTTGGACGTGACTAAATCCTCTTACATGAAGAGCGGACTGATCGACCAATGGCGATATCTAGCTCATGTTTTCATGGTATGTTTTGCAGCAAAAAAAAGCAGGCTTCGATTACATTGTATCGAAGATTCAATCTGGGATGATAGCTTTGGTTTAAAATCAGCGATTCAGCTTTTCAGAGATGTTCTTCACCGAGTTTGTTCAACAAATAACAGCCCCGGACCGCGAAAGATTTCTGCTTTATCCGAGATTTGTAATGATGCTGATCAGACACTTTCTGCCAAATCTGCCACAGCTCAATGAAATTCAAAGTGTTGCGGTCATAGACAAACGAATATATACTAATTGTTCATCTCATCGAGGAAGATTAGCTATTCCAGTGGAGGCACCATTGTTTGGGGCAGTAATTAATCCAGATTTCCAAGTAAGGGAAGATGCCAACTGGGCAGGGGATTTACCAGTTCCGCAGCAACCACAGCAACAGCGACCGCAGCAACCAAGACCTCAACAACAAAGAAGGAGGCAACGCCCATCAGCGAGACAAACCCAGGCAGCTAGGCCGTCAACTAGTCAAGTACAGGAGACAGTAGAAGCTACAGCTGCAGGTGTGGAAGCTAGTACTTCAGATGTAGCTCCAGGAAATGATCAAAGGGCAGAAACATTAGAAGAGATATGGGCTTCAGGGCCAAATGCAAATGAGGAAATAACTACTGAGCTAGTAGGGGACATTCTGGAACCACCGGAAGGGGATGTTGACATTTTTAGGCAAATAGATGAGTATCAACCTGAGCCAGCAGGTGATGACAAGTCAACTTCAGATACCGAATCAGAAGAGATGGAAGAGATTGAGGTTGAAAAAGAAACAGAAGATACTTCTATTCACATAAACACTTATGGATCGAGGATAGTGGTGATAAATGAAGAAGCTACAAGGAGACGAGCCTCGAGGGAGTCTGACGACTCAGATTTTGAAGAGGAAGATGTAGTTCTGTTGGTGCCTAGACAAAGGGCCAAAAGGCATCGATTCATGCAGGGAGCTTCGTCGGCTTCTGCTTCTGAGCCAGAAATACCTCAACCTCCACCCGTTCAAACAACCATTCCACCTCCACCACCACCTGTTCAAACATCCATCCCCTCGCCAATCATTCCAGCTCCCATACAATCCATACCATCCACATCATCCACCTTCACGGACAATCAAAGGTTTTCTGAGCTAAAAAGCAAGGTCGACTTCCAACAGTCCAAATCTTTCATCTGACCAAGGCTCTCGGCGAAATTCAAACGCATAATGCAAATATAGACAAAGAGAATGTTGAGTTGAAGAGATTAGTTGGAAAAATGGAGGAAGAAAATCTAGAGCTTAAAACTTTTGTTTCCGATCAAGCTGCTGAGATTCGATCGATGCGTTCCCTAATTGAGCAATTATTGAAAAATCTAAAGGCTCAGGGGGAGACGAGTTGTCGGGATCAGGAGGAGCAGCCAAGGGGTGGAGATGATGAAGGCGATGATCCCAGTGCACCAAAAGATAATGAGCCAGTAGATTTTCCTGCGGCTCTGTATGCTGAAACTCAGGGGGAGCCGAGTCAAGGTAGATTAGAAAGAGGAGAAGCAAGCTCCTCAAAGATTACAGAGAGTGAAGTGCATGAAATGATTGAAGCATTAATGGATATCGATGAAGACCCTCTAGATTTTGGTTTTGATTTTGAAGATAAAATTGAAGATCTGGAAGAGGGTGAGTTCGTGCCTGAAGATATAGCTGACTGGAAGTCTGATGATGAGATTTATGTTGATGAGGATGATGAGGCGAATGAGATCATTGTTCAACAAAACCCTATCACAGATACATACGTGACAGAAGGAGATAGTGTGATTGACATAGAATTAGTAAAAGCTGCTTTAAATGCTGAATCATCAATTGAAGAGCCTGCCAGAGAGCTTACAAACGAAGAAAAAAGGAAGCTGTGGTTCAGGGCAGAGAAAAAGGAGCTAGAGCTGAAGAACAAGATACGCGTGCCGGGTGCTGGAGAGCTATCGGGAAATATTTTAAGCTGGTTCTTTGATCGAGAATTGCAGCTATTCATTATCAAACGAAAGGATGGCCTCCAGTATCTTAGAAGAAGTCTGAAAACCTTCAATTCCTTTCCAAAAATTGAAATAAAAGCGTTAGCATGGAAGGAGCTTATTAATATCGGCGACGACCCTTATGCTAAAGTAATAGCTAAGATCATTAGAATAGAAGGGAGGTCGAGGAAATTTGAGAGGCTCAATCCAAGGGTTGGTAAACGAGTGATGGAAAATACTCGAATTGACCCTCTAAATGGTAGACCGTGGATGAAAATTCAATATAAACCAGTTAGATGTCTGAAGAAAGTTCCTCTCAAGCCGATGCCACAGAACGTTTTGAAAAATCTCAATTGGTGGTATGTGGAAAGTGAAACAGGTGAAGCGGTAATGGAGGACTTCGAAGAAAAAGTAATTCTTAGAGTGTACGATCCGCTGCACCTAGTTAATCTATCCACAGATGACATGCAAGTGCTCTACAATCATCAAAGCTCAAGTGATGCACATATGGAGTATGAGGCTAGCAAGTATCAGAATGTAATTAAAGTATGTGTTGAGAAAGGATTGTATGCTGGCAGCAGTTTAAATAAACAAAGTACTTAAACAAAATGTAAATAGTTAGAAGCTATCGTCAAGGGGGAGTCTGTTGGTACACCCTGTGTGACGATAGCAGTCTAAGTGTATTAGCATTTTGGTTCAAGTGATATTGCAAACTATTGAATATTAACGAGTGTTTGATATATGTGTTTATATATGTTTGATAGTTATTGATTGTATGTTTGAACTTGATGTAATGTATTACAAGAAGTTCAAACATAAAATCCAAAGATTAATTCAAACATAAGTTAAATCATATACTCAAATAGAAGTTGGTCATGAGAAATTCGAATAGGGGATAAATTCGAATCTGATATAAGAGGTAAATTCGAATGTGTCATATAGACAAACTCGAATGGGCCTTGGGCCTGGATTCGAGTTTGTCCAATGACAAACTCGAATGCACCTCTATAATTAGGGGTTAACTCGAATCATTAAGGGACTTTTGCAGAATTCGTGTGAGTAATTAGCAAAAGGCGATCTCGAGTTTATCAGCTTGATAGTGTGGTAGTTCGGAGAGAATCATTGCGTAGGTTCGTTCGTGGTCGACCGTACAGCGTTATGGTAGTCTCCGTGTTTCGTGTGAGTGTTATATCCATCAAGCCGCTAACGAGGATTCCGCACTCGTTGACGGTGTCGCGTCTAGATAGATCTGTGTAGTGCAAGACCTTACAAAGTGAAAAGAAGAAAAATGAGAAGATAGTTTTAGATGGGAATGGGTCGGGTTACCCAACCGGGTTTGAGGGGAACCGGGTTTGGGGGGAACCGGTTTTTCAAAAATGTATATAACCGCCCAAACACTCACATTTCATCTTCTTATTCTACAACTCTCAAGAACACACACTCAATCTCAACTGTTTCATCATCCTTCTCCGATTTTGAAGTATTTAAAAGCGATTTCGTGTCGAAAAGTGAGTACAAATTATGTTTTCATTCATTGCTAACCACTTTATGCCTAAAATCATCACTTAATCGACTGTGGAGAAGGGTTTTTATGTCTGAAATGGTTGTTATGTTTGTGGCTAAGAAACCCAAAAGGTTTTTAAATATCAGCTTTTTGATCGAAAAAGTTAAGCTTGAATGTTGTTTGTGGGAGTTAAAACTTGCCTAAGTTAATAATCCTGCGATTAAGGCATCATCCGCGAGTTCCAACTCGCGGATAATACTTCATCTGCATGGAGTCAAATTTTCCTAAGATTAAAAAGGGGCAATTGACACTTGGTCCGCGAGTTGCAACTCGCGGATCAACCTCCACATGCACAAACATTTTCAAAGGCTCTAAAATGACTAAGTGAAACACGAGGACACAGCTTCATCCGCGAGTTACAACTCGCGGATAACACTCCAACCGTAAGTCACAATCAAAGAAAATGTTCATGAATATTTCTAAGTTAAACCTGCGATCAAATGCCCATCCGCAAGTTACAACTTGCGGATAATACTTCAACCGCAGGTTGGGGTCCATCATGAGTTAGAAATATTTTTCAGATCTAAATTTTCACTCAAAGCTTCATCCGAGAGTTGCAACTCTCGGATGACACTTCATCCGCAGGTTTTGATAAATTTTTCTAAGTCTGGATTTCCAAAAGTGTTAAGCTCACTTGAAAGTTCACTCGTTCAGGGGTTTTTAAATCTTGTCTAAGGTTGTTTCTCGTGAATTAATTTGAATTGGGACTGGTCTTGTAGACTTTGGTTCTTCAGATGGACTTTTCTTACCGAGAAGTCTTCTGTAGAAGCCCTTTAACAAATCAGTTTAATTCTAAGAAACGCCTAAAACAAGAAACATCTTTGAACAAGTCATATCCTCCCTACATATACATATCTGACTTTCAATTACCTTGACAGCTACAATGGCATCTCATTCTCACTCAGGAGAAAATGTACCCCCTTCAAGCCCCCAACACTCAAACCCTGACCAAAAGTCCAATGAGGAAATCACCTCGAGATCGGTAGCCCTACACCCCAGACCCTCAGAACAAATATTCCCCAAACAAATGTGGCTACCCATTAAACCAAAAAACTTCCTCCTGGACCCAGCCTTTCTTCATAAATCCGAGGAAGACCCAGCCATCCGCCTATCTAACCGAGTAGTCGAAGAAATCTTAATGGGCCACCAAATATCCTATGCCCTTACCAGCCGACCCAGACCACACCCACCCCAAGTCTATGTCCAACAATTCTGGCACACCCTCGCCTATCACCCCGAACCAAATCACATTACTAGCGATATTGAGGACCATACCATCGAGATCTCATTCCCTAAATTTCGCCACATCCTACGCCTCCCCGGCCGCCACGACTTCCTAGGCCGTCCTGAGTACGACGACGAATTGCCTGAGGAACAAATCTTTCGCGAAATCGAACAGCTGGGCTATGATGTCCACTTCCGCAAAACCTCAGAATTCTTCCGTCGATAGCTCCTAGGCCACTGGTATACCTGTACTCAATTCTTGACCGTTTCCTTCGTGTCAAAGCCTCCGGAGCAGACCGAGCAAGTCTCAGAATTCTACGGATCTTTCATAGCATTGCCTATAACCGACACCACAACTATGCTTGGACTTTGTGAACCGAATTGCTAGAGGTCATTCAGGCTAAAGGGACACGCCGAGCGAGAAAATTTGTCCCAGCCCAACGATTTCTTCAACTTTTGATATCACACAGCATGACACAAATCCCTGATATCAGACGCAGAGATCATGACGTCCGGGTGAGAGATTTTCAAATAAAATACTTTCACGATCTAATCTCTACCCCTGAAATTGAAGTCAGGCCTATACCAGAAGAGCTACTCGCTTACGTCGATCCAGTTTCTCATGCCGTTAGGCAATAGTTAGAGAGAGATGCTCCTATGGCACAGCCAGAACTTGCTGCACCTGCCCAACGAGCCAACCCCGATTTGTTAGGTCTAGGGGGAGAACAGAGGGAAAATGAAAATGAGAGGGGTAATGAGGGTAGAGGGCCTGAGATTGAAGCAGCAGGAGATAAGGAAAGTGAGGAAACGCTCACTGCAAATCTTTCACCTCTAAATATTGCATCTCCTGATAATGCTGATAATGATGATGATGATGATGATGAGGAGAATGATGATTATCAAGAGTCCCGAGAAATTATCAATGCACTCTCTTGCAGCATTGCGAGAAATTATCAAGAGTCGAGGGGGAGTTAGGATTATAGCTAAGAGTACCGAGCCACTTATAAGTTGGGCTGCCACATCTACTACAGGCGCTCATGTGTTGGCCGCCAGTATTGAAGAAGCCACCACTAGCCCAGTGGTGCAAGCACAAACCCCACCCACCCACTCACCGGTTTCTCAACAAGCCGGTGTTTCATTTTTCACGAGGATCAAGCACATAGTCTATCTGCAGCTCATTTGGAGTCCGTGGATATTGAACAAGGCTGACAACAGCCCCGGTCGCCGCCATAATTTCATGCACAATCGAGTCTAGAGCCCGTTGATATTGAACAATCTTTGGCTAAGACACTCGAGTCGCTTCAAACACAACGTCAGAGTGACGTTGTCGAAACACTCGGAGTTGTGCACACTGAGAGTGCACTAGTGATGATGAGTGGAAGTCCTGTCATGGCCACATCCATGTCAACCATGAGCACATGCCATCAATGGATCTCTTCGGAGTCTCCTGAGATGCAACCGGAGAGCCTAAGTGGCCCCGGGTTACACCCGGACTCAGTGTCCAAAACCGAGTTTGCTGAGTTCAAGACGCTCATGTCACAACAACTAAGTGACATGTTTACCTTCATGACTCAGCAGCCGGTAATTCCACAAGCTCCCTCTCTAGATGAAGCCAAGCGCACCTTCCATTCCCTACTTAAAGCCTCATCAAATCTTTCTTCAACAGATGCTCTTCTTTTTGAAATATTGAACAATGAAGCTTACGGCTCCTCATCTGCCACATCAACAAACCCCCTGATTACTAAAATGGGCGAGCAGTTAAAAGTTATTGTTGAATCTTGTCATGTTGCTGCCCAGGGTACCAAGAGAAAGCATGATGATCAGGAAGATCCTGATCACCATGAGGGGGAGAAAAGGGCCAGAGCCGCTGGCAAAGCTCCAATGATATTTGAAGAATTCGCTACGCCAAGTCCAATTCAATCTGAATCGTCTCATCAAGCTGGGCCCTAGGAAACAGACACTGATACTTGAGGAATCAATCTCCGGAGCTCAGCTAACGCTAGCCGTCTGGGAAGAGCCTAAGGACATTACGTCTTTCGTAGAAGAAGAGGAAATTTTGACCGCTGTTCCTCTGAGGATTTTCGATCCGAAAGATATTATAATTGAATCCGATGAAAAGGAACATGAAGCAAGAGAAGATCAACTGAAAGAGTCTCTATGCATTGAATATGCTGGTGAAGAATGGGTAGATCCACAAGATTTCGAATTTGAGCTCCCTTCTGATGATCCAGTATCACCATTTCCATCCCTATCTCCAGTGCAAGTGTCAACGTCCGTTCCATCTCCAGCTCCAACTCCACCAGTCCAACAAGGCTTCGAAAGTCCATTAATAATTCTGGTAATTCCAGATCAATCTTTTGAGCCTGCAGAATATACAAGGGAATATCCTATCTATCTGGAGCGATCAATTGTTCCACCTCTTGCCTCTACTGCCCCAAATGTACTTAAAGAAATTTCAAGGTTGCAAGCGGGAACATCTGGAGGCATTAGTTTTTCTCAAAAACGAGAAGAACGACATGCTGAAAGGCTAACTGCCCAAACCATTGACTGGGTAAAGCAGAGGGTAAGAAGCCCATATATGGAAGAGAAGTTCCAGAAAATGTTTGTTCGGCAATCAAAGTTTGTCAGAGCCGACCTAATCTGGTCTCTAGAAGGAATGGAGCAAAGAGATAGATTTGTTTATGTTGCTATGATTGGGTCGCTAAGAAAGAGCAAGGAATCTGTGAGAAGCCGATCTCCAATCGTTAAAGTTTTTGAAGATTAAGTTCGACAAATTCTTGAGCATTTTCTATCCCATTTTTGAAGTTGAACGGGAAGACAGAATGGTATCTACTTTAATCGAGGCAGATTTTCCTAACCTTTTTTTGCAGGATCTTAAAATTTTATATCTAGACTTGCTACATAACAAGTGCTGAGATCCTGTAAATATGAATGCTCAAAGGTGAATCATCAAGTTTCTTCGCCGTAATCTTACATTGTCTATCATATTTGACTTTCAAATGGCGTTAGAGGCAAGACAAAGAAAAGTGAATCTGCTTGCACCGAATCAAGACACTTCGGTCCTTGAACGCTTCTCAATTTCAAAAGAAATTACAACGCCAACGGTCAGAGTAGTTTATCTGAATTCGCAAAGAAAGAAAGCGTTGATGAGAATAGATGAATTAGAGAAGTATTGTGATGGGACTCTATACATGGTCAGAAAGATGCTTATGATCGGAATCGACAACTTGAAAGAACCATTAAAGCTCGGAACAAGGATCTGGGAAATTAAAGTCGTACTGAGCCTCGTTGAAGACTTCCAACAAGATGTCCGAGACAAGCTCGAGTACAAGATGACTATCCAACGCCTTGACCGATATTTTGATCACAGGAAGCTAATCACGAACCTGAAGCCAAGATCTGAAGTTAATCACAAAGGAGAAAAATGTTAGATCTAGAATTGTGATACTTTCAGGGTTCAAAATGTAATAAATGAAACTTAGATTAGTGTTCATTTTGTAAGGCTTCAAAGTTTATTGAAATGAGTTAAAAGACCAAAAAGTTAACCCATGGGTATAGATAGTCTTAGATCCATTTACTTGCTTATAAATAGTTTGTTTTTGGTTTTCATTTGTAATCTTTTGGCAAATTGTACGTACGTGATTGAAGTGCCTATTAAGGTTTTTCTAATCCTTGAATGTTCTTACTGTTCTTGATAATATTCATATATTGTTCATATTGTTCTTCATGTGATTGATTATATTGTGAATGTTTATTGAATGTTGAATGAATGCTTCTAATATGAGAATTACAATTTGTAACCCTAAAAAATTTTGTCTCTTCTCTTCCTTCCTCTCTCTCTCTCTCTCTCTCTCTCTCTCTCTCTCTCTCTCTCTCTCTCTCTCTCTCTCTCGCCCCTCCCCACCCCCCCCTCAACACTAGAAAGCTTCATTGCCGCCGCCGCCACGATCTCAAATCTACGATGATCTCTGTCTTCTCCTTTATATCTCTCAAGAGATGACAATTTGGAAGTCCGATGGTCAAGAAATAAAGAGTTTTTGTAAGATATTAGATCTAGAATGAATATAATAGTTATATATATGTTTTTTGTTAGAACTTTTTTTGTTTAAAATTGCGTTTTTGGTGTATTTTCTATAAGTTGTATACCAAGTGTTTGATAAAATGTCTAAATAAATTTTTTTTTGTTTCAAATCGTTTGCGTCTCTATGATATTCTACATAGATTACATGATACTCTACATGCAATATGTGATACTCTACATAAAATACTTGGTATCTACATAGATTACGTTCATCTAGACAACTGTTGAGTAGTTTGAAGACAACTGAAGACAAATGCAACAACATATCAAGACAATTGATCAAGAAAGAGATTTAAAAGCTATTCATAGATTACGTTCATCTAGCTATAATTCAGAGACAACTGTTGAGTAGTTTGAAGACAACTAAAGACAAATGCAACAACATATCAAGACAATTGATCAAGGGAGAGATTTAAAAGCTATTCATGATTTAAGGGGGAGTGTACTTACAAGAAAAGAGAAAGTCAGAAAAAGAAGAGATGTGAAGATCAGAGAGAGACAATGAAGAAGAAATTTTTATCTGAAGATTCAGAGATCGAAGAGAAGAAGAAGATTCAAGAAAAGATTCAAGAAAAAGTGTTGAATTTCCCTGAGTAGAATTTTAATTGAAAATTGTTTTCATCTCTAATGGGGAGATTGTTGGGTACGAATTATATAGAGTTGAAAACATTTAATTTGTAAAAGTTCAGGGTTCAATATGTAAATACTCAATAGTTATTATTGAGTATAAATAGGTGTGAGTTGTACTATTGATATACGAATAAGAAGTTGCATACGCATGAATGCATGTTGAGAGAAGAAGTGTTGTGCAAGATTGTTCAAGAACATCAATGTAATATTCTCTTAAATCTTAATGGAAGCATTCGGTTTTATGCGTTGATGATTATTGTTCATGTGATTTCGTTTAATGTTGAATGAATTGTGTGAAATGTGATTTAACAGTATAAATAAATAATCGTACAAGTATCTCAGAAAAACATGCAAACTCACCTGACCCTGAAAACTCACTACTCAGTCTGGGTACCCTGCCCGTCCCCAACCCTATCAACTCGAGAACCTGGAATCACAATATGATAACTCTATATCACAATCACAACTCAATAACTCTATACATGATTCCCAAGAAACACACACAAGCCCGGGTACCCAAACTCAAGACTCACATAGCCTAAAACCTTAACCATAAACCCTAGCCGAATCGTGGCCGCGCTCACCGAGTCGCGATCATGCTGACCATCGCGATCGTGCTTCCCCGATCCTGACCGCGCTCACATCACAACCCGCACTCAATCCGAACCGCCCACGACCCATCGCGCCCAGGGCAACGCGGCACGGACTCATTCCAAGAACATCGCGTCCCATGATCAGGGGATCGCGGCTGCGCTCACAAACGAACAGAGGCGGTTTTGCTCTGTTTCTTGCACAGCCAGGGAATTCATTTCCCAAATCCACCTCAACTCACTGTAACTCGAATAACTAACCTCGAATTAACTCAGAAACACATATACACTTAATTCACAACCTCAGAAGCAATTAACAACATGTAATCCACAAATTGGAAGCTCAAACTTACTTGCAAAATAGGAGTCAACTTGGTTGTTTAATTGGAGCTTCAATCACAATCCCAGACTTCACTTCTTGTTGCTGGAGCTGGAGGATAAACACACACACACACACACACACACTTTAATTCTCTGGAGTTGAAGTTGAAATTACGAAAGCAAGCTAGCAAGAAGGTGTCAAATATATACGTTTTCGTTTTAACTCCAATTCGACACCTAATACCCGATCCCGTTATCATAAAACACAAGTTTATATCATCGGGTCCCAAATTAATTAATTATCACCATGATTATAATCTTTTATAAAACTTAATCCCATAACCCGATTAACCCAAAATCTTATCACGTGACGGTTCCACGTATAACTTGATATTCACCCAACTCACAAATAATATTATAATCAGCCTAATTAAATAATTCCACATACCTTACCCAAAATTGGTATGTTACAACACCCTTCTCTTAGCGTTATCTTTTATTTAGCCTTTTCATTTTAATAAATTTTTGTTTAGTCATCTTTTAACATTTATTATTACAAAATTTTCTTACACACTTAAATTTATGATTGGAGTTGTTTGGAGTTGTTTTTCGAAACTATTATGTTATGTTTAATCGTATGAAAAAGACTTTTATTATTCAAATGCACAATACAATATAATGAAATTGTTTTATAATTAAAATGTAACTATTTAATATATAGATTTTTTTAGTAAATAGATCATGTATAATATTGAACATTACTATTATAACGTTGACAAACCCTAATCGATGTATTAGAGACATTACCGTTATAAATTTATTTGATTTGATCCTAAAACCAATAAATTAATTTGACGATTAAACCTAATCAATGTCAAAATTTCAAATTATGGTTATGAATATTTAATTAATTAAATTTGGTTCTGATCCAATTTAATAAGACATTGTTTGTAATTTTAGCATTGCAAAATCTCGAAAACCAATGATAAGAACCAACTAAAAGTATCACTTGTCTTGTTTCTTGAATGTATATCAACTTTTCAATTTCACTTTTCAATCCTAATTCAGTTGTGTTTTGTTATTTGAATTGTTTAAAAAGTATATATTTGTTCATTTGTTTATATATATATATATATATATATATATATATATATATATATATATATATATATATATATATATATATATATATATATTTGTACTTAATATTTTAGACCCCGCAGTAACGCATGAGCATTCAATACCTCGTTAACTAAAAACTAGTTATGATACCCGCGCGTTGCGGCGACGGGCACGGGTCTTTAAATTTTAATTTTCTTATAATGCTTGATAACAAACCGATGCACTGATGTTCCAATGCTCAAACTGTGATAAAAACCAAAGTCATTTACATGTTGATCTCACAACAAAGACACAACCAAGATGGCCAACTTTGAATACAAACAACTCACATATACACAACCATCAACATATTTGCATAAACCCTTTGGAAGAAACAAGGGCCCTGTAACAGATTCAACAATTAACATGTATCTTTCATCCTACATCAAGCAAAATGCAACACCCTTGTCTTATTCTTCAAGTATCAAGATCATATTACGATTTTCGCATCCAACTTATCAACAACTGCATACTAAATTGCACGACAAGCATCAATCCATGATATCAAAATTTTGGCATGTGATTTTCACAGATAGAATGTAATCTACTGCTTTAAATTGTTTCGTTCGGTTTCTCATTGATGTAACTACCGATAGTTTCTTTGGGTTAGAATGTTGTATTTGTCTCATCCTAAGAGACCACTTTGTTTGTTGAAAATACAGAGATATAACTTTATTGACAACATACATTACAAATGTGATCGGATACCATCAAGCATAAGACATGATCACACAGAAACCATACTTTATATATATATATATATATATATATATATATATATATATATATATATATATATATATATACATATATATGTGTGTGTGTAGGTCCCAAAAGGTTTCCCAAGTGTATAGTTGTAAGCTGTAGAAGGGGGGTGAATACAGCAATTTAAAAACTTAACAATCTTTTCCCAATGTTTGTGTATATTATTAACAAGTGTTAATTACAAACAAGCTTGAATGCGGAAAGGTTCAAGCTGAGATGACAGATACAACAGTTGTTCAACTAATCTAAGACACACTCAGACTAGATATAATGACTACACTCACTTAGATGTACTCACTGATTTTACAAGACTCAGATGGACAGCTTAAACAAAGACAGCTTAGACATACTCTACAGTTTTATTTAAGCAGACTTGCATGCATGGAATAACACACTTCAATGCACGTTCTGATTTCACACTCTTGGATATCTCACAATCCTTAGAAGCTTCCTTTTATACTCAAAAGGAGAATCTCAGTGAAGCTTCTTCATTGGACAGATGAGATAGTGGAAAGTCTTTCCAAAAAGACAAGACACCTTTCTGCACGTTCTGATAAAGCATATTTGTCTTCACATGGCAGAATCTGTCTTTTTCTTTTTGTCACTGTTGCATAAGGCTTTAACCAAAAGAGGAATGTCAACTTTGCATCTTTCTTCTTTTGCTAAGGCCATTTTGATATAAGAAAAGGTCTGTCACCCTTTTCAGATATCCGTTTGTCTTCATGTAACAGAACAGCGTAGGCAGACTGTGCAGTTCTGTTTTCCACTTTGTCTTCGACTTGAAAACTGATCTTGTAGCCAAAAACAATACATGAGGACTTGGAAACATATTCCATAAAGTGTTTAGCCTGTTCACAAAGAACAGGTTCTGTTCACAAAGAACAGAACACTTGTAAACTGTCCAAGCTGCTCATCAGAGTAGAGCAGCGTAGACAGTTTATGTCCAGCCTGTTCAGCAGACAGAACAGCTTGGACAAATTGCCTTTGTTGTAACGAATGCAATCATGGTAAACAGCTTTGGGCTGATATTGCGAATCACTTTTCAGGTTTCAATAAGGCATAAACAGGCCTTAAATTATACCTTCAAGTGCATCAACAGCTTTGATTAAAAATCTCCCCCTCAGATGTAGAGCAGGTTTGACTGAGGCCATTTTGTGCCTAACAATCTTCCCCTTTTTGCAATAATCAGTCTGAGCTGATTTAATCAGTAATCACTATACATTTTACAATACATCTTGCTGAAATGAAATTACAACATTTAAGTAAAGTAAAAGATCAGTTTATATATACTGATTTTGATTACATTAACAACACATGTTTTTACAAAAGTACAACTAATGTACTAGTGTATATTACAACTAATGTAAATAAGAAAAGTTACAACTGATGTAATAAAGTACAACTAATGTACAAAAGAGTCCAACAATTTGGACTGTTATATTTGGGAGCAGATAATGGCAAGCCTGTCCAACAGATGGACAGCTTCCATTCTTCACCTACCCAGATAGTAGGTGGACTTCACTGCATTGGTGGTGGCAGTCCTTCTTCAAACATTTTTTCAACTTCATCCCTTGTTTCCTCCAGATCTTGAACTTCAACTCTGAGAAACATAAATTTGGGATCTTGAAGCTCTCCTCTCTCATAAAAGCCTCGAGCTGGTCCCAGATGGCTGCTCTTCACTTGTTGGACTGCCTGAAAGAGTTTGCAAGTTTGAAGGCTGCAAGCTGTTTCAGATCCACTTTGTATAGATCTGAAGCTCTCTGAAAGCATTTCTTCTATCTAAGGGGATCTACAAAAAATGCCCCCAACTCAGTTTCTTCAATTACTTTTCCTTCTTCAAACTCTACTCCTCTGGGCAGGCTGTAGTCAACTCCTTTGATTTCAACAGCAAATCACCTTGTTCAATCAAGATGAGGAGTTCCTCCAGCTCAGAATCCTTTCGGGTCCCATTGGCCTTTATCTTGGGGTAAGTCACAGAGACACCCTCACTTACTTCTTTTGAGATCAGGCAATGGTCTTTCACTCTCTCCATCAGCTTCTTAACATATGCCCTGATAGTCATAGTCGTTTCAGACTTAGACTGGCTCAGGGCAACTGCCAGCTCAACCCATTCCCTGTACCCCATTTGAGCAACATCAGTGTAGTCATAAGATTCCAGTTCAGGGCCTGTAGCACCCATTCTGGTTATTTGCAACTTCAACTATTTGCGTTTTCTTGAGATAGGGACATCTTTGACAATAGATTCCTTGGCAAGTCTTCTGTCAGCAACATCATGGAACTTTTTCCTTGCCAAGTTGTCAAAGTGGAACTGGGCCCTTACAGAGGATGCTTGCTTGGGTTTGGTCACAGTGACCAGAGCACCATTTTCCTGTTCACCTTCCTTTCCACCAGCTGATTCTCTAGCAGCTTCAAGCAGTTTTCTCTGCACATCCAAAGAAGGCATTTTGGTTTTGCTTGCTTCTTTGAATGCAAGAGATATGGCAGCTTTGGCAGAGGCTTCTTCTTTTCTCAGTATTTCCAGGGCTTTGAGCTGTTCATCTCTGAGCTCATAGTATTTTTCAATAGGAACGCCCATTTCTTTAGCCCTGGCTTTGTCAACCTTTAGCTCTGCTGCTTTTTGGCGATCAGGGTTAACAACTGCTTTTTCTTTTCCTTTAGCTGTTGTAGTGGTAACAGCTTCAGGAATATCCTCCTCTTCTTCTTCTTCCTCCTCCAGAATTAGATGCCTCCTTCTGTTGCTTGGCCTGTCCTCAGGAATGAATTCCTCCCCCTTAGATTGTGCAGGGTTTGGAGATCCAGCCTGAGTAGGCTGAGCAGCTTCAGGTTGATGAGAGGCACCTTCAGCTGGACCTGTACCTGTTACTGATGCACCTGCTGTTTGACCCGTAGATGCTGATTTTCCTTAGGAGAAGAAGTTTTCTCCCCCTTAGACTTAGTCTTCGAGGCATACAGCTTCTCCCCCTTTGAAGGAGATGGACCAGCACCTTCAACAACTGGTCTGCCTGAAGAAACAAATTCAGCAGGCTTTGCAGCAAGTTTGGCAGCAGGTTTGGGACCAACCAGGCTATGCACTAAGAAAGCTAGGTTGTCCTTCACCTCTGCAAGTTGGGAAAGACAGGTTTGAATAGAAGAGGATTGGGAATCAGCAAGAGAGGTCAGCTTAAGAATATTCTCTCTATCAGAAGCTGTGAATAGCAGACTTTGAAGTTGTGCAAGATGTAACTCAAGAGAGTCCTGCACATCAGCAAGGTTTGCTGACACAGAATTTGATAGAGAGACTATTAGAGTGTTTAGGCTGGCCAATGTATCAGGAAGGGTAGAATTGCAAGTAGTGAGGAGAGTGGACAGCTGTTGGGATATGGCTGTCATAGAGGACACAGAGTCCTGTTGGTGTGAAAGAATTGAGGAGAGGGAAGTGGAGACACTTTGCAGCTGTGTAGTAAGTGCAAGCAGCTGTGAGGAATTCTCAGTTTGATGAGTGGTTGGGAAGGAATTCTTGAACATATAAAAGAATCCTTTGAGCTGTTCAGACACAAAGTCTGAAATTAGAGAGGGTAAAGAAGACATGGAAGTTTCTAAAGAGCCAACTTTGTTGGTCAGCAAGGACATTTGATCCTTCAAAGGCAGATCTTTAGGGGATGGAGGTATATAGGTAGACTGTTTGGATTGTGTGGAGGGTGATGAAGATGATGAGGCTGGTGTTTGGGGATTTGATGGAGAAGGAGAAGGTACTTTAGAAAGAAGTTCCATAGCCTGGGCAAAAGTAATGTGGCACAGCTTGGAGGGGTCGATATGTCCTTCAGCAGTGGCTGTAGCTGCATCATCAGGAGAGGGGGTAGAGGTTGGTAGCCTTTCAGATGTTGCTTGTGTTGCAGCACCTTCATTAAGGCCAGGGGTGGGTCCCTCTGCAGCACCTTGGTTTAAAGGTACCTCATCATTGGGAGATGGGATGTGCATTTCAACATCAGCTGTGGTGAAACCTGCTGATGGAGTTTGCATATGAGGAGTAGCCTCACCAAAGGGATGTATAGTTCCCTGTGGTTCATCAGCTTGGGTGGTTGGTCCTTCAACAACTGTTGGGTGTACAACAGATGTATCATGAGGAGCAGAAAGTGGAGGCTGAGCTACTGGATGGTCTAATCCAGCAGTGTGGGCACCTCGTGCAGACTCAGGGTGTGAATAGTATAAGGTGGGGACTGTGTCGACTCAGTATGGAGTGGAGAGAACTCTTGTCTTTCAATATTCTCAGCGTGTTGGGAGGCTGGAATAGTGGATGTGCCTGTCTCCTTATATACAACTGGCTCCTGTTGGGAGGAACCAGAGGGTCTAGGCTGACTCTGGGTAGACTCTTTTTGGAGTGAAGCAAGCTCCAAATGTGTTGAACCTTCTCCCAAAATAGGAGAGGCAGCAGGGTTTGCTTCTTTTTCAACTGAACCCTGTTAAGAGGGAACAGAGGGGCTGGTTTTGGCTGTTTTGGCGGTTGGTTTCTTTTTGGCAAGGGATTTTCGTTGGTATGATCTGAGAGATGAGATGGGTGATTGTGGGGAAGTGATGAGAGGTTCTGATTGGACTGGTTTGGAGACTGGGTCAGAAACATGTGAATTGGCCTGTTCCATAGTCTCAAGTGCCACAGAGGCACCAGCCACAGAGGCTTCAGGTTCAACAAATGAACCAGGGTGAGAAGCCTGCTCCCCCTCAGCCACAGAGACTGAAGGTGCAGACTTAGACTTGGCTGTTTTGGCCTTCTTGTGGACAGGCCCAGCTTCAGTCGTTTCCAGGGTCCTTTTAACAAACTTGACCCTGGCTTTGGATTTTTCTTTGGAAGCAGCTTCTGGATCCACCCTCACAGCAGAGGGTCCTTCCACCAATCCTAGCAGCCTCCTCATTGGAGTAGATAAAGGAGGCTCATTTGGGAGAACTGGAGTGTAGAAAACTCTATTTCCTATAACAGGAAATACAGCAGTACGAAGTAAAGGCTGAGAGTTATACAGATGCTCACCACAAACGTGCTTGAAAATGAGACTCAGAAATCTGGGATAACGAACAGCAGCTGGACGTGTCTCCTGCTGCACCAGATTCCTCAAATTCATGAAAATCCATCTGGCCATGTTGATTGTAGTCCCATCCACAAGCTGTGGGACTATAGGAATCTCATCACGGCTTAGTTGGTTAAAGGAGCCAACCTTACTGCTGAAGCACATCACCACAGAGGCAAATAGAAAACTGTAGGTTGGAGACAAATCCTTCCTTAACAGCGTAGCTCCAACGTTTGGTTCTGCTACACCACAGAAGTGTAGCAGATTCCTCATCTGTTCATCTTCAGGCAGGGGTTGATCATATGTTTCAGCCACAGGGAGACGAAGAGCTTCCCTGATCAGACGAGTGGTGATCTCAATGGTCTGAGTCCCATTGAGGATAGTGCCCCTGATGACTTTGGTATCTGGGTTGTAGGCACAGGTGTACCAGAACTTATACACCATTTCCTAGTACAGGACACCAGGATTGGCAGTCATGGCATAGTTCAGAGGATGAACTTTCATAAACTCCACCATTTCTTCGTAGCCTTTCCCCATATAGTTTTTAGGGATGGTTAGGTTTACAAGGTAGTTGGTAGGTTTCAGGGTTAGCATTGTGGTGACAGATGCATGTTTTTGAACATCAGCACCAACAAATACTGGTAGAAAAGGGTTGTTTCGGTGAGCCATTTGGGAAGTGGTGAAAGTAGTAGAAGCACAGTGTTGGTACATCCTGTGTGACGATAGCAGTCTAAGTGATCCTACATTGTGATTTTAGCAAGTGTTTGTTATATATGTTTATATATATGGTTGATATTTATTAGTGTTTGTATGTTTGAACTTGATGTAACATATTACAAGAAGTTCAAACATAAAGTACAAAGATAAAATCAATCATAAGGTAATAACATAAGTTTCAACACTTAGGTGTTTAAGTGAATTAGTTAAATTCGAATTATATAAGGCTTGGCATTCGAATCTGTGATAGATTCGAATGTAGCCCTAGATTCGAATGAGAGCAGATTCGAGAGTGTCTTTGTGGACAAACTCGAATGGGCCTTGGGCCAGATTCGAGTTTGGCCCATAACAGACTCGAATCAGGCTCTATAATTAGGGATAGACTCGAGATATTATCAGACTTTTTGCAGAATTCGTGAGGGATTAAGCATTAAGCGATCTCGAGTTTATCATCAGTGTTAGTGCCGTTTCGGAGAGAATCAGTTCGTAGGATCGTTCGTGTGTCGTTCGTTCAGCCTCTGATAGTCTCCGTGTTTCCGATTGAGAGTTGTTTCCGTCTACCCGTTAACGAGGATTCCGCACTCGTTAATGGCTCCGCGTCTAGATAGATCTCGTATTGGTAGACCTTACAAGTGGTATCAGAGACAAGGAGTGTTCTTGGTGTTCTTCGTGTTCATCTAGATACATTCTAGGTTTCTTGACGCTAGTTGGACGGTTTTTCTCTCAAAATCGTGTTTTCAAGCTTAGCAAATTCTTATTCGGAAAATACTTTGTGGTTTTTCACGTTTTTGATCGAAATCAATATTTTTCATTGCAAAAATATTGATTTAATCTGCAAAACGTTAAAAAATCAAAGTGTTAGCCGTTTTTCGAGTTTGCGGCGCTCGAATCTAATAGGGGTAATTAGGGTTACACTTAGTCTCGAGTCTAACCAAAATCCGCTCCTTTCGAGTCTGATACAGAGGGTTTCGAATCTATTTCGAGTTTGTGCTACATTCGAATAGGGTCTCGAGTCTACCTAGGTTCGAGTTTAATTCGAGTTTAGTTTAGTTTCGAATAGGGTTTCGAATCTGCTGTAGTTTCGAGTTTGTCTGACCTTCGAATCTGAGGACTTTTCGAATCTGACATAATTTCGAGATTAATTGAATTATAACACTTAATCGAATTTAATCCCAAATAAATTGGAATTTGATTACATTCGAATCTACCTAGATTTGAATGAATTAATTCTCATTAGTTTCGAATTAAATTAATTAAGGTAAATTCAATAACTTTCGAAAAGATGTCAAATCTTCAAAAATTCCTAGAAATGGACCACGAGGTCGGGAAGGCAAACGCTCCGCCTAAGCTGATGAAAGTCGAAGATTATTACTGGTGGAAAGATCGGTTTAGCGATTTCGTGCGTTTTAATGACATGCGCATGTGGGAGTGTATCGACGAAGGATATATTCCACCAGTGTCAGAAGTTGAAGGCCGTCAGAAAGTCTTATCATACCAAATGATGAAGGAGGATGATAAGAAATTGTATGAAGCCGAAAACAAAGCTTTCTCACTAATCCGAATGGCTTTGCCTCAGGATATACTACACACATTTAGGACTCAAAAGACGTCAAAAGAACTTTGGGAGTCTCTAGAGAAGAGGTGTGAGGGTAATCCTAGGGTTCGTAGAAAGCGTACAGAGCTGTTAAAACAACAGTTTGCAATTTTCAAGGCGTTAAAGGATGAACAACTGGATGATATCATCACCCAGTTCTATCACCTGTTGACGGAACTTGAAAGTCATGGGATTGAGTTTACTGACACCGACAAGAACAACAAGCTTCTTGATGCCTTACCAGCCAAATGGGCTATGTATGTGGCAATGATCAAGCTGAACGAGGACAAGTATTATACTCAATCTCTGGATGACATTGTGGGAACGTTGCGGGCATATCACTTCGAGCTTCTGAAGGCCGAAACTGATTACGAACAAGTCCAGAATCCAACAATGTATTTTGGAAAGACAACAAAACCTTCAGCGGCAGCCGAACCGAAGACTGCTACAGCGTTTTTCACCGGAGAAACGTCGTCACCAGCAGAGACTGATGACACATTGAATCGCGCGTTCTTAGGATTAGGAAGATCAGAAGAACCGCAGCCTCAAGTACAACAGGCATCAACATCTCAGAGCTATTCGAAGATGCCCATGAGCGCAAAATCTGCGGAAGAACATTTGAATCTGCTTGCTTCTTTTGTGGCCGCGTACCGGAATTGTGTTCAGGGGAAGATTAATGATCCTGCTCTCTGGGATGAAGACTACGATCAGGTCGACCCTGATGATCTTGAGGAAATGGATCTTAAATGGCAACTGCCCATGGTAACCCAACGGGTTAAGAGATTCATTAAAAGAACTGGGAGGAATTTGACGATGAACAACAAGGGGATAGGATTTGATAAGTCCAAGGTAAAATGCTACAACTGTCAAGGACTGGGACACTTCGCCAGGGAGTGTCAGAGACCGAAGGTGGAGACATACCAAGGGCAGAGTCAGCATCAGGGACAGTTCCAAAATCAGTCCCAACAACGATACCTTCCAAGTTCATCATCTGGTCAAGCCAATCTAGCGGGTCTACTATCCAACGTCACTTCAGACAGACAGCTAGATGGTACCTATGACTGGAGCTCACATCCAGAATCGAATGCTCGGGCTTTTATGGCAGAAGTCACGGAAACTGGGTGTGATGGGGAAGAGCAGACCACAAGGGACAGCAGTCCGATGTGGGTAGAAAAGGCGAATGATCAGACAGTTCTGGAGTTTGCTGCTCAGATGGCCAACGTGGAATCTGATAACTCAAAGGTTAGTCTGACTTACTCTCTTTTTCGTGAATTATGTACATTGTGTGTTAATTCTAACGATAGGTTAAATCTAGTCTTAGAATCACATAAAACCATAACTGCTCAAAATGAGAATTTAAAAATTGAAAACGCTAGCCTAAACGATATCAAGCAAGATCTTAAAGAAAAGCTTAAGGCTGATGCTCAAGACGTAATAGTTCTAAACGACAAACTGAGTGAGCAGTGTGTTAGGATAGAGCTTATGTATGAGCACGTAGAGGCAATGACCAAAAGTCTTAAGGACAAGGACATAGAGCTAGCTGAAACAAAGGTAAAGGTAGCAAAGGCAAATAGCAAGTTGGAGAAGTTTAGGAATTCGAGCCTAAACCTAGGGAAAGTTTTAGATGCCCAAAGACAGTCTAAGAAGCCCGTAGGTCTAGGATTTCACGAAATTCCTCCACCTTTCAATGCAAACTATGTGCCTCAGCCTCAGGAGAAAACTGACAAATCAGTCGACTTAGAGGACCTACCTACACCGACACCAGGGCCTATAGTAGAAAATACACCTAAGGTGGCTGACACAACCGTCAAGGTTAAGAAAGTCAAATTTGTGTCTTCCTCCAGTGAAACACCTGCAGGAAAACAGAAAATTGCTTGGGCTGATCAGGACGATGAGCCAGTCACCATAGATGTACAAAAGGAAATAGACACTAGTGAGACACCTAGATCTAAGGGAACACACAAAAAGTCCATAGATAAGATGTCTTGCTTCAGATGTCATGAGAAGGGGCATGTTGCTTCTCACTGTCCGCTTAGGAAAGCCGATGTTACACCTAAGACAGTGAACTCAACACCTGTTAAGCCCTCAACCAGTGTGGCGAGCACCAGTAGTTCTCAAACTACCGAGAAAACTGTGCAGGCCGCACCCAAACAAGTTGTGAAAAACACACCGGCTAAGGTTGGACCAAAGGAAGTGATTAGGACAAATTCACCGAATCGTGTCATTAATCAATCTAGGTCAGCACCACAACAAGTCTATAGGAGCACAACACCTAGCAGGTCACACACTCCAGTTAGGTCTCATACTCCAGTTAGACAGTACGCACCGGTAAGAGCTCAGGGATCGCAGTCCGAAATGCCATATAATAGGAACTATTCTAGAGCTCCACAACAAATGCCTACACCAAGGCAAAGAGTGAACTTAAATCACTCGGCACCACAACAGATTCCAGTTCAAAGGCCCAAGTCACCTGAAAGGCGAGATGGGTATTTGAAAGAGTTCAAGTATGTGGACGAGAATGGTATAACCAAGTCAGTTATGGCTTGGGTTCCCCGTGATAACTAACCTATTTTCTTTCATGTGCAGGAGATTACCACAGGTCCAAACAACAAGTGGTTCATCGACAGTGGATGCTCCAGGCACATGACAGGGGAAAGAGGTCTACTTACAGACTTCAAGGGTGGGAATCGGGGATTCGTATCATTCGCGGGTAACAAGGGTGGAAATATCACGGGTACCAGAGTGGTCACTAATGGGACAATCAAGTTGGACCAAGTTTATCACGTTGATAAACTGGTTCACAATCTCATTAGTGTATCTCAAATCTGTGATAAGAAGAACTCAGTGTTGTTTACTGACACTGAGGCGTTAGTGCTAAAGTCGGGATTCAAGATTCCTGAAGAATGGGTATTGATGCGGGCACCAAGGAAGAATGACTTGTACATGCTGGATATGAACAAGCCGGAGACTTCGATGGGGCCAATATGTCTATTATCCAAAGCTTCGGAGACGGAATCCGTACTGTGGCACAGACGCATGGCTCACCTGCACCTAAGGAAGATGAACTACATAATGAAAAATGGACTGGTGCAAGGTGTGCCTATGAAGAGGTTTCAGTTCGAGGACAAGTGTCTACCGTGCATGAAGGGCAAGCAACATAAGAAGACACACAAGTCCAAGAAGCAGAACTCCATAACCTCACCATTCGATTTGTTGCATATGGACCTTTTCGGACCTATCAACAAAAGGAGTATTGGAGGTAGTTGGTTCTGTTTAGTTATCACTGACGATTACTCACGGTTTTCTTGGGTTTTCTTTTTAGGTACAAAGGACGAGACGGCTTCCAAGCTCATCGGGTTCTTAGACCAAGCGGAGAACTCCTACGGAACAAGGGTTAAAAGAATACGTAGTGATAATGGGACTGAATTCAAAAACATTGTAATTGGTGTATATTGCCTATCAAAGGGCATAGTGCATCAATTCAGTGCACCATATGAACCACAACAAAATGGGGTGGCCGAACGTAAAAATAGGACATTGATTGAGGCTGCAAGGACTATGCTTTCGGATTCAAAGCTTCCTACCATGTTTTGGGGGGAGGCAGTGAATACCGCGTGCCATATTTTAAACCGAGTCCTTACAGTCAAATCTTTGAACAAAACATGTTATGAAATTTTGAATAAACGGCCACCTAATTTAACTGGATTCGAACCGTTTGGGGTACCATGCACTCTTTTACGAACAAAACATCAACCGAAGTTTGGTGAAAAGGCTGACGAAGGATACTTCCAAGGTTATGTGCCGAACTCACCAAACAAACGGGTTTTTAACAAAACAAATGGTACTGTGGAGATTGTGTATAATATTGAAGTCACAAGTTATACACATGAACCCCAAACTGGTCCGGAATGGATATTTGACTATGATAAGTTATTTGAGTCATTTAACATTCCTTTGGATGATAATGCAGGTACAATCGAAAAGGACATGGCGACGTTGCATCTGAATGACGATGGCCATATCTTTCCTAGGACTACGTTTGAATCCACATCTGAGCCTACTGCGACTGTAGATAGATCTCTAGAAGTCGATGTTCCTGAAGCACCTACCACTGAGAATCAGACTCAAGCATCAAGTTCCAACTCTGAGGAAAACGTCCATGAGGAGGAAAATGTAGAAGCTGAGCCTGTTCCCCCATTAGGTGAAATAGGATCTAACTTAGGAGATAATCTAAGGGTTGATGAGATAGAGACCTCTAGGATTAACAAGAACCATCCGTTAGAAAGCATCATAGGAAATCCTAACGAGGGTGTGAGGACTAGGAGTAGTTTAAATAACAACATTGTGTTGTTGTCGATGATAAACGACTCCGAGGCATATCACACATGTCTCTATTCATGTTTCATATCGCAAGTAGAGCCTAAGAATGTGCAGATGGCACTTAAGGATAACTCCTGGGTTGAAGCGATGCAGGAAGAACTTTCGCAATTTAGGAAACTAGAAGTGTGGGAGTTAGTTCCATTACCTCGAGGGGAAGTTGCCATAGGAACCAAATGGGTTTTTAAGTGCAAAAGAGACGATCGGGGTATAGTCACGCGCAACAAGGCTAGGCTAGTTGTAAAGGGTTTCAACCAAGAGGAGGGAATCGATTACAACGAGGTTTTTGCACCAGTAGAAAGGCTGGAAGCCATTAGGTTGTTTCTAGCTTTTGCCTCCTTCAAGGGCTTTAAGGTATATCAATTAGATGTTAAGAGTGCTTTCCTATATGGGAAAGTGAAGGAGTTGGTGTATGTAGAACAACCGCCCGGATTTACAGATCCAAAATATCCTGATAGAGTATATCGCTTAGATAAGGCTCTATATGGATTGCATCAGGCACCAAGGGCGTGGTATGAGACTCTATCCAACCATCTGTTAGAGAACGGTTTTGAAAGGGGTAGGATAGATAGTACTCTGTTTGTTAAAAGGAAGGGAGAACACTTTATCTTGGTACAAGTGTACGTTGATGATATCATCTTTGGATCATCAGACGAACAGATGTGCAAAGATTTCGAAAAGGTGATGAAGTCTAAGTTCGAGATGAGTGCTATGGGAGAGTTAAATTTCTTTTTGGGGTTACAAGTTGACCAGAAGAAGGAAGGGATGTTATCCATCAGACTAAGTATGTCTATGACATATTGGAGCGTTTCGGGATGGAAGGAACAAAGTTGACTGCCCATTTCAGCACGCCGATTCAAGTGAATCATAATCTCGGACCGGGTACTGAAAGTGATACCGATGTGGATCCGACTTTATATCGGGCCATGATTGGATCACTTATGTATTTAACTGCTTCAAGACCTGACATCATGTTTGCTGTGTGTATTTGTGCTAGGTTTCAAGCGAATCCGAAGGAGATGCATATGAAAGCTGTGAAGCGGATTCTACGATACCTCAAGTCGAAACCGAAGCTGGGACTTTGGTATCACGCGGAGGGAGATCTAGAGTTGGAGGCGTTCACGGATTCTGACTACGGAGGATGCAGCTTGACGCGCAAATCAACAACTGGAGGTTGTCAATTCCTAGGAGGGAGATTGGTATCCTGGCAATGCAAGAAACAGACGTCGGTAGCCGTGTCAACGTGCGAGGCCGAGTATGTTGCTGCTGGTAGTTGCTGCTCACAGGTTCTGTGGATACAACAACAATTGTGGGATTACGGTTTGGCTTACACTCAAACTCCAATTAGGATAGACAATCAATCTACAATTGCTATAACGAATAATCCAGTTAAACACAACAAAACAAAGCACATAGACATTAGGCATCATTTTATTCGTGATTGTACTGAAAAGAACCTAATTAAATTGGTAAAAGTGGCAACAGAAGATAATAATGCAGATTTATTTACCAAAGCATTTGATAAGTCACGGTTTGAGTATTTAAGTCAACTGAATGGAATGCGCAACCCAGAGTAATTTGAACTTAGTAGTAGTAGTTTATTTTCTTTAATAGTCGTAGTATTTCTTTCTTTATAGTAGTCTGCTAATTTAGGAAAGTTTCTATTTTTAGTAAGTTTCTATTTTTAGTAAGTTTCTATTTTTAGTAAACTAGTAGGTTATCTTATTTCTTATGAAAAACAAAAGAAAAAAGAGAGAAAATCATAAAAATACAAAAAAAAAAAAGAGAATATCAGAAAATGAGTTAAGTCTTAGATACATAGGTTCAAAGTGACGAAAATTAGCACAGTCGTTACAAACTCTAAGTGTTTAGGCTTTCACACATAATGCAACTAAATTCTAAGTGTTATACTTTATTTAGTTTGATGTGTTGGTAGGCATAATACATATAGGGAATCTCAAGGCTAATAAAATACTCTAGAAAAAGTCAAGCGTGTCACTAGCTTAGATGTACGACCAATCGGTCTTAATTTTTATGTACAAGACATACAAACTTTGAGTCTAAATGAGGTATGCAAACTTTCTGGGGATGTATGGCAACATCAAATACATCTGAAAATGGAAAGAATAAAAAAATCATATGAAATTGAGAGTCGAAAACATGTAACTTTGTTGTACGTAAGTACAGACCTGTTGCCTATGTTTAGATTCGGGTTAGCAGACATGTCGCTTTGTTGTACGTCAGTACAGACCTGTCACCGTTGTCTTGCTAACTTTAAGAATAAACCTTAAGTCAAACTAAGACACTTTGTTGTATGAAAATACAGACCTGTGTCCGATGTTTGTCTTTTAAAGAAAGTTTGCAAATACCAACAAGTTAGAATCTTTGTCTGTGTGCCTTGATCATAAAAGTATGTCTATGTCTGAGTCACGTAAGATAATTTCATGATAAATAAAAATGCCAAGGGATATTCCGAAATGTAGAGTGTTTAAAGGGGTAAAATACCAACAATCGGCTAAAAGGGTATGCCACGACAAACAATCAAAGGAATCAAAAATTCCTAAGTGTGAAAGTTTAAGTACTGAAAGTGAGTATCAGACATCGCTATCTGATTGAACCTTTCTTAGACTATACTCATCAAAAATATTTTGTTTAGTATTCAGCTTAGGTTATAAATTTTATAAGTATAGCTTAAGTCTAGATTAAATTTTTGGTCAAAATTTTATTTTTATTTTATTTTATTTTACCTTAGTTTATTTTATTTTATTTTATTTTAGTTTAATTTTTACTTAGGTAAAAGGTCAAAAATTACTGAGGGTGCATTCAAAGTTGGATAAAATAAACATTGCGTGAAATATCTTGTGCTTAGGGTAAAAGATTTGGCATAGTTTATCTTGTTACACAATACCGTAGAAAAAGGTTGAAAAAGTTGAAGTTATTTCAAAAATTTTCGAAATTTTTCAAAGTGTTTGGTGTTTTCGAGTTTAGGACAGACTCGAATTGGGAAGGCTTCGAATCTGTTAGTAGATTCGAGTCTGGCCTTAGATTCGAAGGTTGGTAGTATATATAGGTCAACAGTGAAGTCATTTAATACTTACTGTTTTCGAATCTATACTCTCGAATCTAATCAGGCGATTTCGAATCTGTGCTCGAATCTATCGTTTCTCTCATAAACGACAATTTGTCGAGATTATTGCTTAAGTGTTCGATTCCACTCCTGTATCTAGGTATAATCAACTTGATTGTACAAGATTCATGTAGTCTTATACACCATTTTAGTCAAAATCATCGATTTTTGAAGGGTTAAGGGTCGAAATCGGGTTTTTACAAAATTACCAAGTTTGGACCGATAAATAGTCAAATTAAAGGAACATATCTGTGATTAGTAACTAGTAGGACTAATGAATGTAATTTTCTAAGTCCAAAAAGGTTAAAATCAAGAGATTTGGTGTTTGAATAGAGTCGGCGGTTCGAATCTGTTCCTGAGGTTTCTCGAATCTGTCATTAGACTCGAGAAGACCAGGACATTCGAATCTGTCATCAAACTCGAAAAGGGACTTATTCGAATCTGTTACATTCGAATCTGTCTTTTATTTGCATTATTTAATTTAAATTTTATTAAACTTGTAGAAATTTAATTGTGTTAGATTTTGTACTTAAACAAGTTCAAAATAAAACAGATTTGAATTTAAACAAGTTTATTGATTTTTAATGAATCTAATAGTTTTGTTTATTGTGCAGAAATGGCTGTACGAGCTTTTGTGCCTAAGCACAATATGGTCCTTCATCCTGATCATCATCTCCCTGAGGCGTAGGGATTCAAACAAATGCTTGATTTCCTAGTAGAATCTAGGATAGGTTTTGCGTTGTCTCATAATGTTCAGCTCGTGTTACCTTATATTCGTCAATTTTATGATCATCTTCAAGTAGACTGCTCGGTCACCCCGACAGTGCTACGAACTCGCATAGCTGGACAACCGCTAGTCTTTTCGGCGGATATGCTGCGTCAGGTGTTGCAGCTGGGCTCGCAGGAAGAGGAGTCTAGACCAATCGAGTTTCCTCTGAATATCAGGCAAGCGGCCTTTCAGAGAATGGGATATAGTCTAGACGTGACGAAGGTGTCCTATATGAAGAGTGGATTAATCGGCCAATGGAGGTTTTTAGCTCATGTCTTTATGGTATGTTTTGCACCAAAGAAAGCTGGGTTTCACTATATGGTTGCGAAGATCCAGTCTGGGATTGTCGCGATGGTGTATAATCGACCATACAGTTTCTCGGAAATGTTTTTCTCTGAATTTGTTCACCAGATCACTGCTCCAGAAAATCAACAATTCCTGCTATATCCGCGGTTCATCATGATGCTTATAAGGCACTTCTTGCCAAATCTACCTCCGTCGAATGAGATTCAGAGCGTAGCCATAATGGATAAGAGGATCTTCGCTGATTGTTCCTCACACAGAGGAAGATTGGCTGTTCCAGTTGAGCGTCCGTTATTTGGAGCCATCTTGGATAGGAATTTTGAAGCCCCAGAGATTGCCAACTGGGCAGGGGAAGTTGAAGTTCGAGCCAGGCAGCCTCCACAACAACAACAACAACCACAGCCACCGCGTGCTCAAAGGCGAAGACAAAGACCATCCGCGAGTCAAACTCAGGCGACCAGGCCTTCTACGAGCCAGCAACCAGAGGTGCAGGAAGCCGGGCCTTCAAATGTTCCAAGCGAAGCTGAACAATTATGCCAAACTCTTAATGAAATCTGGGAAGCAGGTCCTCATGCTAATGAAGATGTAGCTACCGCGTTAGTGGGTGAATTACTTGAGCCTCCTGAGGGAGAAGAAGATGTGTTGAGAGATGTGGACGAATATATGCCAGAGCAGACTGGTATTGATGAGTCATCATCTGCAACCGAGTCGGAGGAAATGGAGGAAATTGAAGTAGAAGCTCCAGATTCAGTGTCTACAGAACCTAATGTTCAGATTGGAACGTATGGATCTAGGTTAGTAGTAAATGAAGATGCTTCGAGGAGGAGAGTATCAAGAGAGGCTGATGAATCAGATTTTGAAGAAGAAGAGATTGCTCCTTTAGTGACGAGGCAACGAGCCAAGCGTCATCGATTCATGCAAGGGTCATCTTCAACTCCATCAGTTCAACCAGAAATCCCCCAAACTCAACATCAGGAACCTCAGGCCACCACTCCACCACCACCACCACCTCAACATGAACCATATATTCCATCACCAATCCGCCCAACTCCGATACAGTCAATTCCATCAACCTCATCATCATATGCCGACAATCAACGATTTCTACAGCTTAAAGCTCGTGTTGACTTCCAGAATGTCCATATATTAAGCATAACCAAGGCAATCGGTGAAATTCAGGCGCATAATGCAAATCTCGATAAGGAGAATGCCGAGTTGAAAAAGATTGTGGAGAACGTCCGGGAAGAGAACACAGAGTTAAAATCATTTGTAGCAGATCAGGCCGCAGAGATAAGGGCGATGCGCTCCCTAATAGAGCAGTTAATGAAAAATTTACAGGCTCAGGGGGAGACATCGTGCCGTGATCAGGCAATACAGAGGCCGAGAGAAGATGATGATGAAGACAATCAAGGCAATGATCCCAGCCCTAAAAGTCAGAATGAGCCAGTAGATTTTTCTGCTGCTCAGACTGCTCAATCTCAGGGGGAGCCTAGTCTAGCAAGAGGAGATGTAGGAGAAGCAAGTTCATCGAAGCCTACAGATTTTGAGATTAGTGAGATGATCGATGCTCTCATGGATCTTGATGATGATCCGATGGATTTAGGTTTTGATTATGACGATGAAGAGCTAGAGGAGGGTGAGTTTGTGCCTGAAGAGATAGTTGACTGGCAATCAGATGACGAGGTATGTGTTGATGACGATGATGAAGCTGATGAGATCGTCGTACAGCAGAACCCTATCACTGATACATACGTGATAGATGGAAATGATATTGTTAACGTGGAGGTTGTGAATGCTGCGTTAAACGTTGAGCCATCAATAGAGGAACCAGCCAGGGAACTAACAAATGAAGAGAAGAGAAAGTTATGGTTCAGAGCTGAAAAGAAGGAATTAGAACTTAAAAAGAAAATGAGTGTGCCGGGTACTGGGAAGTTGTCTGCACGCATATTAAGCTGGTTCTTTGATCAAGAACTGCAGCTATTCATAATTAAGAGGAAAGACGGACTCCAGTACCTGAGGCGAACTTTAAAAGCTTTCAATTCACTGCCAAAGATCGAAATCACAGCGCTAGCATGGAAAGATCTGATTAACATTGGCAATGATCCCTACGCAGACGTTATTGCACGAATCATAAGAAAAGAGGGAAGATCAAGGAAGTTCGAGCGACTGAATCCGAGGGTTGGAAGAAGAGTAGAAGATCCTTCACGCATTGATCCTCTAACTGGACGACCTTGGATGAGGATCCACTACAAACCAGCAAGATGTCTTAGGAAGGTGCCTCTCAAGCCTATGCCATAGAATGTCTTGAAGAATCTACATTGGTGGTATGCTGACACTGAGACTGGAGAAGCGGTCATGGAAGACTTTGAAGAAAACGTTATTCTTAGAGTTTATGATCCTCTTCACTTGGTAAACCTTTCTAGAGATGATCTTCATATTTTGCATGCCTGTAAGATTTCTAGTGATGCACATATGGATAGTGAAGCTAGGAAATATGAAAATGTAGTCAAAGTATGTGTTGAAAAAGGTTTGTATGCTGGAAGTAGTTTGAATCAATAAATAAACAAAGTTCTTAAGTCAAATGTGTGAATTATTAGAAGCTATCGTCAAGGGGGAGTCTGTTGGTACATCCTGTGTGACGATAGCAGTCTAAGTGATCCTACATTGTGATTTTAGCAAGTGTTTGTTATATATGTTTATATATATGGTTGATATTTATTAGTGTTTGTATGTTTGAACTTGATGTAACGTATTACAAGAAGTTCAAACATAAAGTACAAAGATAAAATCAATCATAAGGTAATAACATAAGTTTCAACACTTAGGTTTTTAAGTGAATTAGTTAGATTCGAATTATATAAGGCTTGGCATTCGAATCTGTGATAGATTCGAATGTAGCCCTAGATTCGAATGAGAGCAGATTCGAGAGTGTCTTTGTGGACAAACTCGAATGGGCCTTGGGCCAGATTCGAGTTTGGCCCATAACAGACTCGAATCAGGCTCTATAACTAGGGATAGACTCGAGATATTATCAGACTTTTTGCAGAATTCGTGAGGGATTAAGCATTAAGCGATCTCGAGTTTATCATCAGTGTTAGTGCCGTTTCGGAGAGAATCAGTTCGTAGGATCGTTCGTGTGTCGTTTGTTCAGCCTCTGATAGTCTCCGTGTTTCCGATTGAGAGTTGTTTCAGTCTACCCGTTAACGAGGATTCCTCACTCGTTAACGGCTCCGCGTCTAGATAGATCTCGTATTGGTAGACCTTACACACAGGACACTTAGTCGAAGTTTAGGGTTCTTAGGAAGTTATGGAAGTAGTGAGGAAGACGAAGATGAAACAGTAAGGGGTATTTATAGGATTTGAATGTGAGTGTGTATGAGAGAGAAACATTTGGGCGGTTGATTTGAAATGTTCGTTGACGGAAAACGGAACGGTTGTCCATGTCAGAACGGTTGTCAGACCACTTGAGCCCTTTTTATTCACTAACACACGTAAACACACATTATCCGCAGTAATTAAGTTAAATAAAAACAAAAATTAAGTAACTTAATTGTGAAGAAAGGTAATTAAAACTGATGGTCTAAGCTGATGGTCAAACCTGTGATAAGCAGGGTCATCACAAGCTGTTCACTCTTCAGGTTGTTCCTTCAACCTGTTCAGCTATGAAAGAACAGGTTGTGTTCAATAACTGATCAGGTTACAAAACACTGTCTTGTATGACAGATTGAAAGAGCGAGCAGGGTGTAGGTTTGATCATCAGATCAGGCTTGACATATAAGCTGTTATTGTCAAACATGTTATACGCTCAAGCTGTTCAAGTTTTGCAGAAAACGGCTAAGTATAGAATATGCATAGCCTGTTCTGTCTAAGCTGTTCTGGGAAACTTGAGCAGTGTGAGACATATAATGACTTAGAACATTTTGGACACTTAGTCACTTTTGTTTAACATGACCAGCTTGCTTACCAGATAATTAAATCTGTTTTCATCAAGAGGTTTGGTGAAAATGTCTGCAAGCTGTTCATCTGTGGAAATGAAACTTACCTCCACATTACCTTTCTGAATGTGATCCCTGATGAAGTGATGTCTGACCTCTATATGCTTTGTTCTGGAGTGAAACACTGGATTGTTGGAGATAGCTATGGCACTTGTATTGTCACATAGAATAGGATTTTTCCTATATACAAGTCCATAGTCTTCAAGTTGATGTTGCATCCACAGAATCTGCCCACAGCAGCTTCCAGCAGCAATGTACTCAGCTTCAGCAGTAGAAGAAGAAACTGAATTCTGCTTCTTGCTACACCAACTTATCAAATTACCACCAAGGAGTTGACATCCACATGTTGTGCTTTTCCTGTCTAGCCTGCAGCCCATAAAATCAGAATCTAAATAACCTGTTAGTTAAAGGCTTGAGTCTTCGGGATACCAAAGACCCAAACCTGGTGTACCCTTAAGGTATCTGAAGATTCTTTTCACAGCAGCTAGATGTGATTCTTTTGGATCAGCTTGGAACCTAGCACATAAACAAGTAGCAAACATAATATCAGGTCTGTAGCCCTGAGCAACTAGTCTTGCCTTATTTCTAATGACATGACCTTGCTCATCCATCTTGGTTCTGTAAACCCAATTGGTGTCAATTATAGTTTTACCTTTAGGAGCAGGGACCAGCTTCCATACCTTGTTTCTCTCAAACTGATTGAGCTCCTCTTGCATGGCAGTGATCCAATTGGCATCTTTAAGTGCTTCATCCACTTTCTTTGGCTCCATTAGGGACACAATGCTAGAGAACATACAAAAGTTCCCTAAGCTGTCCCATCTTGTTTGCACCCCTTTGTTGATGTCACCAATTATTTGATCATTAGGGTGACACCTGATCCACTTAGGATCATTCCTCAATGAGGATTCTCCTGAGTTGTTTGCATCTTCAACAGCACCTGTTGAACAGCTCTCAAGATTTTCAGACACACTGATATCTTGAGCCTGTTCACTTGTTGGGCATGACTCTCCAGTGTTGAACATATCAGCAGAGGATCCAGAAAAATCAGCATTGATTGGTTCAGGACATGAAGTTGTAATTAAGTCAGTACACTTATTCACACAAGGTGTATCAACATAATCATCATCATGCCCATCATGGTTAGCAGGTTCCACTCTGGATGTAGTGGAAGCTTTTGAGTCGTTCTCTTCACTGTTAGAATGCATGAGATCATCGAAGCTGAATTCTCCTGAAACTGATTCAGGAACAGCTTTGGTGGAGGCACTTTTGGACTCTTCAAAGGTGACATTGATAGATTCATCTATCACCTTTCTCTTGTTGTTGTATACTCTGTAGGCTTTGGAGATATCAGAATATCCAACAAACACACCTTCATGAGCTTTGGGTTCAAACTTTGCCAGTTGGTCCCTTTGATTCAGAATGAACCGGGGACATCCAAACACATGGAAGTGGCTAATGTTTGGCCTCCTCCCTTTGAGCAGCTTATAGGGAGTCTTGTTGAACCTTTTCACCACTAAGGATCTGTTTTGGGTGAAGCAGGAAGTGTTGACAGCTTCAGCCCAGAATGATGAAGGTAAACCAGATGCACACAGCATGATCCTAGCAGCTTCAATGAGGGTTCTGTTTCTCCTTTCAGCAACTCCATTTTGTTGTGGAGTTCTTACTGCTGAAAAGTTTTGTGAGATCCCTTTTTCTTCACAGAAATCCTCAAGAGTACTGTTTCTGAACTCAGTACCATGATCACTTCTAAGCTGCTTCACTTGAGCAGAGTTCAGCATTTCCATCTTTTTAACAAATCCAATGATTTCTCTAGCAGCCTCTCCTTTGCTCTTCAGGAAGATCACCCATGTAAACCTGGAGAACTCATTAACCATTACTAGAGTGTATCTTCTTCCTCCTAGACTTGGGACATTGACTGGTCCAAACAAGTCCATGTGGATTAAGAAGAGAGGAATATCAATAGAAAAATTATGCTTGGATTTAAAAGATGATTTTCTCTGCTTGCCTTTCTCACAAGCTGTTCAGAGTCTATCCTTAACAAAGGTCATAGAAGGCAAACCTGTTACCAACTCTTTCTTACAGAGTTTGTTGATATTCTTGAAGTTCAGGTGTGACAGCCTTTTGTGCCATAACCAGTTCAGGTAGGTCTGCATTGGTTCTTGTGAGAAAGCAGGTTTCAGTTGTGGGATCAAAAGATTTCATGTCCACAACATATACACCTTTCTTCCGTTGAGCACACAGCACAACTTTCCCTTGGGGATCCAATATGTAACCCAGGTGCAAATCAAAGTTAACCTTGTAGCCAGCATCACACAGTTGACTTATACTAACAAGATTATGTTTTAGCCCAACAACATAGGCTACCCTTTTAAACACTGCAGCACCAGCTTTAAGAGTTCCATATCCTTCGGTGGATCGTTGTACATTGTCACCAAAAGTGACTTTAGGCCCTTTTTCAGGCCTGAGATCACTCAGCATGTCCTTGCAACCTGTGATGTGTCCTGAGCCGCCACTGTCCAAGTACCAAACCTGGGATGGTTGTTTGTCCTGCAGAGTGTCATAGGAAAACATTAGTTACTTTTAGGGGAACTCATCATAGTGATGAGTTCTCCTACTTCATCAACATTTGTTGATGGGCTAGTGATATCCACACTAATATTTCCTATTTGAATGGTATCAGTTTGGATACCACTCTCATTGACTAAGTTACTTCCAACACTGCTTGTTTTAGCAATGATGGAACTAGCAGAGTCAACAGGCCTCACGTCCTCAGTTTCAGGACAGTCTTTGGCCATGTGTGTCTTCTTCCCACATTTATAGCATTTTCTCTTTTTAGCCTTTTTGGAAGAAGAACTTTCAGAAACACATTCTGAATTATTTCTGTTGATTTTATCAGCAGGTTTAGCAAACTTATTACTATTAACACATTCTGAATTATTTCTGTTGATTTTATCAGCAGGTTTAGCAAACTTATTACTATTTTTCGATGAATCAACAGCTTGGGTGGAAGGCACAATAGCAACAGCTTTGCCTGTTTCTTCTTTCCTCTTTTTGGGAGGACAGTTGTCAAATACAGGAAGCTTGATTGGTTTTTGACCTTCCACAGGTTTAGGAAACTTATTCCCAGATTTCTCAGGTTGAGCAATGGCTTTGCATTTGCTCTTACTGAGATGTGATTGATGCTGCCTATCAACATAATCACTGTTTCTGGTTTTGAAAGACTTATTTTCATTTATAACCAGTTTTCCACTTTGATTTGAAAACTTATTTGAAACCACAGCAGATTTGCTTTCAACATGAGACTTACCCTTGTTGAAAGCAGGATGCTTACCTTTTGAAAACTTATTTTCAAAATGTTTAGCATCAAAAGGATTAACATGTCTCTTACCATCAGCTTTGGACCCAGAGCCTGTTTTGTCAACAGGTTTAGTGTCCACTGCTGCAGTTTGAGCATGTTTTCCTTTCATCAGGTAGAGAGATAACCAGGTTATTCCTGGCTTTTGCATCCAGAGCAACCAGTCTTTTGTCTTCATCAGACCATTGAGCTTTGGCCTTCTCAAAGGTTCTGATTTCAGGGGCAACTCCTTCAACAGCCGGAGTAATGGTAGTAACAGAAGTTGGCACATAGGGACCTTCCATTACTATCTCTGGTAGTTGTACATCCAGATTCTCTAAATAGAGCAACATTCTGCACTTCCAGCCAGAGAAGTTCTGATGATTGAACTTAGGGGGTTTTGCCATTGACCCATTGTCATAGTAAGACGAGGAACTTGCAGCACTGTTGTCCATGGGAAAGTAGGGAGATTGAGAGATCTAGAGTTGACACACACTCTATCTGCTCTGATACCAGTTGTAGGTCCCAAAAGGTTTCCCAAGTGCATAGTTCTAAGCTGTAGAGGGGGGGTGAATACAGCTATTTAAAAACTTAACAATCTTTTCTCAATGTTTGTGTATATTATTAACAAGTGTTAATTACAAACAAGCTTGAATGCGGAAAGGCTCATGCTGAGATGATAGATACAACAGTTGTTCAACTAATCTAAGACACACTCAGACTAGATATAATGACTACACTCACTTAGATGTACTCACTGATTTTACAAGACTCAGATGGACAGCTTAAACAAAGACAGCTTAGACACACTCTATTGTTTTATTTAAGCAGACTTGCATGCATGGAATAACACACTTCAATGCACGTTCTGATTTCACACTCTTGGATATCTCACAATCCTTAGAAGCTTCCTTTTATACTCAAAGGGAGAATCTCAGTGAAGCTTCTTCATTGGACAGATGAGATAGTGGAAAGTCTTTCCAAAAAGACAAGACACCTTTCTGCACGTTCTGATAAAGCATATTTGTCTTCACATGGCAGAATCTATGTCTTTTTCTTTTTGCCACTGTTGCATAAGGCTTTAACCAACAGAGGAATGTCAACTTTGCATCTTTCTTCTTTTTCTAAGGCCATATTGATATAAGAAAAGGTCTGTCACCCTTTTCAGATATTCGTTTGTCTTCATGTAACAGAAAAGCGTAGGCAGACTGTGCAGTTCTGTTTTCCACTTTGTCTTCGACTTGAAAACTGATCTTGTAGCCAAAATCAATACACGAGGACTTGGAAACATATTCCATAAAGTGTTTAGCCTGTTCACAAAGAACAGAACACTTGTAAACTGTCCAAGCTGCTCATCAGAGTAGAGCAGCGTAGACAGTTTATGTCCAGCCTGTTCAGCAGACAGAACAGCTTGGACAAACTGCCTTTGTTGCAACGAATGCAATCATGGTAAACAGCTTTGGGCTGATATTGCAAATCACTTTTCAGGTTTCAATAAGGCATAAACAGGCCTTATATTATACCTTCAAGTGCATCAACAGGTTTGATTAAAAATCTCCCCCTCAGATGTAGAGCAGGTTTGACTGAGACCTTTTTGTGCCTAACAATATATATATAAGTAAAAACAATATACTATTACATGGAGCTACAGACATATCCCTATTTTCATAAAATCAAATTTATACAACATACTAATGCAAGAGACGTGACAAACAAATTTGAGAGACTGAGAGACAATGAAGAGCAAGAGGCAAAGAAAACTGATACTTATTTGGGCTATTGTTATCAAAGTGGGAAGTAGCGGTGGAGAGTGTGCAGTTACTCGGCAACGATGGCAAGATGCGGGGGTGAACATAGTTTGTGGGTTAGGACAAGAGAAAATCATGTGAGAGAATACGACCTTGCACCCCCTCTTTTTGTGAAGTGAAAAAGAGTTGTTTTCTCTATTCTCTCCTCCCAAACAAATCTTCTTTTGGAAAACAAACGCCATGGTAAATAAGAATATACAGAATTGTTAGGCGAATTGAAGAGAGATCATCTACCGGCAAACTAACATCAGGTGTAATAAAGTACAATAATGTAGTGAGAAGCTGATGTTACCACAGAGATTAAAGGTGATTGATTACCTTAGTGTAGAAATCTGGAGGGGAGTATTTATCGAAATGAGTTTTCTTAAAGTCCAAATGCTTTTCTTAATTAGGGTATTTAACTTTAATGATATCTTGGGCGGAAGCTTTGCTTTAGGATGAACACCTCATTCTTGGGTCCACATCTCATTGAAAAATATGGTTTTTTAACATAACCACAACCTCCATTGGCTCTGAACATTCCATGCATTAACCAGAGTGATCTACCATATCCCCGGATTTAATATGAAAATTTAGAATAATAGTTATTAATAATCACAGGCATTATAAACAATCAAAGTCTAAACACATATATAGCAGACACTAAACAGAACTGCCTAACACACATGTGACATATGGACTTCTTTTGTGCTTCTAGGCCAGGCTGCATATAATAAGATAAGCTGTCGTAGCACGAATTGGAAAGACAACTGAAAAGATTACTATTTGCAAGTTTTAAAAAAATGTTGTATTACTTTTACGCATTTTATAATCTTTAAAAAGAATGAAGAGCAAAGAAGCTGAAAGGCACATTCCTACAAAACGATTTTGAAAGTTCTACTTAGAAACTCATGGCGCAACAAACTATATCTACAATATCTTTTTAGAAGTAGTACCATAAGTGTCGACAGTATGACGCAGCCACTCTGTATTAAAAAAATGGACATTTTACTAATTGCAGTTCCTAAGCCATGTGTAGACAATATAACACCAAAATAATTTGTTGTTTAAGAAATTGTAGAAGTAGAAAACCAATGCGGACCTGCATATTAAATGCAACAATTTGAGTTCCATGTAGGAAACCAATTAGTGTCTTGTAATTGAAGGAGGTAATACGAGTTCCTTTGGGATATATCCTAAGAATATTCTTCTAGGTGAACCTGGCAAAGAAATATGCATGATACGGATATAAGCAGAGATATTCAAAACTCATGATATGAACATAAATTTCCTACTACTTGCACAAGGTAACTATGGCTAGTCTATATACCTCACTATGTCATGTCCATGAGTTTCTACAGGCTTTTCAAGTGCTTTTTCAGCCAAGCTTAGCCTCCTTATTTTGTCCATTTCAACTTTCAATACATCCTTTAATCAACCTTTGGGTTTGTCGGCATGAATTGCAATCAGACTCATGTAAACAGGAGATGACGGTGATTTTTTCCCCTATCCCATATCTTCAGCATCAACATCCTAGTCACTCCTATCACTTCCTGACTGCAACATATGACATAAAATTTCACTTAGTAAATAGCCATGAGGTAGAATGAATCAGACTCGATTCTCATCGTCCACAAAACCTGAAAACATTTGTATTCATATGCTCCATTTCCTAAAAGCTCTTCACTCCATCCATCATCATCATCTTCATCATCTTTGCCCTTTTGTGAACTATTACGCTTGCCCTGCTAAGTGGATTACAATCCAAACAAAGTTATCCTTGATTGATTATACTTTTGACCTGATTAAGTTATCATATATAAGTTATATGAGGTAAATATATCCAACTTTGGAAGTCAAGAGCCATAAATTCAAGGCACTGTTCTTAAAAAATGATCATAGCTCTAAAAGAAAGAATTGATAGTGATTGAAACAATGGAAATCAGAAAAGTTTTACATCATTAAATGTCTAAATACATAATTTTCACATACACAGTATTGCAATCTGATCAGAATATGCATTCAAGAGTCGAAACAAAAATTGAAGTCATTAAGTAACTAAAAGAAATAATTAAGTTTTATTTCTTCTTATATGACTGATGAAAATTATGTTTATACGTACCTGACACATAAAACATCAAAAAGGGGATAAATGCTAAACCTACATTACAAAAAGCAAAACTGATATCGATAATAAAACAAAAAATCTAACATTCATTTCTTGTGATCATCAAATCCTGAGTGGTGAAAATTTAAATGACTCCAATGGAGGCAATGATGCTGAATATAGTAATGGATAAATGTAATTCATGTTGAAATATATTGGCACATTGACTAAAAAGCAAATGAACAAAATATGTCAAATTTGGCAGAAGGGTAACTAATGTAGTAAGGTAGACTAAAAAGACAAAACTTGAAAATTAAGCTACATGCAAATAAACTCTGAAATAGAAGTTGACGTGTAAATGCAAAAAAGAGTCAATATATGTAAAAAAATACACAGTTCTAAACCTATGCATACATTATCCAACAGTTCACGATTAAAGCACCTGAATCAGGACATCAATGTTAGGTATTGTCAACTCACAAATTTATAGCAGAATTTATTATCAGTGGTATATAACTTCGACATCCATTACTCAGGAAAATGTTATTTTTCGTATCCATACAGAAAGACAATACTTGTTGATTTAGATAAACAACCATGTTCAAAACACTTTCCGGATAATAAATTTGGTGGTCTAGGACCAAAACCATCATTCGAAACAAAAATTCAAAACACTTTGAACAATTTATGATAGACAATGTATAGACACTTGTAAATGTCATGATTTTGTAAAGAGTTGACACTTTCACCCTTTGATCCCAACCTCTGTTCGTGCTTTGTAATCTCAATTAACCTGACACACACAATTGATAAACATATGTTCAAAGGAAAAAAAAACCCTAAAATTTACCTGGCAACCGAGCAATAGAAATCCGAAGAAGGTCTGATGTCGCTGATTTCTGTTCGCCATATGATGTTGCCATTTTTGTCCTCACTAATTTAATCGAATACAAAGGAAGAGGCGTCAGTGAGGGTATCGATTGAGATGAATTAATCGGGTAGACAGGAGATGAAATCGATTGAGGGTATACAAGGGAAGACAAAGAACGTAAGGCAGTGTGTTCTTTTGTCGCACTGGAACAAAGAGAAGAAGAGCAAAATATAAGGGGATCGCAACCAGAGGTTTCCATTGTAGAAGCAAAGAAGGAGGGAGAAGAAGATGTGGGGAGAAGAACGTGGATGGGAGTCTATTCGTGTCGTTTTCTAATTGGTTTTGTTGAATTTTCAACATTAACCGTTTAAGGCCCATTATAATATAGTAATAGATTACCAACCAATAACAATTAAATTAATAGATTCATCAACAGAATGCATTAATAGGGACTGGAAAATCATATTGGTAGAAGAACTGGGAGGAATGTGAAATTGAGTTTTGGTAAACAAAAGAGCTTGCAACAAGAAAAATTGAACTCATTTTGAACAATGATGAGTGTTTTAATGTTGAAATTTAACTTTACAAAATGAAATTACTAAAAGATTTCGTTGGTGGTAGTTGATTGCAAGCAAAAGAATTGATGTTTCATGTTATGGCTTTAGAATTCTTGGTGTTTTTGCAGATTATGCAACCCAAATCAAATAATCGCTGAAGCTATGAGAATTGAAACGCAAGAAACTTAGGAAAAAAGATCGTAAACACATATTACGTTAGAAAAAATAAGTAACGGATACAATGTTACAAATCGAAGAAGAAATTAGAGCTTCAACATCAATGAAATTGACAGTATTGCAGTAATCATAAGATAAAATCAAGTTTTTGTACTTACCAGAACAATAAAGAGGCACAATCGAGTATCTTTGAGCAGGAAGTGTTGTTGGTTTGTGGCAACTGTAATGACAGAGGGAAAGCGATTATGCGTTGAGGAACGAAGTAGACAGATTAAGAGATGAAAGTGATCCTGATAACCGATGAATAGAAGGGTTGTGCAACTGTCTTTGATGGTAGGTGAAGTAATCGAAGATGATTGAAGGAGTACTTAATTTTCAACAAACGGTTGTGGAGGAGGTATAACTGATTAAGACCCTTTATTATATAGTAATAGAAAATGATATATATAACCAACACTAATTTTTGGGTTCGTTCAGGTTATTTCAGTCTCATCACCAACCAAATTCAAGGTATATAGTAGTTATAAGAGCAAACAAGCAGCTCAAAGGAAGCCACAACATCGCATCCTAAACATTCGTTACTTTCACAGACTATCAAGCATCATAAGCAACCACAAAGAAACCATTAGCAGAATGATGCGGGTTAAACTATTTCTCCCTATGGTCTATGAATGTGTAGAAACCAGGGGAAATGGAAGTAGTTCCTCTAAGCACAAAAGGCTTTTCTAGATGCATAGTTCATACCGAAAATGGCTCCAAACGTTATAAAGTAAAGCAAAAACTAAGGAAATAAGAAAGTTACCTATAAATTTTCGTGAAGAATCAATTGAGATCCTTTAATAAATTTACCAGTTCGTACAATTTGTAAATGAAATTGCATATGCATTTTCGTTGGGAGTTTGTTCCTTGGTTTTTTAATTTGAGCCAACGAACCTGCCTTTAGAAGTTCGTATGTAGACAAGTCAAATTTGTACTCCTAATATAACTTTTTTTCATTCTTTGCCCTTATAAATATACATGAATTTTTTGCCTCATATTTGCTACTAATTGCAAGTTTGGTGCATATAATATGTTTGATAAAATTGGTATTTGGAGTGCTCGTGTTTGAAATTTCAGATTGAGCACTAATTCCAATTCAAAGTAGCATGTCAGTTTGAAATTCTTGTTAAGTGGTTGGGAGCTTGGAAGGTTGGTTTGTTGATTTGAAGCCAATGGACCTATCCTTAGAAGTTCGTATACAAGCAAGTCATTTGTGCTCCTAATATAACTTTTTTTCATTAGTTTCTTAGAAATCTAAATGGATGCTTTTCCTTGATAGTGCTACTAATAGTAAATTTAATGCATATTATGTGTTTGATAATATTGGTGCTTGGAACTGTTGGTGTTTAAAATTTCAGACTTAGTACTAATTCCCGTTCAAAGTAGCTAAATGTAGGTTGACTTACATAAATGTCTGGTTAAATGATAATTCTTTTTAATCCCTACTTGTTTCCCTAACATGAATAATATTCATAGGGGCTGAAGTTTTTGAACTCCTTAACGTCTTTTTTTCTTATTGATTATTGTTTTCAATTAATAATAGGCTCCCATAGAAAATCAATAACATAATTACTCGATGTACTTTAATTATTTTAAATCATCTTTAGAGTGAAATTCTACACATAAATACACCCAGAGTAAAAGATAAAACTTGATTAGTAGCAACAACCAAACATACACAAAAAACCAACCACTCTTAAGTATTTATTCAAGTGGAACTGTTATAGCTGAAATTTTAATTTGAGTAATGCCACCAAGTTCATTTGAACGAATTTTAATCACAAGTATAGAAAGATAGCAACTGCAATATGTTAGATAGAAATATAGGTTTATTAGTTTGTATGAAAGTAGTTGAAGAAGCCTGACATGGGGAAGATGCAATGTTAGAAGCTTTGAAGATTGAGACCCTGGAATGAGACAAATAGAGATATCTGTGCATTCACCAAAACTGAAAAGCATGAAAGAATTTGTAATGATTGTAAAATCAACAGCACTTTCGACAGATACCTGATACTCTGATGGTGTTGATATCCATGCTCCTCAAAAAAGTTGTGAAGAGCTACTGGAATTAAACAAAACTATGAGGACATTGGAAGTGAAATATGTTGCAAATATCCAAAATATGTTTAGCGGTTTCGATAGCAAGTATAAGTTGAACGGGTGTGTTTGAAAGGATGAACGTATGATGAAAGACCAAAAACGAAGACATTAATTTTGAAACTTACATGTAATCCGTGAAGAATTGGGAACACGACAAGGAGCGAATCCGAGAGAGAGAGAGAGAGAGAGAGAGAGAGAGAGAGAGAGAGAGAGAGAGAGAGAGAGAGAGAGAGAGAGAGGTGAAAGTGTGAATACTAAAGCACGTTTGCGGAATTAAACCGACGACTGATACCCTAGAATCCCGGATTGAAAGAGAAACCGAAAGGCAGAAGTGGGAATCATGAGATTGTTTGATGAATGAACCTGACGATAGAAACACTTGAGTCCCAGATTGAGTTCATCCACATAAAAGTGATATGAAAAGCAACGATGATGAAGAAGTTACAGGTGACCTTGCTGGAGAATCGGAACTGCTCATTGAAACTGAAATTTGGAGCTCTGTGATTGGAACTCCTTAAAATTCAACGAAACATGTTATATAACTGTTTAAGGCGCTTTAGTATAGAGTAATAGATAATATAAATATTGAAAAGACAGGAAAAAAAAAATAAATAAATATTTTTCACACACAGAGAGGGTGAGATTGCGAGAACCCATACACACACTACATGGATTCATGAGAGATTTGAGGAGAAACTGCGCTGATGCGGTCCTTTTGGGTTCAATGCCCTCAAAATTGATTTTCCCCCTTTTTGCCCTAATCGTCTTCTTCCTTAGACTTTACCCCCATCAAACCCTAATATTTTCTTGAATTTTTAAGCAATTCCTTTTATTCCTCACACCTCAGGTCTTCAATTTTTCAAAAATCCCTTCAAATTTTGCCCAAATTTGTTTTCCAATTTGTTTAAAAGATAAGTGCTTATAGTGTTTTATATTCTGCGATGGTGGTTTTTGATTTTAAGTTTGAAATTTGTTGTCTTCGAATTCTATATCATATAATCGAATTCTCTTGATGATAATTTCTATTGAATGCAACCCAATGATCTCTAATGTGTACCCTAACTAAACAATCATAACCCTTTGTTTTTGGTCTGCACGATCCCCACCGTTATGTCTGATGAACCGTCTTCATCGCCGATCCATTGCGACGGCGAAATCAAGGACGAAAATAAAACCGCTGCAAGCAATAATAATGGAAGCGACGTTGTAGTGAGGAGAGAGAGGCCGTCGCGCGCATGTACTGCTCGCTCTGCGGCTCGGCTTTACGCTGCTGCCGCTGCAGAAGCGGCGGTTGTGACCGATGGACGGAAGCAGAAGTCTAAACGGCGGCCTTATCGGCGAATAATAGAGGAGGAGGAAGAAGAAGAGCCACCGCCGTCTCCGCCTAACCCGTATAGCAAGATCGTGACGCCGTTGGTTCAAGAGCCTCCGTTGTCACAGTTGGCACGGTGGAGTCTTAGGTCCATGTGGGAGTTAGCATCAATTCTTAATTTCTTTAATGTGAGTTTTAAAGAACAAATTTCAAAATATTTCAAAGAAAGATTCAATTTTGTTTTCATCCATAACGATTTTATTGAAATGTGAATAATCATTGTGGGTTTTGTAACTTCTGTTTTGCAGGTTTTTAGGCCTCTTTTGAATATCAAAGTCGAATTCTCTGTAGAGGAGTTTGAAACAGCTCTGATCACACCGAATGGTACTTTGGCTGACATTCACATTCCTTTATTGAAGGTTGGTATGCTGTGGTACTTTTAAACTTTTCGAAATTGTTGTTATAAATTGTTCAATGCATAAAAGTTAGTGTAAGCAATTTGACTTGTGTTGATGTAATTGGAACTAATTATTCACGGAATATAAGTTGCCAAAATGCTTGAATAATTGCAACTTTAGAGGAATGGTGTTGAAGGAGTTTTTGTGTTAAGAACACATGAAATGAGCTCAGGTGTTTGAAGCTGAACATTATCTTTTGTCGTAGGGTGTGGAATGGTCATGGTTTTGAAATTTCAAATGTAAATAATTGACTAATAGATTACAGTCAAGTACGTTGAGTGTTACCTTGTTTACGGGGCTTCAAATTTGAAAACATCTGAGACTTTGTGAATGAAACATCAATGATAATTTATTGTGGAAATTTAATACTATTGGTTCCCCTAATTTAGTTCAGTAATCTTATTTCATACATTGGCACTTTGCATGCCTAGTTTTTAAAATGTCATAACATTTACGATATGACTGTAATTGCAGAGTAAAATTATATATAGATACATTTAGGAGATTGCACTCAAGTATCTTGATGTACTATGCATCCAAACGACCTGAATTGAAAATCTACTCCCATGTACTAATAACGATTGTGCCTTCAAAAGACAACAAACCTTAGGACCTTAAGTGCACCTAGTGTTGACCGTATGTTTATAGATACGATGGCAAAACAATTACTACATTTTCTTAAACTGAGACGCTAAGTTATGAAGTATGCATCATGAAACTACTCCCATGTGCTTATAACGATTGTGCTTTAAATAAGCAACAATCCTTAGGTGCATCTAGAGTTGATCGTATGGGTATAGATACGATGGCAAAATATTTACTAATTGACTTAAATTGATATGCTACGATACGAAGTATGCATTCGACAATCAAGATTAATCCCTATCTACTTGCGATGGTAGGATGTAATTTGATCCTGCATTCTGGTTTGTCATCTGTGATACATCGAAATGTAACAATAGATATTTGATACTTCTGATTGAATGCCCTGCATATTCTTCTACGAAAATTGTTATGCCTTTTAGGGCTCTCTTTAATGGTTGTCACAAGGAAAACGGTCCACTTGAGTTTTTCCCAATGATGTTCTATATGAGTTTGCACATGTGTTTATCTTGTTTTATGTAATGCATGAGCTTAGAGATCTGACTGTTTTATAGGCCTAAATTCTTGTTTAGATTGCATTATGCCTTCTTGAAATGTAAACAATAGATTGGATAAAAGAAAAGGCTGTGCATTACTACATCAAGATAATGTGAAGATAATATTGGAAAAAACGAGGTTGGACAAATGAAGTTTGAAATTAACGTGTCTGAAATCTAATTCACAACGTCTTAACTGGCTTTGGATATAGTATATGTTAATATGCATTTGGTTATATCATACCTTGTGTTATCTATATTGTTGAAATTCTTGATGAAAATGAATCTGAAAATTTTGCTGTGATGTTATTTACTTAGGCAATACCTCCGGTTACTCGGATGGCATTAGGAAGGAATACATGGGTTACTGTTCTATGCAGAAAGTTAAGAGATTGGTGGCACTGGGTACGCTGTATCTTCTGCGTTTTCAAAGATTTTGGTGTTTAAGAATTGAATTTGTTGTGTTAAAAACCGAATATATATTTGAAACATTATTACAGGTTGCAGAGGGGGAATTGCCTATTGTAGCATCACACGGGTAGTTAATGTTACATTTATGATGATTTTTTACGTCATTCACTTTCATCAACAATTCACAATATTTCTTTATCAGAGCGGAGATTGAAACATATAACACACTTGATCCCAGTGTTCGTGTGATCATATTGAAAGCCTTATGTGATATTCGCGTTGAGGTAGTGAACATCTCATCCTTTGGTTGAGTCATCTATTGAGCCGAGTTCGGCTCGGCTAGGTTGCAGCTCTAAATTTTCAACTAGCCAACTAAATATGGTTCAACTCTTGCAGCAAGAAGATATCAGAAGCTATATAGAAGACTCTATAAAACATGGTGTTCCTCTTTCGGCATTTCGTAAGGAACGTACAGGTGGCGATTCTCATGGAGTTTCTTACTGGTACTACAATTTTAGTCGTTGGCTTATTTTAGAATTGACTAGTCAATCCAAAAATCTGTTTAAAATTGATAAATATTATTATTTGTCTTCTATTTGTCTCTGAGAAGGTACGAGGATGATCCTATTATCGGTCAACGATTGTACCGTGAAATTCGGACAGTTGAGGTGAAGAAAGGAAAGGGGAAAAACGTACAGTCTGTTCCATCTTACCAGTGGGAAACAATTGCTACAAATTTAGATGAGTTTCAAGACGTTTCAGTAAGTTTTCCAAGTGATTTCCTTTTTCTCCTTTCTATAGAAAATGCTCAAGTGAAGTGTCACAAATGGCAACATAATGTTACAACATGTCTTAGGAATCAAAATAAAAAATCACAGCTTTTATAATTTTCTTCCATGTTTCAAGTTTTTTAACCTTCATTTGATAGGAAAAGCTATTAGCTAGCAGAAACCGTACGGAGGCTTCACTTGGGAAGAAATTGAAGAACGACATGCTACCAGAGATTGAAAAGGTGCATAAGGTAATGAAGAATTCTCTTTATTCTTTTGTGTACATTCTTGGGGAAATGTCACTAGATAGAAAGGTACTTTTACAATTGGTTCATTTTGATAATTGTATTTTTTTGGTTTGATTTATTACAAGTTGAAATGGTCCATATGGTAATTATCGTCTTGGTGACGATACTTTATGAATTAGTTCTTTTTAGTAACTAAACGTTTTGAATTGACTCATTTTTAGCAATATGTCTCTTTTCCTGATTTTAATTACCAAAATGAGTCATTTCTAAACATTTAACTACCAAAGTAGACCGCATCAATAAGTGTAATTACCAAAATGGACTGTTCCAAGCTCTTAGATATATCCATACTTACCAATATGGACCATTTTAGAAAGTTGTAATCACCAAATTGAACCATGGGAAAGTATAATTACCAAAATGTACCAGTGTAAAACTATGTTACTAGTTAGTGGGTAGTGATATTTTCCCTAAATTGTTTTACTAAACGAGGTACTAAATTACGTTAATCATGTTGAGAGCACAAACATACGACTTCTAATTCTTTGTTCGTGCAGAGAAAAGAGAAGCTGCTCAAGAAACAGCATCGGCAAGCTCTTCTTCTTGATAGCATGATTGTCGATGCACTTGGTCAAGGACGCTCCTTGCGTGGCAGAAAACCTGTGTCCTACACTTTCGGTACAATTAATGACATGATTTGGATCTTATATTTCATTCGTGTAGTAAAGGAATTTGCTATTCATCATATAGTTTAGTCCCATACAAACTCATAAAAATCGTAAGTTTTGATGATGCATATAAGTATAGAACTTACTCAAAGTATTTGCCATTCTAAATCTATCGAGTGATTGGATGATTATGCAGATGATTATGACCGGTCAATCAATGAGGCAATCAAGATTACCAAGTATGGATTTTTTAACCTTTGGTATCATAAAATAGCAACATACATGCTTTTTTATTTGTTATGTTTTAGTCACTGCTATCTTTTTTATTTGGGTATTGTATAGGTCAGTGTACTTTTAAAATCTGTCCCATTTAGGTCATTGATTATTTGGACGAGCGGTTTCACATGTTAAAATTTTGACTTGATATATCGTATGTTACTCAATAAGTGATGTGTCTGGTAATTAGGTGAAAACGATATCGTTTTATCAACAATGATACATGAAGTTCTACTAGTTTATGGTTCTGTAAAAACACGTGTGATGTGTGTCGAATGATATTTTTAAGTTGACCCATGTCATTTATCGGAGACCAACTATGATACTAGGTGTAATTATAACCTATAAAATTGATTATCCGGTTAGCCAGTGAGTGAGACCAATTTTGGAAGTATAGTGACCTATATGCGTTATGAAAAAAGTTCAATGACTAAAACAGGAAACAGGATAAATGAGAAAGCACATTTCTGTCTCTACGATAGAAACCCCTGTTTCAATTTATATTTGTTATGGCAGTTTGTATGAAATATATCCTTTTTAGCTGGTAAGTTTCGTTTTGACGTTTTCTCAACGTTTTCTTTTGCAGAAGGAAGCAACCGTCCCCAGAACCTAGCGTTAGAAGAGAAGGGTTGCGGCATGATGCCTCTTCAAATGGTAAATGGGGCGATCCATCACAAAATTCCCATCTAGCCTCGTTAAGTCCATCTTCACCAGATTCACTCAATTTTGAAGAAACCGATGAGGACCATGCATCTGAACCGTTGGATCGAAGGTACTCCCTGTTGGTTTCACAAGTTCAAGTGGCCTATAATAATGAAAAACCTAACCCACCCACACCTCTCCCGATGTATAGCAACAGGAAGAGGCAACGGCCTCAAAGGTATTCAGCACACGAGTTTGTAGAAGCAGTTTCGGATAATGAGGCAGATATGGATAGTGATGATGATATAGTTGGTGAAGCTGTATATGATGAGGAATATCTGAAGCAACGAAAAGGGCGGAGGAAGATGTCGAGTAGCTCTGAGGGAGACGAGGAGTATCATTGGGACGAAGAAAATGCTGAAGAGGAAGAAGAGGAAGGTGATGATGATTCGTTGAGTGCAAGTGAAGACAGTGATGTGCCACAACGATTGAAACGATTGCCAGGCCGGACTAGGAGGGAAACAAAGTTAAGGTCAGTTGGTGAACTCCAGGCTGGTCTACGACGCAGTAAAAGGGCTACCCGGAACCGAATTGATTACACGCAGTATGAGTTTTCAGAGTCGGAACCTGAGTTAGCGAAGCATGAGAAGTCGAATGGTTCAGATAAAAACTCAGAAGCAAGTGATAGCCCAGGTTTTTCGATGGGAAGTGACGACAGCGAATGCAATGATGATGATAATGCTAACGATAATGAAGATGATATTGTTGATGATAATGATAACGAGGAGGTGAAGATCGACCAACCCGTTGTAAATGAAAACCAGAAAACTGAAAAAGAAGAACAACATGAACCACCCATGAAACTAGGTGACCCTGTTGAAGACGAATTCGAAGAAGGTGCACACAAAAGACGGTTTCTTGATCTAAACGAGCTAGCACCAGGTTCCGGCTTTGACGATGGTCCGTTGATGAAGGATGAAGATACAGATAATGTTTAAAGCCTCCCCTAGTGAAGCTAGTTGTATGATATATATAAATATATTTGTTAGTTTTCGTGTTCGAGTTTACCCCCGACGAAGGAAACTTAGAAGGATGCTTCGTTGGCGAAATTTTATGCAACAAATCCCCAACGTATGCCGAGAAGAAATGTTTATCGATCGTTTTCTAGTATGTTTACACCGTGGAAACCTGCAAGGGGGATGATTCGTTGATGCTTTAGTGATTACTTCCCTTGCTGCAAATTAACATTTTACCCTATAGCCATCACTCATCATAGTCTCTTCAGATGCTTAAGAACCTGAATTCCAATTTTCGCGGTCGTTTTTCGTTTAGAATCTCCTCATATGGAAAGGTAAATCTCAATGTTTTAACACGGCAGTATTGACATTAGTGCTGCAAATGAGTCAAAACTTATATTGAGCAACTTGAACTTGAATTTGGCTAGATCCAGTTGTGTTTTTTTTGAGTCTGATCCCAAAACTCAGGCTCAAATCATGATGCCGAACTTAGCTTTTAATGTTTTGGTTCAAGTTTCATCGAGGTTTTCAAGGTTTGTATATGTATATATATGGCTATAAACGAGTCGATCTTTTATTGAGCAACTCATTCTTTATCTATATCAGGTCAAGGTTTTATGAAGCTTGATCCGAGACCTGAAAATGTAGCTCAAAAAGTTATTCGTCTGTTATATACTTGTATTTAAGAAGAGTTCAAGCCAAATTTGAGTCAGTTTCTAGCCGGGCCGGGCTCGAATATGCACTTTGAAAGCTCGTCGAGCTTGAGTTGACTCGTTTACAGCCCTAATCGGCATGGCCTTCGAAAATAGACTTTTTTTCTCCGGTTATATATAAAACTGTATCTTTGTTGCATCAAGAAATGCACATTGACATGTATGCAGAAACCCATATGACAGTTCCATGACTCTTCTACGGTTATCGAAACAGATTAAGATCACAAAAGGTTGAATGAGAATTTCAAAACAGTTTTCTTGATTAGCCATATATCTAATATACACAGATGGTTTCATTGAATACTATGGGTTGTGTTATCTCATGTTGCAGCACCCGGTTCGACCATAAAGCTTTATCTTATTCCACATGCACAACATTTGTCTCGGTGATTGATAGTGCGATGTATAGTAATCTTCGATGCAGCCGAACTGGCAAAACTTCAAACTGTGCACATAGTCTACGGGTCTCGTTTTGTTAAACCGCTCTACCCACATTCCCAAACTTACATCTTCCATCTTGAACAACTGTTGCACAACTGTTAGTTATATACAATAATGCGTAATACACATGGGTTGTGTACATTAAGGTTTGTATCGATGAGTTCTGACCTTCAACATGTGCTTCTCAAACTCCATAGCAATGAACTCGGCAATATCTGAAGATAAAACGTACCCCGCACCATTTGCATAAGGCGGATAATCTTCCTCTGGCCATTCCTATTTTCATAAAAGGTACTTTAGGTATTTTACACAGGTATAGTAGCTAAGGGTGCGTAACGGGAAAATACTGGAATGTATCATACTGAACCGGTGTTGTTCAGTTTTCAAAAGGGATTACGCAAAAAACCATTACCTTGTCAGTTTTTTTGTGATTAAAACCCCAAACTATTTTTCGCTGCATAGAAAACCCCGAACTAACTAAAAATCTGCAAATCAAGGTTTTATCAATGGGTAAACGGTTGAAACCATTTATTAATCCTACGTGGACCGGTAAATAACCTACGTGGAATAAATTTTAATTGTTAAAACCGGTTGTTAAGTATTAAACATCATTTAAACCCCCGCTGATGATGTAATCCCGTTTAAAAATTACAAATAAAATTATCAACGGGGTTTAAATGATGTGTAATACTTGGCAGCCGGTTTCTACAATTAAAATTTATTTCACGTAAGTTATTTACCGGTCCACTTAGGGTTAATAACTGGTTTCAACCGTTTACCCATTGATAAAACCTTGATTTGCAAATTTTTAGTTAGTTCGGGGTATTCTATACAACGAAAAAGGGTTTGAGGTTTTAATCACAAAAAAATGACAAGTTAATGGTTTTTTTGCGCAATTATCCCTATTCAAAATAAACAAATTTCAACTAAAAATCGATAACTTAACAATAAAAAACTTTTAATTATATAATGGTAAAACTAAAAATTTTAAAAGTCAATTACCTTCTTTAATTGTTAATAGACCTAAATATATGATACATATTTTGAGAATAAGGCCTCAGCGGTTGCCGTATTGATCTTGCCTAGGCTTGGCTTACGTGCTCAGCTCAAGCAAGAAGAAGCTATAAAGTCAAGCCTATTGAATGGTGGCAGAGGCCGGTCATGATTTTATGGTACTGTCGAAGGTTATGTGCAATCCTAGTTATAGGACTCGGTACATAAATGCTTATAAAAGCGATGAAACAAATGATAGCATTACCTCGTATGTTACCGCCCATTTACCATATCGCAAAGGTTTATGATAATAGTTGATATTTCCCAAATACAGGTTCTTGCCATCGGCAACTTTATTTGCTTCGCTAAGGACTGCGTCAACTCTAACGAATGTATCATCGTCACACTTCATAATATACTTGGCAAGAGCTGTTCGAACCTAAACAAAATTACAAGACCGTAAATGAGTATGGGTTTTAGTAAACTCTATCTTTATCGTCCTAAATTCGCTCTTTGCAAGTGAATACTCACCCCATATTCACATATAGCAACGGTTTTAAGAACAACAAGATCGTAATTATCCATGTAGGGCACGATGACAATATCACCGAAGAAATCTGCTTCTTTCTTTAACTCGGCATTGACTTCCTTTCTTGCATGCTGTCGATTTATTATTATGGGAACTTAAACAATGTACTAATGCATAATGCATAGGGTAATTAATTAGCATCCTTGCTTACCAATGCTACGAAGAAACGAGCAACAACAATTGATGACTTAACGAGTTCGTACTGCATCCATGACTTCCGAACAGCCATACGCTCGGAAAAATGATTCCCTGCCGAAAGGACACCAATGAAGAGATCAATAGGTGCGTCCGGAAGAGATGGTGTCTTCCATTCGTTTGACATCTCGAGGTTTCTTTGCGGAGCAAAACTAGGGTGCGTTGAAGGTAATGAACCGGCAAATATTGCGTTGACGTCAACGTCTCCTTTCAGTGCCAAACCTGTGGCATCCTCCAATGCAAATCCCTATGAAAATTAACAAAACGACGTTCAGGGAGTATCTCAATTGTCGATATTGTCATTCTAAACCGTTTCAAGGATGCAACTGACCGTTCGATAAGGAAATGAAGTTATGTGTCGACCATCAACGTTTACATGGTAACCCTCGAAGCCCGCACTTAGAGTAAGAACGAATAACTTCCCTTCTACGAAAGAAAACGGCCAGTTATAATCCACCTTCTTTGTTCGCCCGATCATTCTATTCAACCACCAACTCGTCTTTGATTCCTCCGAGCTATAATCATCATCTCGTATCCATTTCTCACATTTCACCTGACCATCAACTATGATAACATACTCTAAATCAATTTCTGCTCTGACGTTTGATGGAATGAAATGAAATTCATAAGCTTTTTCAATCAATGTTAGTTACAATAAATAGATATTGATATAGAAATAAAGAAAAACCATTTAATCTTCGTTCTATTTCTATTGTTTTGATCTTCTTCATATTGAAAAAGAAAAAAGAAAAATGAAATTTATACTAACATAAATTCTATATTTTCTCTCACTAAGAAAAAATGTTCTCGTCACATAACAAAAGTATATGTAAATCTCATGTAATTTTATTCCATTCCACTGTACCAAAAGTAGCTTAGATGGATCACGATTCCTACATTACAACATAATCTAATTGTCAATGATCCCCAACAAACCACAATAGATAACGATTTATTTGTCATCATCATTTATAAGAAAAACTTGCAAACCTAACATTTCTTCTCTAGATTCCATTATTTTAAAGATACCATAAGAGTGCGTTTGAGTTTTGACACAATGAAACTGAGTGAATAAAATTCCGTAAGGTTTTCGAATATTTTTATTATGTAACGTGAGACTTGATTCTCAATAAAAAAAAAAAAAATGAAGAAATGATTCTCTCATTTCCTATCCAAGACAAAAAATAAAAAAAAGAAAAAAGAAAAATATGAGTTTTTATTGTTTATCATTTTCATTCTATGACAGGATTTGTGTTTTTTTTGAACGGTCATACTCCTAAAATACTGATTTACCACAAGTCTTGCTTTCTTTACAAGACTTATTTTCGCCACCTAAATTTCAACTAAACTCCTGTAATTATATAATCTACGATTCCACAATACGAAATGCTTGTAAAAAGCTAATTACAAGAAAACCGAAATCCGAAGTTAATTGACTTTTAAGTTTGACTTTGACTTACCAGTTTCTTCGTCAATTCTTGACTTCCATCCTTCACATCTATGAGCAATTCCCCATTGCATTCTATAACATGTATTGAGTTCAATCACTGGTTTCCCACTCCAATCCCCTTTCAATCTCGGATTAAAATGCAAAATCCTTGGTGGATCTTCACCATCAACCGTTTTCAAACCCTGTAACTCCATCATAAACTGCGAGACCATCAAATTCTGACCGGGTTTTAGTAAAGAAATCTTTGGGTTTTCTTCCAAATGACCATTTCTAGGCCTCCCCACAACAGTTATATGTGATCCTAAACTTAACCCACAAGGAAGCACAATTATGTTTCCCTTTTTACGAAAATTAGACCCAGATAACGTCACAGAATTAGGGCAAATCTCTGTTTTCGAAATGGTTTTTGAAGGTAATTCAAATTGACCTAATTCGAGTTCTTCCCAAAACTTCTTACCAACTGAAAATGCTTCTTTTGCTGACTTGTGAAGTGCGCCAAATCCATCGTTTGTGATGTTGATATTGTAAGTCAAACTAGATAAAGATTTAAACTCACGGGTTTTGCGAATTTTTCCGGAACTGTGTCGGATTTGGGATTGTTTTGATTGTAATTGTTGAAGTTGGTGTTCATCTTGTTCAGTAATTGATTTGAATATGAAGGGAAGTAGTAAACTAACGATGAACATGTATAAGAACCCTACGCCGATTAGAAACTGGATTTGCTTCAGAGACATGAACTCGAACTTAATTCGGTTCATGTTTGGAGGGAATTAGATGAGAGAATGAAGGAATTAGAGAAAGTAATTGATTAAAGGGGAGTTTAGTTGGTTTCTGAAACATGCAGAAAGAGATATGGACGCCATTGATACAGTGTGAAGGTGGAATTGTAGAGAGAGAAAGACGAGGCGATGGAGGTGATCGGCCACCGCTTACCGCCGCCGTGACCGGGAATCAAACAGAATTTGATATTTTTGTACAAAAATTTAAGATTGTGACACTTGAATGCGTCATGCAAAAATGTTATATTTATATATAGAAAAAGTAAGTTTTTTATGAATGATATATCCACCCTTTCACATGTAAGAGTGTGGGGAGTACCCACCTTTCCCAAACCCACTTTTCTGTACACGTCAGCGCCACATCAGCTTTTCTCTCTCCACCTTTCCCCACCTTTCTAACTAGGAAATACCCACCTTTCTTAACCTTTCCATCTTTCTTAATTTTTTTAACATTTTAATTAATTTTAACTAACAAAACAAATACTAGAATTAGAATAATTAATTTCATAAATTATTTAAAAACTATTACATAAACTAAAAATTAAAAATTACCGAATTAAAATAAAAAAAATACATAACAGTAAATAAAAATTAAAATTACGAATGAACATTAAAAAAAAGACAAACTAGCCGTCTAAATTTGGTATTTGGGCAAGTGCAATACGTTTCATGAGATGTGAATGAAGGTTATTGTGTGTTTCCTGGTTAAGTATATAAAATACGAAACTATACGAACGAAACAACAATTACGAAACTAAAATAAAAAAATACAAACATTTATGAAACTATGATAAAAGAACAAAAAATAACATTATAAAATTATAAAAGTAAAACTATATATATATATATATATATATATATATATATATATATATATATATATATATATATATATATATATATATATATATATATATATATATATATTATATATAGGGTCAGGTTCTATGGGGCACCTGTATGCATTGTACACTTTGGGAACCTGTATGCACCGTTAGATCTTGAATTTTAATGGTTCAGATTGTAGTGGCAAAAGAGTAATTAACTTGAAAATGGGTGCACGGGTGCATAACTTCTCGCGCGCGGAAGGGCAAAATCGGAAGATTCTTTAATTCAGAAAATATTGAATCCGAATCTAAACAAACATGATGCATCTTCATCCAATTTATTGGATTCGTCTTCAAACACGATGCATCTTCATCCAATTCAATTTCAAACATGATGCATTTCGACCATATTCATCATCGTCTTTGTTCCATCATTATGCATCACCAAAATCGTGATGCATTTCGGCCATATTCATCCTCGTTTTTGTTCCATCATTATGCATCACCAAAATCGTGATGCATTTCGACATTCAAACGTGGATTTATGGGAAGGTGGTTGATCATTTTATTTAGTTTCCTAAATAAATGATAAATATTAAATTAAATTTTATAATTTAACAATATATTATTAAGGAATCCCAAAATGCCCTTAATGCACCCTTTGTAAACAAGCAATGCATTTTTGGTTCCCATTTGGTTCCCGATGCATATGGTGCCCCATAGAACCTCAATCTATATATATATATATGTATATATATATATATATATACAAAATAAAAAAAAGAATAGAAGTTCTACAAAAAAAAAAGGAAAAGAAGGGGGAAGAAGAAGGAGAAGCGGGGTGGAGCGGGAAAGGGAGGCCGGGCGGGGTTGGAAAAGCGCGGGGCCGCAAGATGGGGGCGGTGTAGCCGCCAGGGGGGCAGCCAATGTGGCATCCCCGCTTTACCGCGGGGTGAGTACTCCTCATGCCCTAAGAAACATAAAGCTTTTATAATTTGTATTTAATTCTAGGAAAGGTAATATAAAATATAAAATATAACAGTAAATGCACTGTAAAATTTTTTTTTGTCAAATAGTAATGTAAAATTATATTTTGGTCAAGAAAGAAAATGAAATTTAAATTTTAGGACAAGAAAGATAGTCAGATATTATTTTTTTACAAAAAAAAAAGAGCATGAAATTAAAATTTTACCTTATTAATTGGTCATCAATACTCTCTTTTATCAAATTTAAATTTAATGTTATCTTTCTTGCCCTAAAGAGTTTCACATTACATTTATTGTCAATTTTTGTATTTTATATTACATTTCTTGGTAATTAGCCCATAATTTATGATACATTTTAAGGGCAATCCATAATAGTACAATACCTTTTTTAATATAGCTTGTACTACATTCTAATTTTGGGTAAGGTACGTGGAATTATTTGATTGAGTTATTTAAATATTAATATTGAGTTCGACCCATTATCGAGTTATACGTGGAACCGTCACGTGACGAGAAATTAAGTTAATCAGATTATGGGACTAAATTTATAAAAGGTTACAATCTGGTTAATTATTGATTAATTTGAAGCCCGATTATATAAACTTGTAATTACTGACAACGAGATCGGATATTGGGTGTTAGACCGAGTTGTAATCAGAACGTGTGTATATATATATATATATATATATATATATATATATATATATATATATATATATATATATATATATATGTGTGTGTGTGTGTGTGTGTGTGTGTGTGTGTGTGTGTATGTATGTATATATGTATATATATGTACATGTGTATTGTTCAAGCGTAGTCCGGCGGGATTTGACGTTGGAGCCGTTCCTTATCGTTCCCGGACTCGGACCATAGCTGAAACAACAAGAGAAACTCGTTAGAAGTGGACCCAAGGCCGGAGCCCCGGAATCCACCTCCGACGATCAAGTCAGATTTACATAATTGGGAAATGAATAACAATATGATTAACTAAAACTCAGAATCATAGAGACGTTAAGTGCAGTAATATAAGTATATAATCAGTTGGCTTACGTTAGCTGAAAACAATACCAAAAGAGTACCAAATCTCAAACCATTACGATCAAACCTTGAGTTGGCTGCTGGTGGTTCGTGGAAGATGCATGAAGCAGAGGCGGTGGAGGCAGATCGTAGAGGGAGATGGAATACCTGCGACGGAGTGATGGCGGTGGCGGCGAGGGTTTGGACGGAGGAGCGGCGGCAGTCGCTGGCCGGAGCGGTGGGCATGGAGCCGACGGGTCGAAGCCAGGAGAATCGCTTGGGAGGAGTTGCTTGGGAGGAGTTGCCCTCTTCTCTGCTGTTCCCCTCTTCCAGATAAAGTCCTAGACCCCAAAAATAAGAGATGGGCTTTTTCGGTCCAACCCCTTATTGATAATGTGACCCACATCATCAAGTCCCCCAAGTCCTGAGTGATTGGTTTTATTCAAACTAATTACTTTGGACTTAATTCTAAGTCTACCTTACCTGATACCGATATTGATGTTAAGCCCATGTGTTCATGTAGTAAGAATGTGTAATCAAATGCAACAGTAAATCAATAAGCATAAATCCGTACAAATAAATTTTGCTTTTTCTAATTTATAGCAAGTACTAAATAATCTGTACTTTTGATAATGATGATATCCAAATAAAGAGTTTAACCTGAGATTGTTGTGATGTTAATTACGCGTCGTTCTGGTTCTGCCTCTGTTTCAGGCCAACCTTTGGAGTTTGATGCTAATTACCCTTCTTTGTACCTGAAATTATAAACCATCTTTTTGTACTTAAATAACACTTCAGAATGATCATTGAGGTGATCTGTCCTTTAATAACAAGGCATGCGACCATCCCTTGGAGGGAGTGATCTGTCCTTTAATAAGAAGGCATGCGACCAACCCCTTGAGTGAGTGATCTGTCCTCTAATAAGAAGGCATGCGACCACCCCCTTGAGGGAGTGATCTGTCCTTTGATAAGAAGGCATGCGACCACCCCCTTAAGAGAGTGATCTGTCCTTTAATAACAAGGCATGCGACCACCCCCTTGAGGGAGTGATCTGTCCTTTAATAAGAAGGCATGCGACCATCCCCTTGAGGGAGTGATCTGTCCTTTAATAAGAAGGCATGCGACCACCCCCTTAGGGAGTGATCTGTCCTTTAATAACAAGGCATGCGGCTACCCCCTGTAGAGAGTTTGCCTGTCCTTTCGAAACAACAATTGAATATGTGAACATGTAAAGGTTCCTTTATTCATTCCTTTAGGAAAACATTGAGAATAGAACTGGAAATTTGCCTGGTGAGTTCATACATAAAACTTTTTCAAGTTCCACAGGTTGTCTGATAAATAGTTTGAAATACAAAACAAATACATTCTACCAAATAAGCGAGTCAGACGATTAGTTGCGTAAGGAATTGTCTACGCCTCTAGGGGGTTCAATCCATGTTGCCAATTCAGTTTATAACACGAAACATGTAACATGTATGCAAGATGACCTTATCTAACAAACATTAAATAGGCTTTTCTTTTTTCTGCTCAGCTGACTTTTTTATTGAACATACACAAACATACCATTGTCCATCACTTAACTTCAAAGCATTTAATACATTAACCAAATTATATTTATACTAACATCTACGAGTGTTCATTCTAGATAAGAAATGCACAAACCAAATTGATAGTTATGTTCTGCATATCCTTTCCTACATAATACTCCAATAAAACATAGTACTGATGATAAGAAAGTTACAAACCAATTTGATTACAAGTTAAATTCCAAAAAGAAATAACTTAATAAAACATAAACTGATGATGGGACGCATACGAAATAATTCAATTGTAAAAGATTCTTTGATGAAGAGTCTGTCCAAATTGATTTGTTTGATTCCATTACTTTAGGTATGGGTTTTGGCATACTAACATTAGTTATAATTAACTTGTATTATCTTTAAGCATTTCTCTTTTTAAATATTTATTAAGTTATTTTGATGGCATCTTGACTCTTGATGTCAACATGGTTTTATGGTTAGAAGTCATAATAAGGTGGTGTTATACATGTCAAGAATCATGCACATAGATAAGCATTTTTTTTTTCATCTCAACTGACACCACCCAGCAGGAATATATGCTAAAGTGCATTATGGAACCTCCTTATCAAATGTGGATTGGTTACATGGTGGTGCTGAATCACTTCTCACGTTGACCAACTTGTTTAGTTATTGGCCTAAGACAAGCTCTTAGGAAATCCAATGATGTAAAGGATCCCTGTACCTGATGCTGTGTCCGAGGTACTAGATGGCAACACTCCATCAACTTAGCTCAAAACTTAAGAATTATGTTAAAGAGACATGAAAATATTATATGTAATTCACATGCTTAAATGAGTCCTTTGTTATTATGTATTTACACACTTTGTTTGGATATATATGTTCAATTAGCCTTTTAACATACCTACTGGTCAATGACAATTGGCAAGCAAGGGGCTTTCAGGTTCCTTCAACTTCATAACTAATCATAATTACAAAATCATACATTATATTATAATATTATTGTTCTCTAAAAAAACTATAATCATCGATCTATAAATTTCATTCATTTATAGATTTTCCTGTTACATCAATGTCAATAGCTATTTGTACAAATTAATAAAGAAATTAAGTGATAAGTTTTCATGTTAATTTAAATAGTTGTATCCCAAAGTTTGTATTAATGAAAATTACTATAACAAATTAAGTGACAGCCTAACACAACCTCTTGGCATCACTCTTATGAGCTTACATAGTTACACTGTAACTAGACTCATCAAATAACATAACATTCTTTTAATGCGAACTCACAGAAATAAGGACAAATTACCATCAATAAATATACAATAAGTTTGTGGGGAGATAAGAGAGAACCTCGGAATTGGAATCGAAATTAATTTTCGTAGAACCCCTCACTATATCAATCAAGTCGGGCAAAACCACGGTTGAGCTAGGATTTATTCTGTGAGTCTCCATAGCCAAAGCTTGAGTTAGATACTAAAATCTCACTGTAATAAACAGGCAGAACCTAGAAACGAAACCAGAACACGAAGGCTAGTTGTTCGAGGTCCCACGGATGGCGCCATTTGTTCAAGCGTAGTCCGGCGGGATTTGACGTTGGAGCCGTTCCTTATCGTTCCCGGACTCGGACCATAGCTGAAACAACAAGAGAAACTCGTTAGAAGTGGACCCAAGGCCGGAGCCCCGGAATCCACCTCCGACGATCAAATCAGATTTACATAATTGGGAAATGAATAACAATATGATTAACTAAAACTCAGAATCATAGAGACGTTAAGTGCAGTAATATAAGTATATAATCAGTTGGCTTACGTTAGCTGAAAACAATACCAAAATAGTACCAAATCTCAAACCATTACGATCAAACCTTGAGTTAGCTGCTGGTGGTTCGTGGAAGATGCACGAAGCAGAGGCGGTGGAGGCAGATCGTAGAGGGAGATGGAATACCTGCGACGGAGTGATGGCGGTGGCGACGAGGGTTTGGACGGCGGCGAGGGTTTAGGCCGTCGCTGAGCCGTAGAGTGGAAGAGAGGAAGCGGTGGGAGAAAACTAACCAGAGGGAGATGGAGGTCCAGAGGTTACTGTCGTTGCCGGTGAGGTATGGCGAAGGAGCGGCGGCGGCGGTCGCTGGCCGGAGCGGTGGGCATGGAGCCGACGGGTTGAAGCCAGGAGAATCGCGTGGGAGGAGTTGCTTGGGAGGAGTTGCCCTTTTCTCTGCTGTTCCCCTCTTCCAGATAAAGTCCTAGACCCCAAAAATAAGAGATGGGATTTTTGGGTCCAACCCCTTATTGATAATGTGACCCACATCATCATGTATTTATGTACGTACATACATGTGTATATATGTGTACATACATACATACATACATACATACATACATACATACATACATACATACATACATACATACATACATACATACATATATATATATATATATATATATATATATATATATATATATATATATATATATATATATATATATATATATATATTCGAGCTACTTGCTTGCTTCTCTCACTTGTTTCTTTTCAAAGTCAGAAATGTAAGATGTGTGTGTGAATTGTCTCAACAGTTGCAGCGAACGAGCTTAATCGAAGCTAAGGTCGGGGATTTGAGCCGTTAATCCGTTCATCAACTTCACTAATAAGCTCAAGTAAGTTTGGGTGAGAATTCGTGGATTTTACGTTATTAGTTGTTATTAAAAGATTGAAGTTGATTGTTTTATGTTTCTGAGTGAATTCGAAGATAATTAAATGAGTTTTGTTAAGCTGGAAGTGAATTTGAGGATTATCCCCTGGCTGGGATGAAACAGAGCTTACTGCTTCTGTTCGTTCGTGAGCGCGGTCGCGATCCCCTGATTGCGGGCTGTAATGTTCTTGTGATGAGCTCGGGTCGCGATGCCATGAGCACGGGGAGCGATGGGTCGCAGGCAGTTAGGGGTTGAGCTCGGGCCGCGCCGCAATGACGATCTTGACCGAGATCGATTGAACGCGACTGCGATGGTAAGCACGACCGCGACCCTTTGAGCGCGGCCTTGTGTAACATCCTAGGATTTAAATAATTGTAATTGAGGATTTTTAGTTTAAACTTTGAATTTAATGTAATCAAGTTGAATTATGAATGATAATTATATATGGAAGTTTTGTATTCGGAAATTTAAAAGTTGATTGCTATTTTAAGAAATTAAGAAAAATTTAGAATTTCAATTTATTAAGTTAGGGCATGTTTGATAAATTTTTTCATTAAGTTCTGTCTGGATTTAGAGGACTGTCTGGATTAAGTAATGTTGTTTTGAGAATTAACCGAATGTTTGCTCTTTTGCTGAATAAACAGTTTGAATAAGATTAAATGACAATTTTGTCCTTCATCTAGATTAAGCATCTGTTTGTTTTTTGTATTGAACAAACTGTCTGAACGGAAACTTTAAAATAGTTCAAATGAATAATTTAATAACTTATCTAGGTATAAAAACTTTAAACACAATTAAATATAAATATGTAGGTCCCGAGAGGTTCCCAAAGTATATAGTTATAAGCTGTAGAGGGGGGGGGGGTGAATACAGCTATTTAAAAACTACACACTCTTTTCTCAATGTTTGTATGTATTATCAACAATTTTAATTACAACAAGCTTGAATGCGAAGTTCAAGCTGATGATGACAGTACAAACAGTTGTTCACTAGTCTAAGACAACTCAAACTAGTTAATACAATGAATACACTCACTAAGAAGCACTCACTGTGTTTACAAGACTTAAGGGAACAACTTATGTAAAACAGCTTAGACACACAGATACTGATTTACACAGAAGGCTTGCATGCATGAAAATCACACTTGCACGTTCACTCTTGGTTTCAGCACTTAGCTTTCTTCACTCCTCTTTCTGTCCTTAGAAGCTTCCTTTTATACCCACTCAGAGGATCTAAGAGAAACATCTTCATTGGACGGAATGAAAAAGGAGAAGTCTTGTTGAAAAGACAACATAACCTTTTCTGCACTTTTCTGAAAAGCAGACTTGTCTTCACATGTGCAGAACTTTTGTCTTTTTACTTGTCTACTGTTGCATTGCCTTTAACTAATTTAGGAATGTCAACTTTGCGTCTTTCTTCCTTGTAAAGGCCTATTTTGATATAAGAAAAAGGTCTGTCACCCTTTTTCAAATAACCTTTTGTCTTCATGTTACAGAACAGCTTGGGCAGGCTGAGCATTTCTGTTTTCCACTTTGTCTTCGACTTTGTAAACTGATCTTGTAGTCAAAAACAATACATGATGACTTGGAAACATATTCCATAAAGTGTTTAGCCTGTTCACAAAGAACAGGTTCTGTTCACAAAGAACAGAACACTTTAAAAAATGCCCAAGCTGCTCAACAGTGTAGAGCAGCGTAGACAGTTTATGTCCAGCCTGTTCAGCAGACAGAGCAGCTTGGACAAACTGTCTTAGTTGCAACACATGCAACATATAGAACAGCTTTAGACTGATATTGCAAATCATTTTCAGGTTTCAATAAGGCATATAACAGGCCTTAAAATTCAACCTTCAAATGATCAACAGATTTGAATTATAAAATCTCCCCCCTCAGATGTAGAACAGGTTTGACTGAGGCCTTTTTGTGCCTTAACAATCTCCCCCTATTGCAATAACAGTCTAGCTGGTCTTATCAAAAATCACTATATATTTTTACAGTACATTTGCTAAAATAAAATTACAACATTACAGTAAAGTAAAAGATCAGTTTATATATACACTGATTCTTGATTACACTAGAACAACACATGTTCTTACAAGAGTACAACTAATGTACTAATGTATTTTACAACTAATGTAAAAGCAAAAATTACAACTTATGTAATAATGTACAACTAATGTACAAGATGTACAACTAATGTACAAGATGTACAACTAATGTACAAGATGTTTGGACTGTTTGAGTTGGGAGCAGATAATGGCAAGCCTGTCCAACTGATGGACAGCTCCCATTCTTCACCTACCCAGACGGTAGATGGACTTCATAACAATGGAGAAGGATCCTGAACAATCTTTTTCCAGTTCTTCCCTTGTATCCTCAAGTTCCTCAACTTCACTTCTGTTGATCATGAACTTGGATCATTGAGCTCTCCTCTCAAGAAAGCCTCTGAGCTTGATCCCAGAGGCTGCTCTCATTTGCTAGACTGCCTAAATGAAATGCAAGTCTGAAGGCGGCAAGTCTGTGCTTCAGATCAATTTGTACAGCTCTGAGGCTTCTTTGGAAAGCACTTCTTCTGAAGTTAGGGGATCTACAAAAAATGCCCCCAGCTCAGGTTCTTCAATAATCTTGCCATCCTCAAACTCTATTCCTTTAGGCAGACTATGATCAACTCCTTTTATTTCAATGGCATAGTCGCCCTGTTCAATCAGGGTAAGGAGTAGCTCCATCTCTGTATCCTTCTTTGTCCTTCTGGCCTTTATTTTGGGGTATGTCACAGAGACACCCTCTCTTACTTCTTTTGGAATCAGGCCCAGCTCACTTACTCTCTCCATCAGCTTCTTGATGTATGCCCTGATAGTCTTAGCCGTTTCTGACTTAGACTGGCTTAGGGCAACTGCCAGTTCCACCACAGAGCCGATTTACTTCGAATTTTTGGTCGGCACTGCCAAGACAGGTTCTTAGAACAAGGATTAGCAATGAGTACGCTTACCGCCCGCAAACTGATGTAAGAGTGAGCGAACCATCTTAAACTTTGAAACATGAGCGATGCGTGTGTGTTAGATCTTCGGTGGCAATTGGGACCGATCACCTGCCACTTATAGATGTCTTTTCTCTAACAATAAGCTACCATGCTACGATCAGAAAGCTCCGTCGAGCTTTGATGGAAGGAAAATGTTAGGACTCCTCCTGTTGAGAGAACGTTGAAGCACACAACGCGGGCCGGCCTTACGTCAGGAACACAAACAAGCAAAGGAGATACAGTTGATAGGCAGACCCTGATATGGCGGCCTCGATCGTCAGAAAACGCTCTATGATCGGCGCACAAGCCGATCAAATTTTGAGTACTGACTGGGTCTATTTGAACAGTATCACCCCATGAGGGTGTTTACTTCGTTTTTTTACGAGGTCAAATTGGCTCCGGATTGTGTCGGACCCCTTTAAAATTGTTGATAAAGTTGGAAATCATCATATCGATTAGAATGCTGAGGGGAGTCGGGCGTACTCCAGTATTTCACGTTGGGAATTTCGAAAAATCCGTTTAAACACTTGAACACCGGGATTGGGGCTCTGACCATACTGAACATCCAAGTTGGTGAAAGCTCTCCGGTATTTAGAAGAGCCGGAGTGTGTACTGGATACTAATTGACGACAATTAAGCGGCAAGGAGATAGATAATGGTCTTATTACGTGGAAGATCATATAAAGGAGCAAATCACTCTGGGAAGCTAAGTCGGAAATGTGAGAACAGATACCGAAAGTGTTTGAGTCCGAGTAACTTCGAGGACGACGATGAGGTGGTTGGAGCCCATGTTGTAACATCCTGCGACTTATGTTGTGATGTCAATTTGATCTATTAGGTGGAACAGTTAGTATTTAAGTTGAATTTGGGCGATTATAGCCATATGGGATATTTAGCAAAAGTTTGTTGGCTATTTTTGAGAAAAATTGACTCAGAACAATTTTGTGGAAAATTAAGTTATAAAAGTCTCTAAACAATTTCTAAGATTAATCAGTAGTTTATGGACCACGGTAGCTCGAGTTGGGAATGTGCAAAAAATGACGAAAAAGTTATAACAGGGCAAGTAGGCTAGGATTTCTGTTTAACACTCTCCTCTACTCTATCTCTCTAGACATTTTTCCTCTCTACTCGTCTCTAAGATTGAAATCCACAAACCGACCGTCGGATTTTCGAGATTATAAGTTTCGGAAGGAATCGGGAGTACAACAGTAATCTACAACCGGATTTCAAGATTGCGTTGCCGAATTTGAGAGTAAGAATCGATCCTTTTGAAGTTATGGTTTCGGTTTGAAGAACATGAAATCTCCTCGCTCATTAAAAAAACATAAAAAAAAAAACCTTAATGCCATCTTTCAGCTTTGTTTTGATTGCATGTTGCTGGATTATAATCTTCATGCCATAGTAACTCGAAATATAGCATCTACATGATAGAACACTGATTGGTAGCCTTAGAAATGCAAGGATTTAAGTTGAATGATGAACAGAACTCGAATTGTCAAGAACAGAG
>JAANYP010000383.1:1573233-1578233 GCA_020465985.1 Centrapalus pauciflorus
TACTCTCTCGAACCATATTCTATATATATATATATATATATATATATATATATATATATATATATATATATATATATATATATATATATAAAGTGTAAAGTAAGGTTAAGGCTAATATGGTATTATAATCTAAATATAAATTATAATAAATTTCAAACAATTTTAAAAACCATAAACTTAAACAATTATAATAAGTTGTGCGTCAAACATACGTTATATATTTAAACTCACAATTTGTGTTATATTAATTAATTTTATTTCATTAATTACAAGGTGGTTAAAAGTGGTTTTTGTTATGCACTCAGTTTATAGATTGATTGTCCTAAAACAAATTAATTAGACGACTTTAGAAAAAATTTTCTATACTTCACAATATAAAAATAAAACTCATACTTTGGTTGAAGTTAAACCTTGTGAAAATAGAATGAATTTGATACGATCGAACGATGGACTTTATATCTATCAAATTGATAATTCACAACTAACTTTGTTTGACCAAATTTGTCAAGATCCGGATTTTATCTAGCATCGTTTTTGTCTTCGTAACATCCGATCGTAAGATCGAAATTGAGATCCAAAGATCCCACCGAAAAATCATTAGTTCTAGGTACTTAACTTATATTTTATATCATAAATTAACTATATAACACTTTAATAAAAAAATATAAAAAAACGTCCTACATATGTGACCGATCCTTACGTTCATGTGACCGATCTTATGATCCTAACAACGATCTTAGGTGAATTTGGTGGAATTCGACTAAAATGTGAGATCGGATCAATGACCGATCTTTCAATCCATGCCACTTGCGTTCTTATATCGATCTGCATCGATTTTAAAGTTAGGATCATACATCAGGATTACGATCCTAACAACATTATTATTAACCATAACGGTATAGTATACAATTTATTACGTATTCCTATTTTATTAAATTGGCTTCTAAAAATTTATTGTATTACCATAAAATTAGAATTTGTGTCTTTTGTCTTCAATGTCAGCTTTCAACAATAAATGCAATAATAATTAAAATTTAGATGCATAGACTATAAACTCTCCCATACATATAACATATATATAGACACACACACTAACTCAAGCATCATACAACTCATCCATCATAAACAAGCAAAAATGAAGCAATCCTTGATTTTCACCACAGTTCTGGTTTTCCTTATGAGTGCAGGTAACTTGTAAATTTTTTCCATCATTTTAAAACTCAGTTATAATAACCTCCATTATACAAACACACACACACAACAATAGCTTATGTTGTTAAAAAGAAAACCTTTCAAGAAAACATGATGTCATAATTTGAAGATTTGTTAAAAATCATGCATTTGATTATTAATGGATATATGATGCATAATGTATTCCATATTTGCAGGTTTAGAGTTGATCATGGCCAGAAATGTTGTTGCTATGTGTAGTGACAATCATTTCTTATTGATATGTGATAAATTTGAATGTGAGCATCTTTGTCGTATCTTGCATCCATATTTATCCTCTGGAGAATGCTTAAATCCATTTAAATGTGGTTGTGAGTATCAGTGTAGTGAAAAGGAAGGTCTTACAGATTATCCTTCTCGATCTTAACTAATAAAATCAACAGTTTTCATAATTTGATGCTTTAAATTCTTCTTATCTTAGTTAACAAAGTTAATGTTTATATGCATGCATATGAATACTATTAATCATGGTTGAAATAACAAAATGCTAATAGCATATACGGACCGATATACAAAATCATTAAAGTTTTTTCCCACTAAATAGTACATATATATGATATCTAGAACAACAAACAAGGTAAAAGCAGATATTATTGATGACATATCTTTTTAGAAATACAAATTAAACAATACTCCGACGTTACAAACCAGATGCATGCATCTCCTACGATATATAACTAAGATTCATATATAGGAACCACCTTTTCAAAAAATTCCTCCCATTTTCTCAAATCAATAGGCAAAAGCTACGAATTGAACGAGAGCATGGTTACCGATCCATTAAGCAGCATCCAAGCAAGATCACCTTAACTAGGAATTGAAGTCTTTTTAATTAAACCATTATTGTCAACAACTAGACACATACGATTAAACAAAAAATAATGTGGAATGGATGCACAAATTGTACATTTTAGATGCTAGAAACCACATCAATTTAATAACATGTGTTGTTGCAATTTTTAAAACACCAATTTGTCCAAATGATTCCAGGAAAAACACGGCACACATCAAAGTTTTCTCAAATCAAAATTTCTAATTCACAAGAAAGCTTGGTGAGTAAATTGAACTTAAGTGGCACGATGATTAAATTAGCGATGACAATGTCAAATGACATGTAAACAACACTGAGGTGTCAATATCGGTCTATTCAAGCAAACGTGTCAACGACTAAAATACAAAACTCTTATATAATATTGAGTTTTTTTTTAAAAAATTAATTGTTTAATACATCACTAGTTTATTACCAGTGTATTACATATAATTTTTAAATAAGTGGGTTTAAACTTGGGTTGTTGGATATGAAAAGCTTCGATAAGAAGCTAAAAATAGGAGAACATAGTTTGATTAATGAGACCAGAGAGATTGAAAGATAAGAAGCAGTATTCATGGGTTTTCAAAACAGAATCTTTAGTCAGCGGATTTTATATAAATAAATTACTGTAATTTTATTTTGTTAATGAAAATGGTAGGATAAACATGTTATATATAGTTGTTAATCCAAGTGACAGTCTATTTAATCGCCAAGTGACATGTAGTTACTATTCTAATAAAATAGATAGATTTCTAGGATTTCATGTCTTTGAAAAAATTTACGTTCTAACTTTGATTTTTACTACGAGTCAATTGACCTTTTGATCCATTTGGCCTATTGGGTCGAAATTGTCATCTCTTTAAACAACATAAAAACGCTCTCTTTTACTGTATCACTTGCTGAAGAATGGCTCATAACTAATCAAATGAGAACATGAATGGATTACTTATTGTCAAGCAGCTACTGAATTAAAACAATATTTTGGAGAGTTTGAGTTAGAGAGTGAGACTACTAGAGTTGAAACGATAGTATCAAAATTAAAAACAGAATAAACATTATAATGAATTAAGAGATTTAAAAAAAAAATCAAATGAGATCAATATCTTCTAGAGTTTCAGACTAGCATTTAGAGTGCTAGAGTACACACTACTAGAGTTGAAACAATAATTCAAAACATCAAAATCACTCTTGATTAATAATCGGATGTTTTATGTTGAAGATGAGGAACAAGTAACAGAATAAAATAATCGAATTTGTGTAATGGGTCCTGGGCTGCCATGCTAAGGGCCGGAGTGATTACATTGATACTTTAATAAATAGTTTGTTACGTAAAGTTTATATAAAAAATAATGAATTAAATAATAGAATTTAATTGAAATGATTGATATGGAATGCTATGATTGCAGTAGCTATTATCAGATTTTTAGTAAAATATATTGTCATTACTTGCAATTAACCAAAATCAAAACTATAACATACCAATTATTAATAGGTTTTTAGTAAAATATTTTGTTTTGATAAGAAAAAAAAAAAGTAAATATTTTGCCAATAGTTAAATAGATCCATCATAAGCTTTTACCTGGGTTCTGGCAACACCAATCTCAGTTTGTGAATGAGATAAGGCTAGGGAATGAGCCAAGTCGTAATGACTTTTTTTCCTTGTGATTTGCATTTTGTCAAAAGATTTGCATTATGCAGTATTTGCATTTGTTATAATTTTGTCAAATAATTTACATTATCTTATAGAATAAATTTACTAATCTGAAAAATGCAAGGTAACTGAGATTTAAAATCCTAGGGAGGATGCTGAGATTTTAAATAACAAAAAAGCTAGGGAAGGATTTTAAATCCTTACTGAAATCTGCAAACCAAACACATGATTTTAAATGCTAATGCCAATGAATCACAGGAAATCCGCGAACCAAATGTACCCTAAATTTCTACATGGTTTTGGCATTATCAAGATGAGTTTGTGAATGTGAAAGCTTGCTGATGGATATATCTATAATATAAATACTAATAAAAGAGTAACTATACTCATTTGTCGTGAAGCCACGTGTCATCACCATGAATCGACACGTGCCGTTTATAAGTTTTAAAAGTAATAAATAAATTTAAATTACGTCTATCAAAATCTAATATAATCTACTTTTAAATTCAAATTAAATCAAACAAAATCTGATACTCTACCAACTTATTTATTATAATATAATATAATAAAAGTTTAAAAAAATTTAGAAAATAATTAACATTCATATATATTTACAGATATATATAATTAATAGGTCATAATTAATATTATTCACATATACTTTTGTTTAAAAAAATAATATTTACCTTTTAATTTATTATATTTTATATATATTAAAAATATACGCGTAATACGCATTTTTCATTGTGTTTTACCAGAGGGAGAAAACAACAAGAAGGATCATTGATCAAATTTTCGGCAACCAATTCATTGTGTTTTACACATTGTTGGTAGTTAGTATGTCTTTATTTATGTCAATCGTTGTTTGTGTGCAAGTCCAAACCATGTTGGGCTAAATACATTACGGTGTTTGTTTTTGAGTTTGCATATTATGACATGAACGAATGTTATGTTATATTCAATTTTCAGTTGCAATTAAGGAGTTGTGGATCATACATCTAAATGAATGAATGAATTGTTAAACAACGGGTGTTGTATGAAACAGTGTATAGTGACGTCATTAGTTATTCTAACTTAATGTAAGAGAGGAAGACAATTAATTGAATCACATATGTTGTCTTAAGAACATCAGTTGTGGAACATACATTTGAATGAATGAACTTGATTAGACAGCGGATGCTGTATGAAACAGTTTATATTGATATCATTAGTTGTGCTAACTTCGTATGAGAAAAGAAGACAATTAATCGAGCAGCATACGTTGTCTTAAGAGCATTGATTGTGAAGTCTAGTTCATTCCCATGAAAA